>CM016617.1:108154332-108517448 GCA_005393395.2 Gossypium australe | reverse complement strand
AATTTTAAGATGCCAGAGTTCGAAAGGTACAATGGGACAAGCTGCCCAGAGGCCCACATCACTATGTTCTGTAGAAGGATGACGGGCTACACTAATAATGACCCGCTGCTGATCCATTGTTTTCAAGACAGCCTGATAGGAGCAGCAGCCAGATGGTACAATCAGTTGAGTCGTGCCAAAATTGGGTCATGGGATGATTTGGCTCAAGCATTCTTGGAGCAATACAGTCACGTAACGGACATGACCCCTGATAGGATCACTCTACAGAACATGGAAAAGAAAGGGAACGAAAGCTTTAGGCAATATGCACAGAGATGGAGAGAGGTTGCTATCCAGGTCCAGCCACCACTTATGGAGAAAGAAACCACAGTGCTCTTTATCCGCACGTTGAAAGCCCCATTCCTCATGCATATGATAGGAAGCGCAACCCGGAGTTTCTCAGACATCGTAACTACTGGAGAAATGATCGAAAATATTATGAAAAGCGGAGGGATTGAGACGGGGGAGAGTGCCAAAAGAATGCCCCCAAAAAGGAAAGAAAGTGAGGTGAATAATGCGAGCATAGGACACCCGAGGTCAATCACCATAAATCAGCCAAAAGCAACGACCACGGGGCAACAAGGGTTACCCAAGAAAGAACCCGGCACCTCAAGACAAGATAATGAGAAGCTCCAATTCACACCAATTTCGATGACGTATAAGGAGATGTATCAAACCCTGTTCGATGCACATATTGTGTCCCCTTTTCATCTCAAACCAATGCAACCTCCGTACCCCAAGTGGTACGACTCAAAAGCCCAGTGTGAATACCATGCAGGAATCACGGGGCACTCAATAGAGAACTGCCTGGCTTTCAAGAAATTGGTAGAGAAATTTATCAACATGGGTGTGGTCGAGTTGGATGACATGCCAAACGTAACAAATCCTTTACCTAATCACACTAAGGGCGGAATTAACGCGATCAGTGAATGTTGCAGAGGTCAAGACTCCCCTGAGAAGGGTTTGGAAAGAAATGGCCAAGCATGGACTAGTTATTGCGGAAGAAAGTCGAGGGGAGCTGACAAACTATTGTGAGCACCATCAAGAGTTGGGACATGAGATCCAGACTTGTGGAGAATTCAGAACCCTAGTGCAAAACTTAATGAACAATAAAGAAGTCAAATTTTACGAGGAAGGCACAGAAGATAGGGGCATATGCGCATCAGAGTCAACAGTAAAAAGTTCGAAAGTTAACCTTCCGATGATCACTATTTCACGTCCTAAAAATGATAAAACAGGGGAGCGGGTAGCACCGAGAGTGGTTATACGGAGGCCCGCTGCCATTGAAGATAATAGGGAGGCTTCCCAGAATCATGGGTGTGAGGTAGTAGTCTCCGTAAAGGAGAGTTCAGCTAGCAATGAGATAGGAACACGGGTAACGCCGAAGGTGATAATACGGAAGCCCGCTGCATTCGCTTACAAAGATAGCAAGGAAGTTCCCTGGAACTACGAGTGTAATGTAGAGGTCACAAAGAGCTCGACTAATGTGACGAAGGAGGATACAAATGAAGGCTTCCATACTCGAAGCGGGAGACGCTACGATTTAATAAAAGGGAAAGCTCCAATGGTGGAACAGGAGAAGGGAAAGCCAGCTGAACCCGAGCCGAGGATCAAGGAGCCAGTGACGGAGGGAGAGGCTAAAGAGTTCCTGAAATTTCTAAAACATAGTGAGTATTGCGTGGGAGAACAGCTGCACAAACAGCCGGCACGCATATTCGTATTGGCTTTGCTCCAATGCTCTGAAGTGCACAGGAACGCGCTGATGAAAGCTTTAAACGAAACCTACGTCGCTAGTGACATCTCGGTTAACAAGTTGGATCGGTTGATTGGCCATATAAGTGCGGACAACTTCATTCATTTTAATGATGATGAAATACCACCGGGTGGTAGAGGGTCCACCAAGGCTTTGCACATTACAGCTAGATGCAAAGGGCACACACTGCCAGGGGTCTTGATAGATAACGGGTCTGCATTAAATGTGCTGCCCTTATCCACCCTCAACAGACTACCGGTGGATGGTTCGCACATGAAGGAATGCCAGAGTGTGGTAAAGGCCTTTGACGGCACCCAAAGAAGGGTCATGGGAAGGATTGAGGTACCCTTACTGATTAGCCCGACCATTTACGAAATAGATTTCTTGGTTATGGACATTGAACCTTCCTACAACTGCCTGTTGGGGAGACCATGGATACATTCATCCGGGGCAGTACCTTCGTCACTACATCAAAAGGTGAAGTTAATAGCGAATGGCCGACTAATAACGATAAAAGCTGAAGAGGACCTTATTGCCACCGTGACCAGTGACATGCCTTACTTGGAGACAAACGACAAGGCAACAGAATGTTCGTTCCGATCTCTCGAGTTCGTGAACGTAACTTTTGTTATGGAAGGAAACAAGATCTTAAAGCCAAAAATCTCAAGGACCACGAGGATGGGTTTGAAAATGACCGTGGGAAAGGGCGCTTTACCGGGAAGAGGGCTTGGAAGACACCTTCAGGGGAGAATAGCGGCTCCAATACTGAGAGAGAAACAGGATCACTTTGGCCTGGGATTCAGACCAGATGCGAGGCAAAAGAAGGAGGAGTTAGAAAAGAGACGGGAAAGAAGACTCACCCGTTTGAGTGGGAAGGAAACCAAGTGGGAACCCATGATAAAAGGTGATCTGATCACACCTAATAAAAGATCGGTGGCGACTCCCGTTTCTTATTTTCAAAACCAAGTCGATTCCCCCTTTTTTTTTTCAAAAAAATGGTTACGACATCTAAACTATAGCTACTACCTTCATCAACCCTACTTACTCAATCACCATTTCGCCATCATCACAAAAAAGAAGAAGAAGCAGAAAACAAAATTCAAAAAGGAGAAGAAAATCTTTAAGGGATTTAAATATGTACATGCTTCTTGAACAAATTTAATGGATTTTTATTTCTAAAATGTTCCTTTAAGATACATAATTAACTCGATTTTATCAGATTTTCTTCTTACTATGCTGTTCACTACTAATATGTTTTTATAGCATGTATTGGTGATCAATGCAGTCACGGAGGAATCTCTGAATTTACAGAGAAGTTTTTCACAAAAAGAACAAGAAAAAAGAACATGATAAAGGTGGTGAAATCAAGAGGACAACAAGTTACGAGGAAAGCATTTTTCCTCGGGTAAATTTAACATATATGCCGTTTTTAGTAAATAATTAAAAATTAGGCTGATTTTTTTTATATTTAGGGAAATACACTAATTTTGAAAAGAGAAATAGAAAATCCGTTTAGTAGGACGGACTTTCCTGTCAACTCAAATGAAAATGCGTCCTGCTAGACACGTTTTCAGGCGACGATACCTTTTCTCAACGATAAAAAATTCTAATGACTAAAAATGGCTAGTTTATAAAAACAAACCCAAGCCATTTTCTTTCTTTTGCATTTAAATCTAATTCTCCTAATTCTCTAAATTCTTTAAGTTCTCTTAATTCATCCATTCTCTCAATTCTTTCTACTTTTTAGTTCTAAATTTTTCATTCAATTTCTCTCCAAATCTTGTTGTTTTAATTTTATATTTCGTTTTTATAATGGCAATTTCGCTTATTTGTTTCGATGACAAGCACATTTCCTGTGTCCAATTGCAAATGGTAAGAAAATATTATTAATTTTTTTTAATTTTAATTAAGTTCATTATTAAGTTGTTAACATTATTAATTTTATTTTTTATGTTTATATAATTAGGCCAAAGATTGAATTTTAGAGACATACGTACACAATTTAACTACAAGGGCACGCATGTTATTGAACAACACTTGTAAGAGGCGGGATTCTTGCATGTGTCTTGTATGCTCGAGGGACTAAATTGGACCCACGTTTATCAGCGGTTTGGTGGAAAGATGAAGATATGAGACAAATGCATTCCATCTTTCGCGCGGCGAGTGTACAATTACACTTGAAGACGTAGCTTTACAACTCAGTTTACCGATGGATGTGTCAATCGTTATGAGGACAATGGTCGTTGGCGATTGGAGTGCAATTTGCGAGCAACTATTAGGGAATGCGTCGATAAGTTTTTGGTAGCCGGATAGAGATGAAATGGTTGGAAGAAAATTTCAATTATATCGACAACTTCGTGAGTGTCGTTGAAAAAGAACAATATGCCTGAGCATTCATCCTGAGCATTCGTGATGCGCCAATTGAAGTTTAGGCAAAGTATTCTACCGTCACCTCAGGACATCGAAAAATTGCACAAGGTCAACTTGCGAGGGAGAATCGACGAAGTTGGGTGAAATGCCATGAAAAATATATCTACTTTTGGGAGCATAGGTAGTCAATTGGTGACCTCTCTGGATTACATGAAATGGTTTAGACATCACATTAAGCCATATCTACTATTGGAAGAGGAAAGGATTAGGCAACATCGTCGTAGGAGGCCAAGACAATCCTACATGAATCCTAGGTTGGGAGTACATGCCTCAATGGAGTCATCATCAGCTCTAACCCTATACGTGGCACCGACCTCCTGATCAGTATGATTTATATTATTTTGGTGCTTTCACTAACCCTATTTTTTTCTATACAAACATCACATTATGCACCATTATACCATGTATCAACACCTTCTTTAGGTGCATTTTTTGCAACACCTCCATCCCCAGCATCATATGGAGCGCCAATGCCGAGAACAACACTAAGGTATCTGCCATTTCTGACAATTCCAACATTTTATCCACAACCGGCTTATGTGACACCATACACTTATTCACCTATAATTTCGCAAATACCCCCGACGTCATTGTTCTACCAAGGTGACTCATCTTTGCAACCACCTATTACTCAAACAGACGATATACGATGGCAACCTAGGACGCCACAACACTCAAGAATGGAGGAACAAGAAGAAGATAAAGATGGAGGTCGAGGTAAAGATGAAGATGGAGAATATGAGGAGTCGAAACCCCAACTACCAAGAAATCCTCCTTGCAATCAACACCCATCGGGTTGTGGCACACATGTGGCTCGACGACGCGGATGGTTTTTTCTCTTGGAAATTTTTGTCATGTAAATAATAATTTACTTTGTTAATTTTTAATTTGTATTGTATTACATTTTTTCCATCCATAATGTACTTATTCCACTTATACAAAAAAAAAAATGGTCTATTGTATTTTACATCAATAATATACTTATCTACAATCTAAGACAAAAATTTAAAAATTGGGCTATTGTATTCTATTGTAATTTTTCTATCAGTAGTATATGCTTATTTTTTTTTTACAATCTACGAAAAATGAAAAAAAATTGTTTATATTATATTATATTGTATTTTACATCAATAATATATCAATATTTACAATTTACCAAAAAATGAAAAGTAATGAAAAAAAATATTATTTTTTGTTTCTTTTTTTGTAAGTTAATAAAAAAATGAATATGTGTTAATTATGTCTTGTCCTCAATGTTTCCCCCAAGTGTGGACATGTTGGCTTAGTATGCCCTGGGTTCCTACAATAACTGTATAACCTCGGCTAGTCTGTCGTCTCTTGAATATCCATATTGTCGCATATCCGAGTAGAATTCATCCAACCTTTTGGCTTGCGACGCAACAAAATATTCGGTACCAACTCGAATGGAGCGCTCGATACAAACGGCCACATACTTTCATTTGGGACCAGTGAGAATTCATATTTTCATACTTTATATATGTGTTTTACTTTCTACACATCATCAACATAGCTCATGTAATCCAGATGTGCTGAGACACATGCATAAATTGCATGGGCACAAGAAAAATGAAGTGCTTGAAATCTCCCATGGTTGCAGGTCTTTCATCCCAGGTATACACGGTATGATCCCCCAATAATACCTTCATCGGGTCTATGGAACTCCGTAACCCGAAATGTTTGATTTGGACGTGAGTGACATATTACAGACATAGAGTTTGCTCTTTCTGCATTTTCTGTAATTTCTTTCATCATATCCTCACACCAAACGTGACCACCTTTTATCTATCCAACATATTTTTCTGCTTACTTTGGAAATAAGGTTGCTAAGCCAAAATATGTTTCTTTGACTGCTAAAAATATCTACAGATGACACATCCCCTTCAATACAGAATTTATGCATTCCGCTAAGTTTGTTGTCATGTACCCATATCATAGACCTCCATCATACGATTGAGTCCACTATTCCTTGGGTATCCCATCAAGGTATCATGCACCGAGTTTGTTTATAGCTTGCAAGTTCTCCAACATTTTATGGAAAAGATGTTGAAAGAGATCGTACACTGTTGAAGAAAATAAAGAGTATATCCATGAATGCAAACATTGTATATGTTAAAGAGTGATATAGAAAATAGTGACAACTGCATACCCATGTTAATAACTTGTTGCTGCTCAACATCCAAGTGATATCAGCCTATGTACTTAGACCCTATATGTCGTATACAATACTTATGGTTTGTACAGTCCCAGCGGCTTTCATGTCATTCAATTGTGGCCTGTACTTTAGGTCTCCTATTGGAAATCACGCATATATCGAGTTGCGACACAACATCCCTTCTCAAGTTAGTTAATATAAAATCCTAATCATCGACGGATTCTCCTAGTGTTATTGCAAAAGCTATTGGTGGGATTTTTCTATTACTATCCCGTACAATAGACAAATACAACCGATGCTCATATCTTCCGTACATGAATGTGTCATCAATTTGTACTAATTACATACAGTACCGAAATGCTGCGTTGCAATGCTTGAATGTCTAAAAAAATTATAGAAAACTGTTTTCCCTTGGACCAAATGATCATGGAAATACGCAAGCTCCTTTGCAGATCAATTATGGAACTTGGGACACACTGATTCAGTACTCGATACCATTGCCACCAATCATTATATGATTTATCCCACCCGTTATGCATTTTTTCCATAGCCTTTTGTTTTGCGACCCATGTCTTGTAGTATGACACAGTGTAATCGTTCTGACTACAAATATTAGCAATCAAAACCAACATGGGAATCCTAAGACTTACTTTCACTATAAGTAAGATAATGTCAGAGTTCATGTCAAAATTTAATTTGGGATGATCCTGTGTCATACCGACAACAACACGAGTATTTAAAAATGAGTAAGACAATCTCTAAGATAAGGTTAGAATCTAATCTCGTATGATCATGTGATGTACCTGCGACAACACAAGTATGTGGAGCGTTATATTTTTTAATTGTCTAGAACCTCGTTTTCTTTCTCACAGATGCCATGTTTTTTTCTTGAACATCTGTTGTCATGCATTGCGCACTTGGACTCAAATTTTTCTGATCGAGATTTTGTAACATGGAAGTTGACCCTATGTTTTATGTTTTATGTTTTACTGCTTCACTGTAGCAACAAAAACATCTTTCGAGGAAAACTCCATTCCAACTTTTAAATCGTCGACATTTAACGAAGAACTTGCATGACTCGATCTTCTGTGAGGGATTTTTATAAATTCTAACCCACCTTCAGCATGGAGGTCAACATTATGCATGTGGTTCGGAGGTGCATATGGCATGAAATTTGGATAGGTTCCTTCAGCATCATCTGAACATTCACTGTCAAAACCACTCTTTTCTAATTTAGTAAGAACTGACTATTGTTTAGAAAATAATGTAATCTCTGAACCATCCGGCCTAGACTCCCGGATTGGATCATTATCGAATTCAAATCCCTTTTCGTTCTTTGCTCCCTTTTTGTTATCAACATTATTTACATGTCCAGGGTTGAATGCCATTCCGCTGGTACAGGTTGTAAGGAGTACATCATCTATTTTTGTATACCCTACATTAAAATCAAAAGCACTTTTGGATTTCCAACTGGTGTAACTTGATGGTATACCCGTATAAATGTTTCCGACATAGAACATCATTGTTTGGAAGTTGAAATCAAAAGTATTCACAGAATGTCGTGCCAGGGTGAAGATGTTCGGGTTACCAACAAACCTCGACTGTTGGATGGACTGTGCGCCAAAGTTAAAATCGAGGGCTGAAACCAATGAATGCTTTCCCATTGATGATTCTAGGATTTCTATAGGAACTTTGTAACAATGTCTGGGATTTCATCGATACCAATTGGAAAATCAATACCAAAACAATATTTTGTTTCTAGTCAAAAATCAAACCCCAGAATTTATCGGTACCTTTATTAAAGTATCGATTATTTTACCTCGAGTATCGATACTCGTGGTAAGGTATCGATACCAAATTACAATATTGACTTCCTGCACAGCGAAATATCACAGAGGCATCGTTTTTATAACCTGAATATTGATACCTTTGCTCCAGACCACAAAAATACAACACTTTTAAGCATTTAATCCATTCCAACAAATATCTAATCGACATGTATCATTTATCTATTTAAACCAATGTCAAAACGACCAAAATAATAGTTCAAAACATCAAAAACATGTCAGAGCAAGAATCAACATACCAAGGTCCAAGCCTATAATTCCTAAGAACAAATAAGCTATAAAATATCCAAAACATCATGGCAATATCATGCAACATTTGTACCACATTGTCTTTATTTCCCCAAATCATGAATGACTAAATAATCACCTACGAATAATGTAAAAGTCTCTCTTGGATCACTCCCTTGGAACCACACCGCTCACGCCGGAACACAACTAATATGCAATGGTTTAAAAAGGAATGGGTGAGCTTTACAAGCTCAGTGAATGATCAGAATAACTACCACGCAAACATGTCATCATGCATTTATCGAAACAACCATATAACACAATTACAACATTTCAACCTTAGTGTCATGTTAATTATTCATGCATTATTTATTGATTTCTTTACATAATAATCATATATCATTTAAGCATATCTCACAATACTCATAAAGATATTTAAAGATAATTTGACACTTGAGCTATGAAACATAAAAGTGGGCTCTATCACCACTCATCGGATACACGAAGCTTCAACATACCAAAAGACTCATAGAGTCGAACATATCCCAAAAAGTGAAGCAAAACGCTAACACTCTCTAACACACCAAACATGTTTCGTTGAATGGAGCTTAGCTCACATTCCCTTATCTCTCCAACCTGTCCTAGGGCCTCAATACCCAAAAAGACAAAGGTGAGTACTCACAATTCTATAGCATGCCAACTATATCCAACGGTCTCAAAGATCACAAGGCCAAAATATTTGTTATTAACACACATATTTACTTACCGTTCATTGCACTTATTCACTACAAATGTCACATTATAAACACAATATTATCTCTATCATTTAGCATGTATAACATGCCTACATTTACACTTTAACAACGGTAATCATGAACACATAAAACATTTTATAGCATCTCGTCTTAGTTCACATCTTCACAATAACACTAGCACATGTTTCACAAATTAAATCAAGAGTACGAGAAAGCATACACTCAAAATTTAGAGTAGGAGTTTAGGCTACTTCAAAATTCCCGATTAACACAATGAATCGTGTCCACAAGTAGCAATTCTAAACACTTACCGTTCACGTTTTCGCCTAATCGCTGAAAGTTTAAACTAGTTTTTCCTTGCCTTTGTCTTTTCTCGTTGAAGGTCCTAACGATTTTGAAGCTTCAACAAGGTAAATCACACAACAACTCAATCAACAATCAGCCAAAGACTCACTTCAAACAATCAAAACACAAGCCTAAGCTAAATTCTCTTGTAATCAAAACCTTCGACATAGCAAACTTGAAATTCAAATATCTTGGTCTATACTTAATATTTTTTCCTAAAATGAATTCCATTCATCTATTATTCACCTACGACAGATTCTCAACCTTTAAACTACGCAAAACAACCCAATTCATGGTATCGAAAATTTTCGACATGTTATGACAATTTCCACAAAAATCCATTAAATCCTTAGAAATCTTTAATGAAACTTCAGAGTAAGTTTAGAAACCTTTTAATCACATCAAAACTAATTGAAAAACACTTTTTTACCCAAAATTCTTAAATCCTCCATAAACGACACAATTTTCAGCTTTTATTTGAAACATGCAATTCAATGACTAAAAACTCTATTTAAAAGATTAGATAACATTAAAAACTAATAAGGAATCGAACCATTACCTTCGATGGAAGAAAAATGATCTTTTGGTTGAAAACCCGAAAAACCCACAAGCTTGAGAGATGACAAAATCAATGGTGTTTTGGGTGTTTTTCTTGAAATTGTATGGAGATTTATGGCCTGGGTGATGATAGAAATTAAAAGAACGAAGTTTGTAAAATAAAATTGAGAGGGAGAAGCTTGGGGAGAACAAGGGACAACAACAAAAATATGGAGAAGAAACTAACGTGGGTTTAATAAAGATGGTGGGGAAAAATAGGATATTTTTAAAACTTTGGTAAAATTTCTTTTTAACTACTCCTAAATTGAACCCTTTTACAAAACAATCTTTATTTTAACATTATTTTCAAAAATTGACTTGATTTTCAAAAAGCCATAGACGAAAATAATTTCGGATTACCACAATTCAAAATTTTCGAACCTATTCTGTGACAAAATTCCCATTTTACCCTCAAAACTTCTAGGCCCAATTTTGGGGTGTGAAAATAATAATTTATCATAAATTTATAGAGAATGAGACTAAAAAATATTAAAGGGACTAAACTTGTTAAAAAAACAAATGCTATAACAAGAACAATTGAGTAAAATGTGTTTCTAGGTAATCTTACATTCTGTCAACCAAACACTTGAATCTTACATTCCAACCAAATGAACCGAATAAGATAATCTCACATTCCACCCGTAATCTTACATTCCTATAATCCTATTACGGAACGTAATCTAAGTTTGACGAACAAAACAACCCCTAAAAGTAAAGTTTTTATAAGATAATATAATATTAAAATAAATAAAATTAATTAATTGAAAATATTTTCCATTAAATGATAAATATCTTTTATTTACTCCTCATTTTTCACAATTTTTTATACAAAATTCTATTGGATTATTATCAAATATATATAAGGTTAATTGAAAACATTAATTTTTAATTAATTTAAATTTTTCAACGGTAAGTTATTTTTCAAAAAAAAGACATTTTTATTGACAGAGTCAATGACCTACAAAAAAGTCTTCTGTTTTAAATATATCCTTCTGGTATAGGGAAAAGGCCAAAATCTAGAATGAGAAGTAGATCCTCCACGCACGACTTCTTCATCACTCTTTCATTAAAATATTGCATCGGTATTTAGGGGTAAAGCAAGAAATATTGTACAGGGTTGGAGTTGAACCGTAGTCCAATTTCAATTTCTTTTTTCAAAGATTGTCTTGATACAACGGTAAAAATTTTGAGTATAAAAATATTAAAATCTAATATTATAAATAATATATAAGTTTCTCATAGTGAAATAAAAGATAATTTAAAAAAAAAATTGCAGATGTAAAGATCTTATAGGGATCAAAGTTTGCAAGAATATTTGCTATACTGTAGATTTTATATTTCACAAATAGGATTAAATAGACATGTGTCTTATAGAGTATAATAAAATATTTAAAAAAAATAAGACGTGATAATTTTTTAAGATTATTTATTAGTGTTTCAAATACTGACCCTTAAAATTTTATGATTAAAAATTAATATTTTATGTAAAATAACTGAAATAGCTATATAATTTTTATATTACAAAAGAAAAACATGAAGTTACGTGTGTTAGAAAAACAACATGTAAAATTTGTATTATTTATTTTTTATATTAAAAAAAATAAAAGCATAAGATTACATGCATTAAATATTGGAATTGTAATTGGTTTAGCAACTCAGTTGCTCAAGCCTCAACTCAAAGGACTTTCGAGTACAAACCTTGTCAATATCGTAGTGTACGTGAAGATTTTGGGTACAAGAACAGATTATTTATCAATGTTGTAAGCTTAAAGAATAAATCAAATCAACCCTTAAGTTTCAATAATCCATTAGTGTAGATATATATATATATATATTTACATAGAACAAAAAAGATTAGAAAAAAGAGAAAAATGTTATGTTGGGGCAAAAATCCTAATGTAGTTTCCAAGGTAGGCACTTGAGGTGAGGCTGAGAGCAGGGTTGGGTCCAAGTACTGGAGCATTCACCACCACTTCCATCGCAACATTTGCAAACAACTCCTAGAGTGGCAAAAATCTTGGAATATCCTACAAATTACATAAAGATAAACCCATTAGTGGACTGAAAAAGAAACCATCAGCAATAAGTATAAGGCTCATGAGGATGAGAGAACAGATTGTTACTTTGTTGAACAGATAGAGCGGAAAGTGGCCTTGCGGCCTGGGATGCTGAGATTACAAGCAACAACATGAGCAGGAAAGCCAGGAACTTATTCATCTTCCCCTGTGTTTAGAGTGAGGTATTTTGGCAAATATAAATTGGTGAAGAGGCAATCAGAAGGGGGTGAATATAAGCAAAATGAAAAACCAATGATGGGGTTTAATTAATTTAATAATTAATAGGATATTTGTTGTCAATCTAGAAGGGTGGCTGTATTTTTGTGTTTGAAGAGGTGCGGGGGACGGGCTTCTAGAGAACGAAGGTTGACGCGCCACACGTTCCCTACTTGTTTACGTTATCCAAAGAAACAACTTTGGTCGAAACTTCCCCCTAATGTGGGATCCACGACCTTAGTTACCCATACTTGTACGATTAGACAAGACAAAAAAATATGCATAATTGTACCACCTTTCTTACTTTTAACGCTGAATCTTTGGAAAACTACAAATGGTCAAAACAAAGACCATACATGATCTAACAACAAAGGCCTAAAACAGCCAGAACAGAACCCAACAAAGTGGCAGCCTTGTCCCAAACAAAAAGTACCCAGCACAATCTAAATTCAAGATCCATAGACTAACGCTGAATTTCGCAGCAGCTCATCAATGCTCAAAAAATTCACATCCTATAGATGGATTTAATGACAAGCAGCCCAGTGTTTACTAATACCAGTGGTAGCCCATGTTGTGGTAATACCTTTACCTTTGTTATTGCACTTTAAACCTCACGTGTGTGAAATTCAATCATCATTAATGTAACATGGTTCAGGCAGACACCTAAGTTAATTGTAGTTTTGTGCTTTTCAACCTTGTGGACATATTGCGAATAAAGGAAAAAAATTTTTGAAGGATCTCAACACTGGGATCAATGGCTTAACATTATAGCCCATTTGTCGATATTACTGTTTAGTGTTCCCTATAGCAATTTAGTCTTGAAGTAGGGAACTATGAGATGGTCGGATATTAAGTGTAGAAATAAAAATTAGTTTAAGGAAATTAAGAAAATATTAATTGTTAAAATAATGAGACTTCTATTATTTAAAAAAAATTAAAATCCTTTTAAAAGGATAACTTTGTGGTCTACATTCCGGAAAAAAATTGAGTTAAATAATTGATTAAATGTACGAGACCAAAAATTGATACCTGAAAATTTTAAGTTCCAAAACTAGATATTTAAATATTCCATAAACTTTATAATTAGGATAATGACATATTTGATCTCTGAATTTTATCAAATCTTCTAATATGATACCTCTACTTAAAAATGATCTAATGTGGTATTTGAACTTTTACATTATTTATCAATGTGGTACTTTTGACTAACAACATCAATTTTTAACTTGTCAGAACATATAAACCACTTAATAATGACACGAAATTTTTTTATTTGAAAATGTACTAGGGCCCTAGGATTAAATAAGCTTTAAGGTTTTTAATAAAAAAATAAAATGTTTCTTAACCCTTAATATTCGCCTTTTCCAAATCAAACAAAAAAACAAACCAATTTATTTTCAAATGGTTTGGGATTTTCTGAGTTGACTTTTTTTAAAATTTACCTTTTATTTCTCAAATTTTCTTTAAGGTTTTGAATTTAATAATGAGTAGAAGAGAAGATACAAAGAACAAAAGAAAGTAAAGAAAATTAAGAATCCTTGAACCTGTGATTAATCAGATATTTACGAGAACATCAAAACCGTCAGTTGAAAGGACACTTGAACCCCAAAATCCCCATTAGTAGGAAGAAAATTAACATCACAATCACAACCCATATCCACTAACAAACAACTGAGCCTCTGTTCAATCATTGGCATAAGGGAGCAACTACGAGCACCCAAAGAGATGAGAGGAAACGACCTTGGAAGGTCCAAAACAAGGGTCGAAAGTTCTCAGAGAACTGCTGATAGTGAAGCACTAACCGCCAGAGGATTCGAAACCCGCCAACTCAAGTACCTGGTTAATTTTCAAATGAAAGAAATTCTGATGAAACCCGCATGCGTCCCTATTTTGGTCATCCATGTGTCTTCACAAGTCAAAAATTAACACAGTTAGTAAAAGGTGGGCCAATAATAGATTAAATAAAAAGTTTAAGTACCTCGTTAGAAAAATTAAAAGTGCTGATACTACATTAAAAAATATGATAAAATATACGCGTAATTTTTACAATTAATTATTTTATAATTTTAACATTAGAAAAGTTTTTTTTATTGTAAAGACATAATGTTTATTCACCAAAAAAAAATGTGCATTTCAACATTAATAATAATAAATGATGCATTCGATAATTTTAACAATAATCTCATTAATTGATTATCTACTAAACAAATACTCAAAGATAGTGATTTAACGGATTAAACTCATAAACACTTTAACAAAAATCTACACCCACATTCCATTAAAATATACTACAACTTTCCAACTACTTATATATACATACATGATGACATAGCATATATTATGAAAATAAGGGTATTTACAATTAAAAATTATAACATTGCATATACTATCATATTTATGTACATGTACCTAACATAAATGGCTATAGTATGTTAGAACAAAATTTCAGTGAAGAAAATCTTGAATATATGAACGGAACACGAATAACAATTCGAATAGAAAACGAAGAAATAGGACAAGGCTCCAAGGCGTGTATCAAGCCACTATCTTTAAGGTTCTATTCGCCTTCACCTATACTCGATGTACAAATGAGTTTCAAGCAAATGAACCTTGAGGATACAACGAAGCTCGATGACTATTTGCATTTTGTACTAACGAAAATAGTCCACTAATTTGGTACCAACGTATAACAAGAAAATCAATTTCTATAAAGAATTTCTGTAGTAATGCTTTATAGAACAATATAATAATATTAAAAGACGGAAGAAAGATAGAATTTTTAGAACTTGTTGGTATGATTTCCAACTGAAATTTCATTCCTATTTATAGGAATTTTCGTGTCTCTTTATAGAGACATTTTCAATAGGTGTCTTTTCTGAATAATAGCATCTTTAAAAGAGACATAATTATTCATCTAATATCATAACTATTCAAGTAATATTGTTTGAATAGTTACAATTCTTTGTCAAAAATCAAGTGATATAACTCTTTATCAATAACTAAAAAATATAACTCTTGATTAATTACACCCTTTCCATTTATAGTTATTGGAACACTATAAATATTATTGAAAATGTTCCAACAATCCCCCCCCCCCATTTTCAAAATATTTTAGATTTTGATATTCTTAGAAATCAATTTGCATAAATGAAGGTGTCTTATGACTGAACCTTCACTTAGTGAAAATATGTTAAATGTAATCGAAATTGCATGTAAGACTAAGCTTTGAACCAGTGATTCAATTTTATTAACCGAACACATCTCACACAATGATTTCAATAACGATAAATGCATAGTATTCAGGGACAGTATTATGGTCATGTATATGTATCCTCTTTTCATGAGTGTTGTTAGAGCCAAGCCTTTAAGCTCTTAAAAGTGGCCACACTTCACACTCAAATAGGTCGATCCCATCAAGAGTGTTCCCGTAATTATAACACTCTAACATATAGATGTTATGGGTCCATTAAGAGTATGTTACTCATCCTTCACTTATCATTACCGGTACCTAGCAATTTAATCTTAGGATGAATTTATTTATAGTGCTAACAATCACATACCAATGATGTACTTTGTCTCATTGAACTCAAGACTTGACGTTATTGTCACATCCTAAAAAACCGAGTTAGTAGAAATTGGGTTACTGAAACCAAGAGTGGTCATGTCTTGATTATTGTGAAATTTTTGTCAAGTGAAGTGATTTGGTTCAGTGGTTAAGTGTTGTACTTGTGTGTGCGAGGTTTTGAGTTCGAATCCTTTTCTTTGCATTTTTGTTATTTTTTATCCAACCCCTATCTTTGAATGTCTTGATTTTATATTATTTTTGCTCAATTAATGACAAGAATGTGTTTGTTGTTTCAGTGGTAAGGCTTCATCTTACCTAGAGGTCCTGTGTTTGAATCTTGTATGTGTAAAGTGAAAATTAATTTTGTTTTTATACTTTGGGGAAAATCTGATAAGGAAAATTAATCTTGTGTGCCAAGTTTGTCCCCCTAACGAAGGTGATATCGTGACATCTCGAGTAATGTTGAAACTTGAGGTCTTCCTTGGGAGGTGGATATTGCGATACCACTAAAGGTAGTCCTTGGTCTTATATACTGTCGGGGATGTCACGATCCCAAGGGTTGGATATCGTGATACCTTACCCTAGGTGTCGTTCTCACTCGTTTTTTTATCTCCGACACGTCCCTACAACACTCAAACACACATTAGGCCTCCAAATAGCACTAACAACCAATTTGGGTAAAAAAAATTAGACAAAATTGAGACATTTTCACTTAGTACCCAAAAATATGAAAATAATGAAAAACTATGCTAAAAACTTTATTTTTCTTGAGAAAAGCCTCCTTAAGTGTGTTGAAAAAGCCTAATTTGCCATGTCGATTTGTGGTAGATCACACATATGCTTCTTTTCATGATATCAAAGTATGTGATAATGTTTTTGCATCAGGTTCTTATTCTATGACTGAGACATGTCCTTTCATTCCCTTAGAAAATAGTCATTTGGAATCTAGATTGGATGGCTCAAACAATGGCCTGGAAACCAATTGGAATTTGGATTCCAGTCAAAACTCTGACATATCACATAGCCTTGAGGTTGTTCAAATTGATGTGATACCTCAAGGGTATCAATGTCTTGATAAAGATGGTAAACTATTTATATCCTAACATGTTTTTGATGAGTCGAGGTTTTTGTTTGCATATTACAAGCAAGTACCCATGCGTCTTGTAGAAGGAACAACGTCCTCAGGTTTTCCATTTGTTCTATTTAAGTCATCTCTTGAGGGGATATAAATGAAACCAATGTACAAATATGCTTCTTTTCATGATATCAAAGCACGTGATAAGGTTCGTGCATCGAGTTCTGATTCTATGATTGAGACATGTCATGCCCCAAGAAAATAATCGTTTGGAATCTAGATTGGATGGCTCAGACAATGGCCTAGAAACTAATTGGATTTTAGATTCTAGTCAAAACTCTGACTTATCACATAGCCTTAAAATTGTTCAAAATGATGCCACACCGAAAGGTTTATAAGACACTATCTTGCCCCATCTATGCCATTTGAAGATAGTGTTGTACATATGGATATTGTTGACACTAACATGGCTCCCATTAATTCACTTAATGATAATGTTGAAGTTGTTGGTTCTAAGAATATGGCACATAATAGCATTGGTCAAAGTCATGACGTGTTTTCGTAAAGTGTGCCCCTCTCATTCTAAAAAGGAAAGCATGTCTAATGGATCAAAAGTTGTGTCTCTTCCTTCTCATCCTATGACCACTAGATCCAAGGAAGGTATTTTTAAGCCTCGAGTAGTAGCTGTTCAGCTAGTAGATCGTCAGCAAAGTGTTGAAATACGTGAAACCCTATATATTTTGGGGATATTTTTTAAAGTTATTTAGGTAGATAAAGCTTAAAATAAATCAAATAAGATTTTTTAGTAATATTTTATTTTATCTTTTAGTAGTTTATTAGAATAAGGGGATTATTTTCCCAGTTGGGTTATGAATCTTTCCTCTATTTAAATTCAATTCTTCAGTTAATAAAATACAGAACAGTTTTATTAAATACTCTCTTGAAAACTTTCATGGCATCTGAGCTAGGTTAAATCTCTAGTAACATCATGGTTAAAACAACTTTCATTGGAGATAAGAGATCCAGCAATCAAACGGAGGTAGAAAGTTTTGTCGTTGAAACAACTACCGAGAGTGTAATAACTCAAGAGACAGGGGCATCTCACCTCTCTTTTCAGCTGACATCTTACAAGTTGAATGGCAAGAATTATCTTGAATGGTTGCAGTCCATAAAGTTAGCAATTCATGGGCATGACAAGTTAGGTCATTTAACTGGAGAAGTCAAGCAACCAAAGGTGGGCGTTCCAAAGATGAGCAAGTGGAGGTCAGAAAATTCTATGATAATTGTGTGGTTTATTAATTCCATGGGAAGCATCCATAGGTAAACTTTTTCTTTTTCTCTTGATCGTTAAAGATGTTTGGGACGCTGTGACAGACACTTATTCAGATTTAGACAATGCTTTACAAATTTTTGAGTTAAAAATAAAAATCTGGAAGGCTAGACAAGAGGGAAAGGAAGTTACTTTTTATTTTAACGAGATGATGTCTTTTTGGCAAGAACTGGATCAGTGTTTTAATGATGAATGGGAATGTCCCAAAGATAGTGTAAAAGCTATGAAAAAAGAAGAGAATGAGTGAGCTTATTTATTTCTGGTTGGTTTAAGTAAAGAAATTGATAAAGTGAGATCTTGGATCTTAGGGAAAAAAAACCACTTCCAACACTCTATGAGATTTTTTCTAAGGTTAAAAGAGAGGAAACAAGGAGAAAAGTAATGTTAAGGCCAAGATTTGAAACTAATGATGGTAGTATTGTTAAAAATAATGATGATAGTGAAAAAAGGAAAAAACCTTGGTGCGACCATTACAAAAAATGTTGGCACACTTGAGAAACGTGTTGGAAGTTCCATGGAAAACTGACGAATGGGAAAAAAAGAATAACAATGATCATGGTCATAATTAGGGGATGGTAGAGCTTTCCTAACGACTAATGAAAACCAAGAGTGGTCATGTCTTGATTTTGAGTTAAGATTGTGAAAATTTTGTCAAGTGAAGTGATTTGGTTTAGTGGTTAAATATTGTACTTGTGTGTGTAAGGTTTTGAGTTCAAATCCTTTTATTTGCATTTTTATTATTTTTTATCCAACCCTTATCTTTGAGTGTCTAGCTTTTATATTATTTTTGCTCAATTAATGACAATAATGAGTCTGCTGTTTCAATGGTAAGTCTTTAGTTTACCTAGAGGTCCTGTGTTTGAATCTTGTATGTGCAAAGTGAAAATTAATTTTGTATACTTTGGGGAAAATCTAATAAGGATAACTAATCTTGTGTGCCAAGTTTGCCCCCTTAACGTCGGTGAAAATCTTTTCTCAACTTACCTTGTGCAGGAAACAAAAAGATCAAAGTAGCAGATGGGTCGTTCTCGGCAATAGCCAAGAAAGACACTATTAAATTTTCACCTTCCTTGGTTTTACATGATGTTTTACATGTGCCAAATATAACTTGTAATATCATATCGGTTAGTAAATTATCCCAATCTTTGAATTGTCATGTTATATTTGACTCCTCAATGTGTAAATTTCAGGACATAGTCTTGGGGAGGACGATTGGCAATGCTAAAGAATCTGGAGGAATTTACTTTCTTGATGATGGCCATCTAAGTCGACCAATAACTACTCTATGTTTAAAATATGTTTCTAGTTTTGATAAGGTTATGATTTGGTATTATAGGCTTGAACACCCTAATTTTTACTATTTAAAATATTTGTTACCTAATCTATTTAAAAATAAAAGTCATTCTTCATATCATTGTGAATTTTGTGAATTGGCTAAACATCATCGGCCATTCTTTCCACCTGAAAAATATAAAGCTTCCAAACCTTTTTTGCTAATTCATAATAATGTTTGGGGACCTTCGAAAGTCTCGACTTTTTCAGGAAACGTTGGTTTGTCACATTTATTGATGATTATACTTGCATTTGTTGGGTGTTTTTATTAAAAGATAAGTTTAAAGTTAAAAATATTTTTCAATCTTTTTATGCTATGGTGAAAGTGTGAAAATCTCAATTATTTGCAAAGAGTTACTTACAAATTGTTGGCTTTGATTTTCAAGAAACCTTCAATCTTGTTGTGAAGCCAATTACTATTTGTGTCATTCCTTCTTTTACTATTACGAAAGTATGTAAGTTGCTTCTACTTGATATCAACAATGCATTTTTAAATGGTGATTTACTTGAAGAAGTGTCTAAGGAATAGCCTCCCAGTTATGAAAAGCATGGCATCAATGGCCAATAGCTTGTATGTAAACTAAACAAAGCTCTTTATGGTCTTAAGCTCCATGGGTATGGCTTTAAAAACTTGAGATTTATTTAGTGTCAATTGGATTCTATTCAGCAAAATCTGATGCGTCTTTGTTTATAAGGAGAACAACCAGGGGTGTCATGTTTTTACTCCTGTACGTTAATGATATTATACTGACTGGGAATAATGAGGTCGATATTGCAGACTTTGTGAAATATCTAAATGTCATGTTTTCACTGAAGGATTTAGGGTTGTTGCATTATTTTTTTAGGAATTGAAGTCAAGTATATTAATAATGGGTTGTTTCTTAGTTAGAGAAAGTATATTATAGAATCGTTAAAAAGAGCTCATATGGACTAAGCTAAAGGTCAACCAACGCCTATGGTAAGCACATATGCACTTTCGACCACTAGGGGAGATGCTTTCGTTGATATACATGAGTATCGGAGCATTGTTGTATATTGTGATAACCAGACCTGAAATTGCATTTGCAGTAAATCACATATGTCAGTTCCTGCATCAACCATTAGATTTGCATTTCAATTTTATGAAGAGAATTTTGCGTTAATTGAAGGGTATGCCTGATCATCATTTGATGTTTTGGCTAGCATTGCGACTATCTATTGAAGGGTTTGCTGATGCGAATATGGGATCTGATGTGTGGACTATAGACACTCTACCACCAGATATTGCATCTTTTTTGGTGGAAATCATATATTGATCGTTTGTCAGAGTCTTAAAAATTTATATAAAGAATGATCGAGCCTAGAAACTAACTGTGACAACGATTGAGGCAAGTGCACCTATCAAACAGTAGCATAGTTTAGTGGCAAGACCGGATTTGTCGAACCCAAAGGAACCAAAAGTACTAATACTAACTTTCTTTTTATTATTTAGCCTAAGAATTGAAGGAAATGTTGTTTATTCTAAAATTAACTAACTATTAAGCTAAAGATGCTAAGGCAAATAGGATGAATTTCAGAAAATACTTGTGGGAAAAACCAATTGATTAAGACAATACCCAAGGATGAATCCACCTAGACTTCACTTGTTATTTAACTCTGAACCAGACGATTTATTCACTTGACTTGATCCGTAGGATTCCCTAATGTATATTAATACCTCTCTCGAGGCTGCTAATGTTTAACCCTAGGTTGATTAATTGAAATCTCTTTCTAATTAAAACCCCTAGAATTGCATTAGCTCGATCTATAGACTCCCATATTAGGTTTGACCCTAATCCGGTAGATTTTCATCATCCTATCTCTAGGGTTGCGATCAACTCTGCTTAATTATGCTAGATCTACTCTTAGACAGGGTCTATTCCTCCTTTGCCTAAGCACATCAATACTTGAATCAATATCCTGAAATATCAAAGCAAGAATTAAGAACACATAATTAAGAACAAAGCAAGTATTTATCATATAGTTCAGAAAACAATAACAAGATCCGTCTTAGGTTTCATCCCCCTCAGGTATTTGAGGGTTTAGTTCATAATAATAAAAGAATACATCTCAGAAGAAAATAGAAAACAAAACATAAGAAGAACCCTAAAATCCCCTGAAGGAAATTGAAGGGAAGATCCTCCGTTTTGAGTATAACTCCGGCTTCTTGAGATTAATCAACTGGCTTTCTTCAAGTAAATTCCACAATTTTGGCCTCTCTGGCTTGGCTTTTAGGCCTAACTGGACGCCCCCTTGAAGGTTGGCCTCTAGGGTGTTTATATAGGCTTTTGGAATGTCTTTCTTTGCCTCTAAGTACCCTATTTCGAATAGAATTCAAACAGATCACGTCAAGGACACGCCCATGGCACACGCCCGTGTGATTCGTATCCAGGCCGTGGTCGGGTCTGTTAAGGAGACACGACCGTGTGGTCTTGGGCCCAGGTCGTGTCGATTTCGTAAGTTGGCCCATTTACTCTGTTTAGGCCCGTTTTTCATTCTTTTCATCCTCCGGTGCTCTCCTAAGTATAAAACATGAAATTAAAGGATTAGGAGCGCCAAATTCCACAATTCAAGAATTAAATAATTCAAAAGTATGCTAAATGTGGGATTAAAATATGTATATATTACGGTTTATCAAATACCCCCACACTTAAGCATTTGCTTGTCCTCAAGCAAAATTCTCAACTCACAATTAAAATGTACTTCCTTGATTCATAATATTCATCAATAATGTTTCATCATAATTCAAAGATAATTCATACATTGATAATTTTAACTCAAAGAGTCCTAAAGATTCAAACAATCTAAGTCATACATTTATAGCCCGAAAACATTAGGTGTTTCCTCTTATCTAAATGATTACCTTTAATTCAAAATTGATAAGAGTTGATATCCTCACTGAAGATTCACTCAAATCACTCATCAAAGTTAAGCACTCAAAAGGCGAACATGAAAAGTTAATCCCATAGGCTTGAATGAAAAATCAAATCTCCACCACTATAAAATGAAATGATACACAGATCAAAAGGTCTTTAAAAAAGGTTGAAAATGGGCTTAGGTTAAAGGTGTGGATAAAGGCTGAATTAAAGGGTTAGAATCAAGATTGAATTGACAATTTACCTAACTAGAAAAATGAACTAATCCTAAATAATTACATCAATTGAAAACTTGAAACTAATAATCGAGCTTCTTTCTTCAAGATGTGAAAATTAAACGTATAAGCTCACCTAATTATAGAAATAATAATGAATATACTTTGATTTTTTTAAGAACAAATCATTACAATAATGAGAAAGAACTTTAACAACTGAAAAATAGAACATAGTTAGGCAACTGCTCAAAATCAAATCTCGACAAAAAGGGAGTCAAGGAATGGTGATAACAAATACAAGATGGGTTTTGGGGTAATATTAGTGGGTGAGTCAATAAAATGGTTGTTAGGATCAAAGGGGTTCACTAGGGGTTAATTGTGAGGGTAAGTTTTTTAGTGGAGTGAGTGGGTTAAATCCTAAGTGCCTTTATCATCTCTATATATCAAATCAATAATGTGGTCTTGACATGTATAATCGAAGCAAGTTCTAGAATAACAAATCAATGTTGACACACTCATAATCAAAAAGTGAGCACAAAAGGATGTATGCTCTAAAAGGCTCAAGATCTCACAAAAATTATTGGTTTTTGATATCAACCTTATAAATTTCAAACTTCAAGATACTAATTAGATTCAAGTAGACAACCTAACAAAATTTTAATTTTTGAAAATAGACTCATCATGCTTGATTCTCTAGTCTCCTAAAGTTTAAATCATCACTGCACAGTTATCAATGACTTAATTCAATACATATCAATAAAAATCATGATTCAAAGGAAATTTTATTCTAATTAGTAATATGAGAAAATTACTTAAAGACAAGATATCATTCAGGGATTTGAGAATAATGCAGAAAGTTAGGAACTTTCTCGAAATAAATATTCACCCCCCACACTTAAGATGTACATGGCCCTTAATGGTAGAGAATAACAATATAGTAGAAAATCAAAAGATAGGGAGAGAAGTGAACTTCCTGAATTTTGGGCAGATTCCTTGAGAATGAAACTTGTAGGGATGGAGTAGATGAAAGGCATGATGAACTAAGCAGAGGTGAAGGTATGCGAAAATAGTCCAGTTCCTTAGTAACACTTTGAACCTTTTGGAACTGCAGAGTCATCAGTAACTTTTTAAGGGGTTTTGTTATGATATTTACTCGAAAATTAGACAGTCGTATATAAAAGAAATTAGACTTATACTAATAAAAGTTTTGAACAAAATAAAAGGTAAATGTGTGAACTAGCAAATTATAATAAAATGGTACATTAAAATAAAAAAAAAGCAAAAATAAAAATAAAAATAAAGATAGAACTAATAAAAATAAAAAGGACTCAAAAGTCCTCATCATCGGTTGGATCGCGAGGTAGTGGAGGCGGCGATATGTGAAAGTGATGACAAATCTACTGAAGAGTCGCCTCAATGCCATTGAATCATCGAGTGGTGTCATTGAATTGTTGAGTACAGTAATGCTCGAACTGAGTGAGACGTTCAGAGATGTCTGAAAGTGAAGCAGCCGCAGGAACTGGGCGATGGCTCGGTTGTGGTTCCTCATGTGGGTGTGGGACATCGTCAGTAATATCCTCAGGATCCTCATCTGCAGTGGTATGGGCTAGACGGTATTGGGAAGGATCGGTCCCACGTCGACATTGGACCATCCTCATGTGTAGCATCGTCTGGATGCCTTGTGGGGACATCTGACTTATCAGTGTGAGTGAGGAAATCTGAGCGGCGGTGTTGAGGAGCCCGAATTATCGAGCCAAGCGTGTGATGTATGGACCCATAAATATGACCCCTCTCCTATGTTGCTTCGTCTGATGTTGAATGGCACGAGCTATGAAATAGCCTAGGTCGAAAACGTGCCCGTTCTCCATGCACCATAGGAAGTAGGCGTCGTGAGTGTTGACAACGCCGATGCTCTCTCGCCTACCTGTCAGTGTATGAGCTAAGATAGCGTGTAAGTACCTCAGGGATCGGGCGAGAGCCGTCGCCTTGGAGCAACTTGGGTCATAAGTGGTCGTGTTGGGGGTTATATTGTACCAACATCTTGTGGGGGAGTTATAGATGTGGAGGTGGAGTTCCTCGAGTTTATTATCCTTCATGAATTCGTCGGTATAGAGTCTCAATGTGGCCCCGAATTGCGGTACTCAGTTCTCGTACAATGCCTCCGAGATGGAATTGGATCGTGCCGGAGTCATCGTGGTGCGTCATCACCGTCTGAAGGTGGAACGTGGAACAGAGCTCCAAAGTGAGCTCTAGATATGTGGGCTCGATGATATTGAAGAATTTGTCCCATGGATCGGTAGTTAGGAGAGCCCGTACGTAGTCGGCTAGTTGGACCTACTCCAAAGCGACCCAATCAATGCACCTCCCTGCGCCGAGGGGTCGCGCGCGAAGTATCTTATAAAGTTCCTCCTGGGATCCTGGAGGAAATCGTAAGAATAGATGGCGTACTTCAGCAGATGCGCTGGCTAATGACCAACCGAGATCCCTTCCGTTTTTTGGAAGTAGGGGCTGCGATTTTCTTGCCTCGGGAAGATGACATTATGGTCCTGAAAATAACAGATATTCAACAATTCAAGTAATATTTCCAGCCAAGCCATATTGTATAACATTTATCAGCATAAATACTAATCACTATTACTTAAACAAGGACTAAATGAATTAACAATCTAATAATGAGTATAACTAATTTTAAGCCATAAAGATAAACTAACTAGAAACTAAATAAAATTCTTATGATAATATAGTTCAATGAAGTAAAATGTGAAAATGAGAGGTGACTGGTGGAGTTTTTGGAGAGAAGCGGCGCGGTTGAGGTGGTGGTCGGAGCACGGGCATGGTAGTGGCGCGCGAGCGTGGGAGGGTGTGGCTATGGCGTCTGCGCACGGGCGTGGACTGCGTGTGTTGTGTATGGATGAGAAAGAGAAAGGGAAAGAAAAGAGATGGGAATAGTAGGGACTAGAGGAAAAAGGGTGCCGATGGCCGGAATGGAGAAGGGGGTGGTTTGCTTTAAGAGGAGCGGCTAGGGTTTGGGAATGGGAAGTTTTTGGGGAAGACGGGCGTGGGCTGGTTTTAATAGAGGGTAAGGAACACGGTTAGGGGCTACGCCCGTGTTCCTTTTATTCAGCCCGTGTTTTTCGAGATTTTTAAATTTAGGCGCGTTTTAATTGTGTCACACGCCCGTGTTATGTGGGTGTGTTGGGCCACGTGGCTATTTTCCACGCCTGTGTATTGTCTTGTTCGCTTTTCCCACGCCCGTGAAGAGGGTCCTACGCCCGTGTTCGTAAGTCAGTATCGTCCACGGCCTTAAAGAACGAGCGTGGCTCATGCTCGTGTCGTTTACTCAGAATTGAACACGGTTTGTGGGCACGGGCGTGTTGCACGACCGTGTCAACTAATTAATATTTGCCACGGTTGTAGTACACGGATGTGTGGATTTATTTCAGCCCGTGGTCTTTAGGCAGTTTCGACCACGGCCAAGTTGCACGGCAGTGTCATTTAGTCGGAGCCCGTGGCTTGGGGAAAATTTTTGTCCTGTTTCTACACCATCTTTGCCACGCCCATATACCTATTCATGGTATCCACACGGCCACGCCCACGCCCATGTGCAAGGCTGTGTGGTAGGGAAACCTGTGCTTTTCTGAATTGGTTAGTTTGTAGTTAGGTGCTAGAAGTCGAAAATATAACATTAGTAAAGTTAGTGCTTAGGTTGCCTCCCGGGAAGCGCTCGTTTAGAGTCTTAAGCTAGACTTACCCTATTTTCATTTCTAAATGAAGGTTCATAGAGCCGAAGCTCCTCTCTCATATCCCTAAAATCTTCACCATTATAAATTTCAGTCACTGACCATTTACCTTGAATGTGCCACGAGTTGGATGAGTCACCTCGATTGCGCCGTAGGGAAAAATAGTTTTGATCACGAATGGACCTGACCATCTTGATTTCAACTTTCCAGGAAACAATTTGAGCCTTGAATTGTATAGTAGGACTAAGTCTCCTACTTCGAATTGCTTTGATTGCTTTAAACGAGCATCATGGCGTCGCTTTGTTGCCTCCTTATATAGTCTTGAGTTCTCATAGGCATTAGCTCGCCATTCATCAAGCTCTTTCAACTATATCATCCTCTTCTCACCTACGGTTTTAAGATCGTAATTTAAGAATTTTATAGCCAAAAAGCTTTGTGCTCTAACACAAATGGTAGATGACAACTTTTTCCGTAGACAAGTTTGTATGGGGATATTCCTATGGGAGTTTTAAACGCTGTTCTATAGGCCCATAAAACATCGTCTACTTTTAATGCCCAATCTTTCCTGTTTGATTCTATTGTTTTCTCTAGAATACGCTTAAGTTCTCAATTTGCTACTTCCACTTGTCCACTGGTTTGAGGATGATAAGGGGTAGCAGTTCTGTGGTGTACTCCATATTTCTTTAAGACTTTGTCAAATTGAGTATTACAAAAATGAGTACCCCTATCACTAATAATTTCTCTAGGTGTTCCAAATCGAGAGAAGAGTTTCTTAAGAAATCTTACAACCATTCTAGCATCATTAGTAGGTAAAGCTTGAGCTTCCACCCATTTTGACATATAGTCTTCTGCTACTAGAATGTATTTATTCCCAAATGAACTAGGGAATGGGCCCATAAAATCAATACCCCATACATAAAAAATTTTGCATGATAGCATGTACGTTTGAGGCATTTCATCGCGTTTAGAGATATTACATGTTCTCTGACATCTATCATATGAAGCAACATACTTGTGAGCATCTTTCAACAAGGTAGGCCAATAAAAACCTTATTCGAGTGTTTTGTGTGCTGTCCTGATCTCGCTGTAATGTCCTCCTGAAGGTCCTGGATGACAATGTTCTAAGATTTTGCTTGCTTCTTCTTTTGTAACACATCTCTGAATTACTTAATCTGCACATATACGAAAAAGAAAAGGATCCTTCCAAAAATAGTTTTTCACATCAGCAAAGAATCGCTTCTTTTGATGATGTGTTAACCTTTTCGGTAGGATGTTAGCACCTAAGTAATTTGCAATATCTGCGAACCAGGGTACCTCGGAGTTAGATATAGTGAATAGTTGTTCTTCGGGAAACGAGTCATTTATCTCACTCTCATCTAGTTCTTTGATATGTGGATTTTCAAGCCTAGAAAGATGGTCTACTGCAAGATTTTCAGCTCCTTTCTTATCTTGAATTTCCAAATCAAATTCCCGTAAGAGTAAAATCCATCTTATGAGTCGAGGTGTCACATCGGATTTAGTTAAAAGATAACGAAGTGCTGAATGGTCAGTGTAAACGAAAAATTTAGATAGTATCAAATATTGTCTAAATTTATCAAATGCAAAAACCACAGCTAGCAATTCTTTTTCTGTGGTGGTGTAATTTTCTTGTGCAGCTGTTAATGTCTTGCTAGCGTAATAGATTGGCTGAAAGTGCTTGTCTCTTCGCTGTCCCAAAACTGCACCTACTGCAAAATCACTCACATCACACATTAGTTCAAAGGGTAAGTTCCAATCAGGAGCAATTATTATTGGAGCATTTATTAATTTATCTTTGAGGATATTAAATGCATCTAAACATTCTTGATCAAAATTGAAAGGTACATCTTTTTCTAGTATTTTCGTTAAAGGCTTAGCTATTTTAGAAAAATCCTTAATAAATCTTTTATAAAATCCAACATGTCCTAAAAAGCTTCGAATAGCCTTAACCGAACTAGGAGGAGGTAATTTTTCTATGGTTTCAACCTTTGCTTTATCAACTTCAACCTCTTTACTAGAAATTTTATGTCCTAACACAATCCCCTCTCGAACCATAAAGTGACACTTTTCCCAATTTAAAACAAGATTCGTTTCCTCACATCTCATTAGAACTCGTTTTAAAATTTTAAGGCAAAGATGGAAATAATTACCGAATACTGAAAAGTCGTTCATAAATACCTCCATAATGTCTTCCACAAGTTCGTCAAAGATGGCCAGCATGCAGCGCTGAAAAGTAGCAGGAGCATTACATAATCCAAAAGGCATTCTACGATAAGCAAACGTACCGCATGGACATGTAAATGTTGTCTTTTCTTGATCCTCAGGGGCTATTGGAATGTGGAAGTAGCCGAAGAGTCCGTCTATGAAGCAGTAGTACATATGCCTAAATAATTTTTCTAACATCTGATCAATAAAGGGAAAAAGAAAGTGATCTTTTCTGGTGGCATCGTTCAACTTTCTATAGTCAATACAGACTCTCCAACCTGTGACTGTTCTTGTAGGAATCAATTCATTCTTTTCGTTGGCTACAACAGTCATGCCTCCTTTCTTTGGAACGGCCTGCATAGGACTTACCCAAGTACTGTCAGAAATAGGATAAATTATTCCAGCATCTAGAAGTTTAATTACCTCAGCTTTAACAACTTCTTTCACGTTGAAATTCAATCGTCTTTAAGGTTGCACACATGGTTTATACTCATCTTCCATTAGAATTTTGTGGGTGCGAAATGATGGGCTTATTCCTTTAATGTCAGAAATTTTCCAAGCTATGGCTCTTTTATATTCCCTTAGTACCTGTAGCAACTCGTCTTTCTCTTCGAGTTCCAGTTCTGAAGAGATGATTACTGGTAGCGTAGAATTATCCATGAGGAATGCATATTCTAAGTGATTTGGCAATTGTTTTAATTCCAATTTCGGTGGCTCATCAATAGATTGTTTTTGTTTTAGTTCGTCATTTATTTCAATGCTCTCTTCTTTCTTTTGTCTAGAAGAAGGTGTATTAGAATTCAACTCATCGTTATCATCATCTACCCCCTCACCTTGGGTAAGACACAATTCCATCGTGTCGTCATGTATGATTTCTTGTAAAGAATCTTGAATAAAATGATCAATGGCATCAATAAAATAATAGGAATCATCTTGTTCTCTGGAATATCGCATAGCATCGTAAATTTGAAAAATAATTTCCTCATCGCCTACCCTTAGTGCAAGTTTACCATCACCTACATCAATAACAACCCTAGCAGTAGCTAAAAAGGGGCGCCCAAAATTAAAGGTACCTCAATGTCTTCATCCATGTCAAGCACAACAAAATTAACATGGAATATAAATTTATCAACTTTTACCAGAACATCTTCGATAACTCCCCTAGGATATTTAATAGATCTGTCAGCTAACTAAATACTCATCCTAGTGGGTTTTGGTTCCCCAAGACCAAGTTGTTTAGACATTTTATAAGGCATTAGATTAATACTGGCACCTATATCAGCTAGTGCTTTCTTAATATTTAAGCTATCAATTAAACAGGGAATAATGAAACTTCCTGGATCTTTCAATTTGGTTGGTAGCTTGTTTTGAAGGATGGCTGAACATTCTTCATTAAGTTCCGCTGTTGATATCTCTTCAAACTTCCTTTTATTTGTTAGAAGCTCTTTTAGGAATTTTGCGTACGTCGGCATCTGTGAAATAGCTTCAACAAAACGTAAGTTAATATGTAACTGTTTAAAAAGTTCAAGAAATTTACCGTATTGTGCTTCTAGTCGGTCTTTCTTCAACTTTTCCGGATATGGGATTGGTGGTTTACATTCTTCGCGAACCGGTGTTACATTCTCAACTTCCTTATCCTTTGCCTTATCAGTTTCGTGTGGTATCTTCTTCTTTGTTTCAACTAACTCCTTTCCACTTCTCAGTGTAATTGCCTTCACCTGCTTTTTTTCCTTAGGTAAACTTTCTGGTCGCCTTTCAGAAACTAACTTAGTTAGTTGTCCAATTTGATCATTAAGCCCTTGAATCGATACTTGCTGATTGTTCAATATCGTTTCGATATTTTGGAAACGGGTTTCTGACACCTTTGTAAAATTTGTCAGCATCTCTTCAAGGTTTGGCTTCTTTTTTTGTAGGTAGAATTGTTGTCTTTGGTTTTTTTGACTACCCCACGAGAAATTGGGATGGTTCTTCCAACCTGGATTATAAGTACTACTATAAGGGTTATTTTTAGGTATAAAATTGTTACCCATATAGTGAACTTGTTCGTTTTCAGCGCTCGGGTTGTAAGGCAGATATTTTGTGTTGTTCATCCAACCTACATTCGTATTGCACTGCATAATTGAATGTAACTGTAAAGAATTACACAAACCATCAATCTTTTTATTTAATATCTCTACTTGATTTGATAGCATGGTTACTGCGTCGAGGATGAAACAACTAGCTGCTTTTGTTGGCTTTGTCCTTATGACTTGCCACTGATAATTATTCAGTGACATTTCTTCAATGAATTCATAGGCAGCCTCGGGTGTTTTGTTATTCAAAGTTCCGCCAGCGGCTGAATCAATCAACTGTCTAGTTGAGGGATTTACACCGTTGTAAAAAGTTTTGACCTGTAGCCACAAGGGTAATCCATGGTGTGGGCACTTTCTCAATAAATCTTTGTATCTCTCACATGCATCGTAACGTATTTCTAAATCCATCTGCACAAAAGAGGAGATATCATTCCTCAACTTGGCCGTTTTAGCCGGCGGAAAATATTTTAATAAAAATTTTTCGGTCATTTGTTCCCATGTAGTGATTGATCCTCGTGGAAGAGAATTCAACCACTGTTTAGCTTTATTCGTCAAAGAAAAGGGAAACAATCAAAGACGAATGGCATCATCAAAAACGCCATTTATTTTGAAAGTGTCGCAAAATTCTAGGAAATTCGCCAAGTGATTGTTTGGATCTTCATCCTGCAAACCATCAAACTGAACAAACTGCTGTATTATCTGAATTGTGTTAGGTTTCAGTTCAAAATTATTTGCAGCAATAATAGGTCTAACAATACTTGACTAAGTTCCTGTTAAATTATGTTTAGCATAATCATACATAGTTCGAGGAGCATGATTTTCGGCCACCTCTGAAGGTGGCAGATTATTTTCAGCCATCTCTCCGGTGGTATTGGTTTCAACTTCTTGCTCTTCTTCTATGTAATTTAAGCTTCGCCTTATCTCTCTACGATTTCTGCGAACAGTACCTTCAATATCACTGTCGTAAATTAGGGGTCCTGCCGGGTTCCTTCTAGTCAAAAACTAGGGGTACCTGCTAAGAAGAAATAAAAGAAGGAAAATTAGCAAAGTAAAAAGCAAAATAAAAATAAAAGTAAATTGCAAAAAAATAAAAATGGCTAAAGTAATAAAAATTGAACGTTCTTAATATTTTAGTTCCCCGGCAACGGCGCAAAAAACTTGATCGTTTGTCAGAGTCTTAAAAATTTATATAAAGAATGATCGAGCCTAGAAACTAACTGTGACAACGATTGAGGCAAGTGCACCTATCGAACAGTAGCATAGTTTAGTGGCAAGACCGGATTTGTCGAACCCAAAGGAACCAAAAGTACTAATACTAACTTTCTTTTTATTATTTAGCCTAAGAATTGAAGGAATTTGTTATTTATTCTAAAATTAACTAACTATTAAGCTAAAGATGCTAAGGCAAAGAGGATGAATTTCAAAAAATACTTGTGGGAAAAACCAATTGATTAAGAATACCCGAGGAAGAATCCACCTAGACTTCACTTGTTATTTCACTCTGAACTAGACGATTTATTCACTTGACTTGATCCGTAGGATTCCCTAATGTATATTAATACCTCTCTCGAGGCTACTAACGTCTAACCCTAGGTTGATTAATTAAAATATCTTTCTAATTAAAAACCCTAGAATTGCATTAACTCGATCTACGGACTCCCATATTAGGTTTGACCCTAATCCGGTAGATTTTCGTCATCCTATCTCTAGGGTTGCGATCAACTCCGCTTAATTATGCTAGATCTACTCTTAGACAGAGTCTATTCCTCCTCTACCAAAGCACATCAATACTTGAATCAATATCCTGAAATATCAAAGCAAGAATCAAGAACACATAATTAAGAACAAATCAAGTATTTATCATACAGTTCAGAAAACAATAACAATATCTGTCTTAGGTTTCATCCCCCTCAGGTATTTGAGGGTTTAGTTCATAATAATAAAAGAATACATTTCAGAAGAAAATATAAAACAAAACATAAGAAGAAACCTAAAACCCCTTGAAGGAAATTGAAGGGAAGATCCTCCATTTTGAGTATAACTCCGGCTTCTTGAGATTAATCAACTGGCTTTCTTCAAGTAAATTCCACAATTCTGGCCTCTCTGGCTTGGCTCTTCGGCCTAACTGGACGCCCCTTTGAAGGTTGGCCTTTAGGGTGTTTATATAGGCTTTTGGAATGTCTTTCTTTGCCTCTAAGTACCCTATTCCGAATAGAATTCAAACAGATCACGTCAGGGACACGCCCATGGCACACGCCCGTGTGAATCGTATCCAGGCCGTGGTCGGGTCTGTTAAGGAGACACGGCCGTGTGGTCTTGGGCCCAGGCTGTAACACCCCATACCTGAGTCCAAGGCTGAGATAGGATATGAGACATTACTATGCTTGAACTTTCTTAAACATGCACTTACGGGCTGTAAAATTTTGTTCCTAATTAAAACTTCTCTTTCTTAGTCTAGTCATACATTTCATGGGCCTACGAGGCCTTAAACACATATCTGGAAACTTTTAGAACTTAATCAAAAACTTTTCCTTAAAACAAGGGTCACACGCCCATGTGGCTTGGGACACGCCCGTGTACCCCTAAGACACGCCCATGTCTTCCAACCGTGGTCGACACTGACTATATTCACACGGCCTTGACACGCCCGAGGACTTAGTCCATGGTCGACACTGACTATATTCACACGGCCTGGGGCACACGCTCATGTTCTGACCGTGTATGAAACGGCCGTGGGATTAGCCCATAGTCTAATCTAACTTAAAGTACTAAGGTGCAAGGGACGCACAACCTAGACACACGCCCATGTGTCATCTGTGTGGGCACTTGAAGGTTATTTACCAAGCCAATTGCCACCCTGAAATCAAGATCAATCTCATATTCAGCTCAACAACTCAAATTACTACATCTTTCATTGATATCGATAAACATACATACTTAGTCAATCTTGGCCAATCACTTAGCCATATACAAAAGAATAATAAACTTGATAGCCCATACTTTTGCCCTTTTTAAGACATATTCTCAAAGTGAAATGTTCCTATACATGCCATACTTAATATAAACATCTTGGCTATACCAAAATAGTGATTGATAGTGTGCTCCGAGCTCCGATGACGATGATCCACGAGATTAGCTTGGCGGGACTACGTGGAAAGAAAGAATAAAAGACGTAAGCATTTAGCTTAGTAAGTTTACATATAATTCACATAGCATCATACTTGTTTAACATAAATCATTCAGCATAAAAAATGGCATCATAATTTCAGCTATTTAAGCTTACTTACTCTTACTGATTCTTACATATCTCATGATACTTACTAGTCTCATGCTCGTGAGGTAAACAAGGTACACGTATCACTTGATCACATAGATCAACATACTTTACTATAATAATCATAATCTCTAATTCATCATTTATAACATGAATAATACTCATTTCCAAAAATGATAATAGCTTTGCTTACTTAATTTTCTTGCTATCTCATTTAAGCTTTACTCATTTGCCCGATGAATTTCTATGAATAACCGAGGATACTAAATCTCATCCCACATATAACTCGATGCCAAAGCCATATCCTAGATATGGTCTTACATGGGATCTCTCATCTTGGTATCGATGCCATGTCTTGACATGGACTTACTCAAAGTCTTCCTTGTGTGTTCCCTTAGGAACTTACCATTACCATGTCTTGACATGGTCTTATTTGGTATCTTTACTCATGAATTGGTCAATGCCTAGCCTTGGCTTGGACTTACTTGAAATCTTCTTTGTTACTCACCAATGCCATGCCTTGGCTTGGACTTACATGGAATCTCTATCTCATGATAGCTTTTCAATGCCAAGACTTGTCTTAGACTTACATGACATCTTTGCTTGGAGACTCACCAATGCCATGCCTTGGCTTGGGCTTACATGGGTCTTCATCTCATAATAACTCTTCAATGCCAAGACTTGTCTTGGACTTACATGATAACTTTGCTTGATTGCCGATGCCATGCCTTGGCTTGGTCCTATACGGACTTTCTTATCTCATGTGGTAGATCGAGTATCCTTAGTAATTCAACTTCAATCAGGACTTTCTCATGCTTAATCTCATTGATTTCTTTATTTAACATAGCATTAAGCATTTTTATGGTAATAATGTACATTATACTAAGCAATTCAATGATAATAATCATAAAGCTTAGAAATCATACAAATTTACCTCGATATACAAAATGTATGTAGATATGCAATTTAGTCCTCGACTTTGTTCTTGCCTCGATTTCGATCCGGGCTTCATTTTTCCTGATCTATAATAATAGTTTAGATCATTTAATAATCACATTGACTAAATTGACTCTTAACTCATACTTTGGCAAAATTACAATTTTACCCTTAAACTTTCTCATAATTACACTTTTACCCCTAGGCTCGTAAAGTGATTTTCGTTAAAATTTCTAACTCTTCATGCTCAGTCGATTCATTGTCTTAACTATAGAAATAACCAATTCTCACTATTTCTACCATGTATGACAAATTTCATAACTATTACAAACTAGCCCTTACTAGCATTTTTCATGAAATTTATTTAGGAAAAGATGTTTATCTAACATCAAACTCTCATAATGTTTCTTAAAACACCATTTTACAAACATGTCATACATGGGTAGATTTTTGAACATGCATCTTAGCTCATCTTATAGATAAAATTAGCTAATTCATAATAAGAGGACTCCAAAAATACGAAGAATATTAAAAACGGGGCTAAAATGAACTTACTAGCAAACTTGAAAAATTGAAGAACCTTAGCTATGGCTTCCTTCAAATTTTCGGCACTTGGGGAAGAAGATGAGAATGATTTTTGTCATCTTTTTCCCTTATTAATCATTCATTTGATAAATGACCAAAATGTCATTCTCTTTACAATTTCACCATTTACTAACTCATGTCCATTTTTGTCCAAAAATTATAATTTGGGAAAATTTCTATTTAAGTACTTCTAATTAATATTCTAAAGCTATTTCATATAAAAAGCTTCTAGAAACTCATGTTTTGCAATTTTTGAAATTTAGTCCTAATAGACCCTTAAATGGAAATTTCCATAAAATTTCTACATGAAACTTTCATATCATCATGAAAACATCTCAAATACCTTAAAAAACTCATTTTAGTAACTCAGATTTGTGGTCTCGCACCACTATTCCGGCTAGGCCCTAAATCGGGCTGTTACAGTTCTCCCCCTTAGGGATTTTCGTCCTCGAAAATCTTACCAGCAAACAAGTTTGGGTACTGGTTTCTCACGGTTTCTTCTGGTTCCCATGTAGCTTCTTCTATCCCATGTCTTTGCCACAATACTTTCACTAGGACAATACTTTTATTTCTTAACTGCTTGATTTCTCGAGCTAAAATCTTAACTGGTTCTTCCCCATAAGTCATGTCGGAATGAATCTCTATCTCTGATGGGGTAATTACATGTGAAGGTTCTGATCGGCAGCGTCTCAATATTGACACGTGAAACACATCATGTATCTTTTCTAACTCAGATGGCAAAGCCAATCGGTAAGCTACCGGCCCAACTCTCTCAGTAATATCATATGATCCAATGAAACGTGGGCTCAACTTGCCTTTCCGGCCAAATCTTAGAACTTTTCTCCATGGTGACACTTTGAAGAAAACTTTATCCCCGACTTGGTACTCTATCTCTTTTCTTCTTAAATTCGAGTAGGATTTCTATTTGTCTGCTGTAGCTTTTAAACACTCTTGTATCACTCTCACTTTCTCTTCAGCTTCTCTAACCAAATCAACTCCATGAATTTGATTTTCTTTGAGTTCAGTCCAAAATAAAGGTGTTCTACACTTACACCCATATAGAGCCTCATAAGGCACCATCTTTAAGCTCCACCGAAAGCTATTATTGTAGGCAAATTCTACCATGGAAGAAAATTTTCCCAACTACCTTGGAATTCAAGAATACAACACCGAAGCATATCTTCGAGTACTTATATTAACCTCTCCGATTGTCCATCGGTTTGAGGATGAAAAGTTGTACAAAAACTCAACTTTGTACCCAGGGCCTCTTGTAACTTCTTCCAAAATCTGGATGTGAATCTCGGGTCTCTATCAGATATGATTGACAAAGGAACTCCGTGAAGTCTTACTATTTCAGAAACATACAAGCTTGCCAGCTTGTCGAGTAAGTAATCCACTCGTACAGGTATAAAATGGGCTGACTTCGTGAGTCTATCAACTACAACCCATATAGCATCTTTCTTGCTCGGTGACAATGGTAAACCCGTTACAAAATCCATAGTGATACGGTCCCATTTCCACTCGGGAACCAAAATAGGTTGAAGCAAACCCGAAGGTACTTGGTGTTCAGCCTTTACTTGTTGGCAAATCAAGCATCTTGAAACAAACTCTGAAATATCTTTCTTCATTCTCGGCCACCAATACTATTGCTTCAAATCATTATACATCTTTGTTCTACCTGGATGTACAGATAAACATTCGTTATTTGCCTCATGCAAAATTCTCTTAATAAGCTCTTCCTTTCTTGGTACACAAACTCTATCTTTAAACATTCGTTATGTGACTCATGCAAAATTCCCTTAATAAGCTCTTCTTTTCTTGGTACACAAAATCCATCTTTAAACATCAAACATCCATCGAAATTAATCCGAAAGTCAGATTCAATATCTGACTCGCACTGAGCTTTCTTGGCTTGCTATTCGCTATCTTCTTTCTGAGCCTCAAAGATCTCTTGGAGGAATACTGGTCTAGCTCTCAACTCAGTTAGAATAGAACCATCATCGAATAAAGTCATCCGTGAATTCATTGCCCTTAATGCAAATAGGGACTTTCTGATTAAAGCATTAGCGACCACATTCGCCTTTCCTGGATGGTAGTCAATGATCAACTCATATTCTTTTATTAACTCTAACCATCTCCGTTGCCTTAAGTTCAACTCTTTTTGTATCATCAAGTACTTCAAACTTTTTTGATCGGTGAAAATTCGACATCTTTCACCATATAGATTGTGTCTTCATATCTTCAATGCGAAGACTACGGCAGCTAACTCTAGATCGTATGTCGGATAGTTCTTCTCATGAGGCTTCAATTGTCTTAAGGCATAAGCAATCACTCTGCTTTCTTGCATAAGCACACAGCCTAACCCATTTAAGGATGCATCGTTGTAAATTATAAATTCTTTCCCCGTCTCAGGTTGTACTAAAACTGGAGCTTCTGTCAACAATGCTTTCAGTTTCTCAAAATTGTGTTGGCATCTTTCTGTCCACTCAAACTTCACGTTTTTTTGTAACAATTTAGTCATCGGGGTTGCAATCATGGAAAACCCCTTGACGAATCGTTTGTAATAGCCGGCTAAGCCCAGGAAACTTCTAATTTTAGCGATATTCCTCGGTGGTTTCTAGTCCATTATAGCCGAAATCTTACTTTGATCCACTCGGACTCCATATCTCGAGACAATATGTCCCAAAAATCCTACTTCTTTAAGCCAAAATTCACTTTTACTGAACTTGGCATACAACTGATTTTCTCGTAGAATCTGTAAAACTGTCTGTAGGTGCTCAGCATGCTCGATCTCATCTCGAGAATAAATCAATATGTCATCAATAAAAATGACTACAAACTTGTCAAGGTATGGCCTAAAGATGCGGTTCATTAGGTCCATAAATACCGCATGAGCATTGGTCAACCCAAAGGGCATGATTAAAAATTCATAATGCCCATATCTTGTTCGAAAGGCGGTCTTAGAAACATCTGAATCCTTTATTCTCAACTGGTAGTACCCTGATCTCAAGTCTATTTTGGAGAACACAGTTGGCTCCTTTCAATTGATCAAATAAATCATCGATTCTAGGTAATGGGTACTTGTTCTTCACTGTCACTTTATTAACCTGACGATAATCTATGCACAATCTCATGGTGCCATCTTTCTTTTTCACAAATAAAACCGGAGCACCCCATGGTGAACAACTTGATATTGCAAAGCCTTTATCTGTCAACTCTTGCAACTGTGACTTCAGTTCTCTTAACTCCGTTGGAGCTATTCTATAAGGAGTAATAGATATCGGTACAGTACCGGGAGCTAGCTCAATATCGAACTCAACCTCTCTAACTAGAGGTAATCCTGATAACTCTTCAGGAAAAACATCTAAGTACTCACCTACTATTAGTACTGACTCGGTCTTTAGCTCCGTTTCTCTAGTATTCATCACATAGGCAAGATACGCCTCATACCTTTTCTTATATATCTCTATGCTGCCATATGAGAAATCATTACTGGCGATCTACCTTGTTCGTCTGATTCTACATGGAGAGTGTCCCCATTCTCACATCTCATCTCAATGTACTTCTTCCCACAATTTACTATTAGATCATGAGTGGTCAACCAATCCATACCAAGAATGATGTCAAACTCATCAAATGGTAGCAACATAAGGTTTGCCTTAAAATAATGACCTGTAATCATCAATGGACAACCTTTACATACTTCATCAACTAACACACTCTTGCCTAAAGGATTAGACACCTTAATCACAAATTCTATAGACTCTATAGGCATACTCATACTGGATACTAGTTTCACACAAATGTAAGAGTGTGTGGATCTGGGATCTATTAAAGCAATAACTTTGATATCATAAAGAGAAAAGGTACCTGTAATAACATCACGAGAAGATGCCTCTTCGTAAGTGCGAATGGCATAAGTCCTTGCAGGCGCCCTACCCTCAGGTCTCGCGGCCTGCTCTCTAGGGTTACCTCTTCCACTTGCCCCACTTCCCGGGTTCTTCTGCCGTCTTTCTCTGATCATACTCCCTGATCTCGGGTTCTGAGTTCTCTCTTCTTTTGTCGTCTAAGGACAATCCTTTATGTAGTGGTCTTGGGAACCACATCTAAAACATGCATTTTCATGTGCTTGGCATTCTCCCAGATGACGTCTGCTACACTGTGGGCATTCGGATCTATCTGATCGGATGTTCCCCACACTAGCAACTGAGTCGTCTGTGCTTTATTTCCCAAATACTGCTTACCCTTGTCCTTCCTTGAAAACCCAGTGGAAGTAGCCGATCGGGTGGAGAAATCTCTTAACTTCTTGGATGAGGATTGGAATGAGTTATTCCACTATCTCTTTCTAGAGTCACGAGACTGCATTTCAGATTTTCTCTTCTCCTTTACTAGCTCTTCGGCTTTACAAGCCCTCTCTACTAGCACAACGAATTCCTTTAGTTCTAAGATAGTGACAAACAATTTGATGTCATCATTTAGTCCATCTTCGAATCTTTTACTCATGATGGCCTTAGTGGACACGCATTCTCGAGTGTATTTGCTGAGTTGTACAAATTCACGCTCATAATCAGTCACAGACATCTTGCCTTGCTTCAGTTCTAGAAATTCCTTCCTTTTCTGGTCCACAAACGTTTGACTGATATACTTTTTCTTGAACTCTTCTTGAAAGAATTCCCAAGTAATCTTCTCTCTAGGTACTACCGATACCAAGGTGTTCGACCATTGATAGGCAGAATCTCTTAAAAGAGAAACTACACACTTCATGCATTCTTCAGATGTGCATGACAACTCATTAAATACCCTGATGGTATTTTCTAACCAGAATTCGGCCTTCTCTAGATCGTCATCTCTTTTAGCCCAGAATTCTTCTGCCCCATGTTTCCTAATCCTATCAACTGGAGGTTTGTCTCCTCTTACCACCTCTACTACTTAAGGGGTTACAGGAATAGATTGTGGAATAGGCGGGGGTGAAGGGGGTTGTGCATTCGGGTTCGTACGAACGAAGTCCGTATATCATGTGTTCATCTTATGGAGGAAGGCTTCTCTAGCCTCTTCTCCTCCTCTTTGACTCACTGTAGTAGGTCTATTCTCATTCTCGTTCGGTACTTTCCCTTCAGCGGGAGTCGGCGCGATACTTTCTACGTCATCCGCCACAGCTCTTTCGGGATCCATTTACTATATGTATAAACATAATTTAAGTCGTCAGGATCCGTCACACTATCATTATAAAAACATTCTTACGTATGGCATGTATAGCTAGACTCGTGCTCATGCTATGTTAGTCCTAGAACCGACTAAACCGTAGCTCTGATACTATTAAATGTAACACCCCATACCTGAGTCCAAGGCTAAGACCAGATACGAGACATTACTATACTTGAACTTTCTTAAACATGCACTTACGGGCTATAAAATTTTGTTCTGAATTAAAACTTCTCTTTCTTAGTCTAGTCATACATTTCATGGGCCTACGAGGCCTTAAACACATATCTAGAAACTTTCAGAACTTAATCGAAAACTTTTCCTTAAAACAGGGGTCACACGCCCATGTGGCTTGGGACACGCCCGTTGTACCCCTAAGACACGCCCATGTCTTCCAACCGTGGTCGACAGTGACTATATTCAGACGGCCTTGATACGCCCGTGGACTTAGACCGTGGTCGACACTGACTATATTCACACGACCTGGGGCACACGCCCATATTCTGACCGTGTGTGGAACGGCCATGGGATTAGCCGTAGTCTAATCTAACTTAAAGTACTAAGGTGCAAGGGTTGCACGGCCTAGACACACGCCCGTGTGTCTATCCGTGTGGGCACTTGAAGGCTATTTACCAAGCCAATTGCCACCCTGAAATCAAGATCAATCTCATATTCAATTCAACAACTCAAATTACTACATCTTTCATTGATATCGATAAACATACATACTTAGTCAATCTTGGCCAATCACCTAGCCATATACAAAAGAATAATAAACTTGATAGCCCATACTTTTGCCCTTTTTAAGACATTCTCAAAATGAAATGTTCTTATACATTCCATACTTAATATAAATATCTTGGCTATACCAAAATAGCGATTGATAGTGTGCTCCGAGCTCCGAGCTCCGATGACAATGATCCACGAGATTAGCTTGGTGGGACTACATGGAAAGAAAGAATAAAAGACGTAAGCATTTAGCTTAGTAAGTTTACATATAATTCACATAGCATTATACTTGTTTAACATAAACCATTCGGCATAAACAATTGCATCATAATTTTAGCTATTTAAGCTTACTTACTCTTACTGATTCTTACATATCTCATGATACTTACTAGTCTCATGCTCGTGAGGTAAACAAGGTACATGTATCAGTTGATCACATAGATCAACATACTTTACTATAATAATCATAATCTCTAATTGATCATTCATAACATGAATAATACCCATTTCTAAAAATGATAATAGCTTTGCTTACTTAATTTTCTTACTATCTCATTTAAGCTTTACTCATTTACGCTTTACTTATTTGCCCGATGAATTTCTATAAATAACTGAGGATACTAAATCTCATCCCACATATAACTCGATGCCAAAGCCATATCCTAGATATGTGATAAACCGTAAAAGTAACATATTTTAATCCCACATTTAGCATATTTTCGGATGATTTATTCCTTGATTCATGTAAAAAGGTGCTTTTAATCCTTTCTTCTCATGTCTTATACTCAGGAAAGCACCCGAGGATGAAAAGAACGTAAAACGGGCCCAAAACGGAGTAAATGGGCCATATCACGAAATCCACACGGTCGTGCCTCATTGATCTACTAGAACACGGCCTAATCATGATCCACACGGTCGTGCCCCATTCAACAGGTTCGAACACGGCCTGGCCACGATTCACACGGGCGTGTTCCATGGCCGTGTCCCTATCATCAGGAAGTAGAATTTCACTCGGAAAAGGATACTTAGGGGCCAAGAAACCTATTTTGAAAGCCTATATAAACACCCTAAGTATAACCTCGAGGGGGCGATTAACAGGCCAAAGAGCCGAGCCAGAAAGGTCAAGATTTGTGGGAATCACTCGAAGATAGCCAGTTGATCCATCTCAAGAAGCCGAAATTCTACACAAGAAGGAGGATCTCTCCTTCAATTCTTTCAGTGGGTTTAGGGATTTCTTATGTTTTGTTTTATCTTTTCTTTTGAGATGTTTTCTTTTATGAAATCACCCTTCAGATACCTGAAGGGGATGAAACCTAAGATGGATCTTGTTTTTGTTTTCTGAACTATATGATAAATACTTGATTTGTTCTTAATTATGTTTGCTTAATTCTTGTGTTAATATTTTCGGGATATTGATTCAAGTTGGATGTGCTTAGGTGGAGGAGCAAAAGTCCCTGCTTAAGAGTAGATCTAGCATAGTTAAGCGGAGTTGATCGTGCGCCTAGAGATAGGGTGACAAGATTTTGCCGGATTATGGTGAAACCTAATATGGGAGTCCATAGATTGAGTTAATGTGATTCTAGGGGTTTTAATTAGAAAGAGATTTCAATTAATCAACCTAGGGTTAGACGTTATTCTCCTCGAAAGAGGGTTTAATATAACTTAGGGAATCTTACGGATCAAGTCAAGTGAATAAATCGTCTGGTTCAGTGTTAGATAACAAGAGAAGTCTAGGTGGATTCTTCCTAAGGGTATCATCTTAATCAACTGAGTTTTCCCAACAGTATTTCCCCAATTCATTCTTTTTGTCTTTGCGTCTTTAGCTTAGTAGAAAGTTAAATTTATATTAGATAACAACTTCACTTATTTTAGGCTAGATAATAAAAAGAAAGTTAGCATTAGTACTTTTAGTTCCTTTGGGTTCGACAATTCAGTCTTGCCTAAGCTATACTACTGTTCGATAGGTGCACTTGCCTCAATCGTTGTCAGAGTTAGTTTCCAAGTTCGATCATTCTCTTTATAAATTTTAAAACTCGACAAAACAACGATCAAGTTTTTGGCGCCATTGCCGGGGAACTAAAATATTAAGAAAGCTCTATTTTTATGACTTTAGCCATTATTTTTATTTTTCTGCAATTTACTTTTATTTTTAGGTTAAAATTTGATTTTGCTAAATTTTCTTTCTTTCTTTTCTCAGCAGGTACCTCTAGTTTATGACTAGAAGGAACCCGAAAGGACCACTAGTATACGACAGTGATATTGAAACTACCGCTCGCAGGAAACGCAGAGAAATTAGGCGAGCCCTAAATTATACAGAAGAAGAGCGAGAAAACAGACCCAATCCTACTGAAGGGATGGATGAGAATAATCCACCACCACAAGATGTGGCAGAACATAATGCTTCGCGTACTATATATGATTATGCTAAACCTCATTTAACAGAAGGAGAATCGAGTATTGCTAGGCCTGTTATAGCTGCTAATAATTTTGAATTAAAGCCTAACACTATACAAATGATTCAACAATTTGTACAATTTTATGGTTTGCAGGACGAAGACCCAAATACTCATATAGTTAATTTTTAGAGTTTTGTGATACCTTCAAAATAAATGGTGTTTCTGATGATGCCATACGTCTTCGGTTATTTCCCTTTTCATTAAGGAATAAAGCCAAACAGTGGTTAAACTCGTTACCACGAGGGTCAATCACTACATGGGATCAAATGACCGAAAAAATTTTATTAAAATATTTCCCACCAGCCAAAACGGCCAAATTACGGAATGCTATCTCTTCTTTTGTGCAGATGGATTTTGGAGACATTATACGACGCATGGGAGAGATACAAGGATCTCTTGAGAAGGTGTCCGCACCATGGTTTACCATTGTGGCTCCAAGTCCAAACTTTCTATAACGGTGTAATCCCACAACGAGGCAACTTATTGATTCAGCCGCCGGTGGAACCCTGAACAACAGAACTCCTGAAGCTGCCTACCAGTTTATTGAAGAGATGTCACTGAATAACTATCAGTGGCAGGTCACCAGGACAAAACAAACAAAATTAGCCGGAGTTTTCAACCTAGACGCAGTAACCATGCTATCAACACAGGTAGAAATGATGAATAAAAAGCTTAATAGTTTGTGTTCTTCAGAGGCACATCCAGTAATGCAGTGTGACGCAAGTGGAATTGTGGCGAATCCTGAGTAGCCACCCTACCAACCGGGCACAGAGAGTGAACAGATGAACTATATAGGTAACAATTTTAGATCTAATAATAACCCTTATAGTAATAATTATAATCTAGGTTGGAGGAACCACCCAAATTTTTCATGGGGAAATCAAGGAAATCAAAGACAACAACCTCCCAAAAATTTCCAAAATCAGCCCTATCCACAAGAAAAGAGGCCGAACCTCGAAGAGATGCTGACAAGATTCATGGCAGCCACAGAAACCCGTCTCCAAAAAACCGAGACAACGCTCGATAATCAACAAGCATCAACCAAAGGGATTGAGAGCCAAGTTGGAGAATTTACTAAGTCAGTTGGACAACTTACCAAGATAGCTTCCGAAATTCGATCAAAGATTTCTGAACGACCGCAAGGGCGTCTACCAAGCAACACTGAGATTAACCCAAGGGAGCAAATCCAAGTCATCACAGCTCATGATAGTATAGGGTTAGATGAACCCAATCCAATACAAGAAAACGAGATAGAAAAAGGTAAAGTTGAGGTAACACAAGAAAAACCAAAACCGGTAATCAAAGCGTACCAACCTCACATTCTTATCCCGAAGCGATGAAGAGAGACGATACAGAGGAACAGTTCGGTAAGTTTCTTAAACTTTTAAAGAAATTACATATCAACTTACCTCTTCTTGAAGCTCTTTCGCAGATGCCAGATTCGAGAAAATTTTTAAAATAACTCTTGACGAACAAGCATAAGTTAGACGAGGAGCCACATGTGGAATTAAACGCAGTATGCTCAGCAATGTTACAGAATAGACTACCGCGAAAGCTAAAAGATCCATGGAGTTTTACAATTCCATGTTTAATTGGTAGACTAACTGTTGATAATGCATTAGCTGATTTAGGGGCAAGTATAAATGTCATGCCTTATAAAATGTTTAAACAATTAGGTCTAGGGAAACCCAAACAAACTAGGATGAGCATTCAATTAGCTGCTAAAACTGTTAGAATTCCCAGGGGTATTATCAAAGATGTTCATGTAAAAATTGATAAATTCGTTTTCCCAGTAAATTTTGTTGTCTTAGACATGGATGAGGATAATTCGATACCCCTAATTTTAGGAAGACCCTTTTTAGCAACTGCTAGGACTAAAATTGATGTTAGCACAGGAGAACTCATACTTCAGGTAGGTGACGAATCGATCAGTTTACAAGCTCTTGACTCGGCCAGACAACAATTGATGAAAGTGAGAAAGTAAATTCATTTGATAACCAGATTGTTCAATCTTCACCACAGAAAACACCACAAGACTACAAACCTGAGCCGAATCATGGACCCCATGCCAACAAAGACGAATTACATAAGGAACAAAGCCTTAGGGTCGATAAACTAGAAAAGTGGACGGCACACTTTAAAGAGGAACTAGAACCGCGCGAAGTAAAACCGAAGGAGCCCACAGAAGAGCTCATAGGAACATCAAACCACTTCAAAATAGGAGACCAAGTACTGTTAGATAAAGTAGATCCTCGCATCATCACATCAGACCTGAACACGAACAAAGAAATTCCTCTTAAGGTACACAATATTTTTCCATACGGAACAGTCGAGGTAAGCAACCATATATTCGGCACTTTCAAGGTAAACGCTTCTCGACTTAAACTTTATCAAGAAAATAGAACTAATAGCATGAGGGAAGATATTCAAACTTTTAAACGACCCTGAGTTTTACGAATACGAGGAAAGTCTAGCTTAAGACTTTAAACGAGCGCTACTCGGGAGGCAACCCGAGTACTAACCCCATCAACTATTACATTTTTTATTTTGTCTTATTTGTTTTGTTTTAGGACCTAACTTTAAACTAACCAAAAAGGGCAGATTTCCAGACCACACGGCCGTGGCCGTGGCCGTGTGGTAGTACATAATCACCGTACTGACAATGGCAGAGACAGTACGAATCAAACCCAACTAATTTTTGAAGTCACAGACCCAACCACTCCACCACGGGCACCGACAAAGCGTCACGGCCGTGCGATGTGGCCGTGGTCGACACTAACTACTCAAAAACGTGCGTGGCAATCAGTAAAATAGGCGTGGGTGAACCACACACCTAGATACACGACTGTGCAAGGCGGCCGTGTGAACCGACACGCCCACGGTCCACGGGCGTAGTAGAGCATCAGGAACCAAAACTCTATTTAAACCCACACTCCCTCTCATCTTCTCCTCACCAACTCTCCATCTTCTTTCTTCCTTCCTTTATCAGATTACTCTCCTTCCCATAACAAAGTCTCTATACTCTTGAGCTACACATATCCATGTCGAAGAAGTGGAAAAAGCCAAGCATATTCTCTCCAAGGGAGACCGATGTACATAAGCTCATGCCGGGCGCTTCATTCCATCGACAAGCCAAGGGTCTTTGAGACCATTTAATTTTCATTTTACTTTTCTCTTCTCCTTTATTTTCCTTCTCTTTGACAATCTTATGCTTAATTTAGTTTATTTTAAATTAATCTTTTAGTGCCAGGTTCGTCAGGCTACTAGGGAATCACACCTTGGGAACCACGACCATCACCACCACAGCCTTCGAAGTACTAAAGGCTGCTTAGGAATCACGCCACTTCCGCCACCGCCAGCACCTCCGCAACCTAAGGTATGACACCCACCTCGCGAACCATCCATCAATAAGGACTTCTCGGTCCATTAGTCTTTTCTTTCATTTTTATTTTCCTTCTTAGTCTCCTTATCTTTATCTTTCTTGCATTTAATTATATAATTAGTTTATTTTAAATGTGTTTCAATAATCCCTGGCTAATTCTTCACGAGCTTCCCAATTTCTTTATCTAGCGTAGAGCTCGGTAGAAGCCACCACACCTCAGAACATCCACCTCAAGGATCTCATCCAAAATAATTCAGAAAGTTTCACCACTTTCTCCCGTTTAAGTTTTATATACATCTTTGTACATTGAGGGCAATGTACATCTCAAGTGTGGGGGGTGAACATTTATTTCGAGAAAGTGCCTAACTTTTTGCATTATTCTCAAATTATGCCTAACTTTCTTCATTATTCTCAAACCCCTGAATTATATATTGTTTGTAACACCCCCTACCCGTATTCGTTGCCAGAATAGGGTATGAGGCATTACCTAAGTTTAACGAGTTAATATTATTTTTATTATGAATTCAATATAGTCCTTTTATAAATATCCAATCTTCCCTGAAATTTTAAAACCAAACAATCCAGTCCAATTTAATCCAATTTGATACCAAATCATATTTCTACTATAATTATATTATTTAGCATATTTATCACTATTTACTTTAATACATACTCATTAAACAAGTTTTAATATTTATATAATCATCAAACATGTACATGCCATATAAATCAAAAAGGAAATTTACAAAAGCTATCGGAGATAATCTTGATAGTGTGATCCTCAGTGTTGATCCGATCCTCCGTATATTTATACGTCAATCTACATGAGACATTGAATACACTCAAGTAAGTTTATAGAAACTTAGTAAGTTCATAGGCATAAAATATAAATCTTACCAACATTCATACACTTATACATTATGTACAATTATTAAGTTCACCTGTCAACCACAATTTGGTGAGTGCTTTTGTATAATCTCACTACCATTTATCCATTTACTTTAACTCTTTTGGGCCCTTTTTGTCACTTACCATCCTTAATCAAATTAGGGAACGGTTACAGAAAATTGAGTACTTCACTTCCACTTTGCCATAGTATAACTATGGTTTTACGTATGATCACTTATCACTGATCAGATAAGCGTAGCTAAAGCTATCACTTATCACTTGTCACTTGTAGCCGAAGCTAGCATTATTCACTGATCAGGTAGCCGGAGCTACCACTTTTCACTGATCAGGTAGCCGGAGCTACCACTTTTCACTAATCAGGTAGCCGAAGCTACCACTTTTCACTGATCAGGTAGCCGGAGCTACCACTTTTCACTGATCAGGTAGCCGGAGCTACCACTTTTCACTGATCAGGTAGCTGAAGCTACCACTTTTCACTTTCACTTGCCACTGATCAGAAGTACTCAAATCCGATATTCCGCTCAATTTGATCATTTAATCACTTTTCGCATTGTCATTTTATTCTCAATTCATCAACAAATATATCTCATCATACATGATATAATTCATAAAATTAACATTTAATCATTAAATTTCAGCCATATGAACTTACCTGAGTCGATTTGCAGAATTTGAGAAAATTCAGGGACTAATCAGCTACTTTTTCTTTTCCTCGACTTGCTTTGGGTTCTTGATCTATCATTGTAAAATCATTCACTTATCAGTATTGATTTCACCTTTACTCTATTTCACATCCTTAATGATTACAACCCACATATAAGTAACATTATCTATAATTTCACTATTTACTTATATGGATATTCAAGCTGTCCATCTGTGTTAAAGTCACTAAATTATTTTTATCTTGAGCTACAGAACTCCAAATTAAGATCCGTTAATTTTCCTTGAAACTAGACTCACATATCCTTTTACCATAAAATGTTTAGAATTTTTGGTTTGGCCAATAAGTACAGTTTATTCTTTAAAGTCACCCCTGTTCTACTGTCTAACAGTTCCGACCCATCTTCACTAAAAATTAATTATCTCCTTTTTCAGGATTCGTATGATGTTAAAGTTTGTTTCTATTGAGAATAGACTCACTCAGGATTTTAATGATATAAATTTAAGATCCCAATTATATTTATACAATTGTTGATGATTTTTCAAAGTCAGAACAGGGGAACCCGAAATCATTCTGACCTTATCTCATAAAACCTATTATATCTCATGATTTACAAATCTATTACTTACATCGTTTCTTCTATAAGAAACTACACTCAATATGCTTTAATTTAATCTTTTATTCATCCTATAATTCGATTTCTACAATTTTTGGTGATTTTTCAAAGTTAGACTACTGCTGCTGTCCAAAACTTTTTCAGTGCAAAGTGTTGATTTCCATTTTGCCCCAAATTTCAGAGTTCATACAATTCAGTCCTTGATCAATTACCCCTCAATTAAGCTAATTTTTGTAAATTAACACTTTACCTAATCATTATGAGTTATTTCAAACCTATTGGAATTCAGAATTTCCACATAAAAACCCTAACTTCAAATTCTTTTAAAATTAGGTCTCAAACATTCACTTTCTATTCAATTCTTTCAATAAAATCAACATATAAACCATTTAAAGTTATAATTCCACGCTAAATCATCATATACTTTTAGAACATATTCATAGCAACTTCCAACTTCATTCATAAAATCTAAAACTAATGAATTCAACAAGTGGACCTAGTTGTAAAAGTCACAAAAATACATAAATTTCAAGAAATAATCAAGAATTGAACTTACTTGCAGTAAAAATATGAAAAACCAGCTTAGGGAAAACCCTTCTATGGTGTTTTTGCTGATGAGAATGCAGAAAACTAAAGAGAAATCTAGATAATTCCACTTTAGTCCTAGTTTTATTAAGTAAGTTATGCAATATTCCAATTTTGCCCTTACCTCTCCTTATTTCTTTCTGATTTCATTCCCTTGCCGTCCAGCCCAAATAGACCTTGGGTCTATTTTCCTTTTAAGCCCTCTTTCTTTTATCATTTAAGCTATTTAATCATTTCTCATAACTTTGCATTTATTACAACTTAGTCCTTTTTGTTCAATTAACTATCGGAACTTTAAAATTTCTTGACGAAACTTTAATACTAACTTATTAACACTCCATAAGTATTTATAAAATATTTATGGCTAGATTAAAAATCTCCAAGGTCTCGATACCTCGTTTTCGATTCTAATTATTTTTTTATTACACTATTTACTATTTCAATTTTTTTTTTACTTCACATTTAACTTATACTCACTAAATTAATAATATTTTCTACTCACTTGTCGGATTTAGTGACCTCGAATCACCATCCCGACACCACTGAAAATTTAGGCTATTACAACTCTCCCCCCCTTTTAGGAAATTTAGTCCTCGAAATTTCGTACCTGTAAATAAATTCGGATATTGAAATCTCATCAATTCCTCCGTCTCCCAGGTTGCCTCCTCCGATCCATGTCGATTCCATAACACTTTAACTAGTGGTACACGTTTATTTCTCAACTCTTTAACTTCCCGAGCTAGAATTTTCACCGGTTCCTCTGAATAGGTCATATCGGGTTGGAGTTCTATTTCCGTATGAGGAATTACATGTGATGGATCTGATCTGTACCGTCTCAACATAGATACATGAAACACGTTATGAATCTTTTCAAGCTCCGGAGGCAAAGCCAATCTATAAGCTACCGGACCGATTCTTTCAATGATTTCATACGGCCCGATAAATCGTGGGCTGAGTTTTCCCTTTCTGCCGAACCGCAAAACTTTCTTCCACGGTGACACCTTCAAAAATACACGATCACCCACATTAAACTCTATATCTCTTCTCTTCAAATCTGTATATGACTTTTGTCGATCGGATGCAGCTTTTAGACATTCTCGAATAATACGAACTTTTTCTTCGGTTTCCCGAATCAAGTCCACCCCCACTAGTTTTGGCTCACTTAATTCAGACCAATATAATGGAGTTCTACATTTTCTTCCATATAAAGCTTCAAACGGTGCCATTTTAATACTACTTTGATAACTATTATTATAAGCAAATTCAGCTAAAGGTAAATACCTTTCCCAGCTGCCGCCAAACTCAAGTATACAGCACCTTAACATATCTTCTAAAATCTGAATCACTCGCTCTGACTGTCCATCTGTCTGTGGATGAAAAGCTGTGCTGAAATTTAATTTGGTACCCAAAGCTTCTTGTAATTTACTCCAAAATCTCGAGGTAAATCTCGGATCTCGATCTGAAATAATAGACATTGGCACCCCATGTAATCTCACTATCTCTGACACATATAACTCCGCTAACTTTTCAAGTGGATAATCTACTCTGACCGGAATAAAATGTGCTGATTTAGTTAACCGATCAATAATCACCCAAATCGAATCTTTCTTCTTCGGAGTTACTGGTAATCCGGATACAAAATCCATCGTGACATGTTCCCATTTCCACTCTGGAATCATAATGGGCTGTAACAACCCTGTCGGCACTTGATGCTCAGCTTTCACCTGCTGACAAGTTAAACATCTTGCTACATATTCACAGATTTCCCGTTTCATTCTAGGCCACCAATACATTTTCTTCAAATCACAATACATTTTCGTACTACCCGGGTGAATAGAACACATACTACTGTGAGCCTCTGATAAAATATCATTTTTCAAGTCTAAATTATTCGGAATACATATTCTGTTACGATAATATAACATACCATTTTCATCAATGGAGTATTCTGGGCTTAACTCATTTTGAACCATCTGTCGTTTCGACATCAACTTTGGGTCTTCATCTTGTAGCTCCCGAATCCGTTGAAAGAACACAGGTTTAGCTTTTAATTCTGCTAGTACAGAACCATCTTCATTAATAGATAAATGAGCATTCAATGCCCGTAATGCAAATAATGATGATTTTCGGCTAAGTGCATCTGCTACAACATTTGCTTTCCCTGGATGATAGTCAATGACAAGATCATAATCTTTCAGCAGCTCTAACCATCGTCTCTGTCTCAGATTTAACTCTTTTTGATTCATTAAATACTTTAAGCTTTTATGATCAGTATACACGTAACATTTCTCACCATATAAATAATGTCTCCATATCTTCAAAGCAAATACGATCGCTGCCAATTCCAAATCATGTGTAGGATAATTCTTCTCGTGCGGTTTCAGTTGCCGAGAAGCATATGCCACCACTTTGCCTGACTGCATAAGTACACAACCCAAACCATTAAAAGACGCATCACTATAAACCACAAACGGTACACCTGATTCTGGTTGAGTCAACACTGGAGCCTCTGTTAACATCTTTTTCAATTGATCGAAACTTTGCTGACATTCACTTGACCATATAAATTCAACATTCTTTTGTAGTAATCGAGTCAACGGTAAAGTAATCCTTGAGAAATCTTTGACAAATCGACGATAATAACCTGCCAGTCCTAGAAAACTTCGTACTTCAGTAACATTCTTCAGAACTTTCCAATTTATCACTGCCGCCACCTTACCTGGATCCACTCTAATTCCATCAGCTGATACAATATGACCCAAAAACGCAACTTCATGGAGCCAAAACTCACATTTGCTGAATTTCGCATACAACTGTTTCTCCCGCAAAATCTGTAATACAATCTTTAAATGTTGTGCATGTTCAGACTCTGTCTTTGAATAAATCAATATATCATCAATGAACACAACCACAAATCTATCCAAATATGATTGAAAAATTCGATTCATCAAATCCATAAAGGCAGCAGGAGCATTGGTTAAACCAAATGGCATCACCAAAAATTCATAGTGACCATATCGGGTTCGGAAGGCAGTTTTTGGCACATCACACTCTTTAACTTTCAACTGATAATACCCAGATCAAAGATCTATCTTGGAAAATACTGCAGCACCTTTCAACTGATCAAATAGATCATCAATACGAGGCAAAGGATATTTATTTTTTATCGTTACCTTATTTAACTGCCTGTAATCTATACACAGTCTTAAGGAACCGTCCTTCTTTTTCACAAACAAGACAGGTGCACCCCAGGGCGACATACTCGGTCTGATGAACCCTTTATCTAATAACTCTTGCAACTGCGTCTTCAACTCTCTTAATTTTGTTGGAGCCATTCTGTACGGTGTTACTGAGATAGGAGCTGTTCCGGGAATCACATCAATTGCAAATTCAACTTCTCTGTCGGGTGGTAAACCGGGTAACTCTTCAGGAAACACATCAGAAAATTCATTCACCACTGGTACTTGTTCGAGCTTTAAATCAGAACTCCTAGCATCAAGAATATAGGCCAAGAATGCTTCATTGCCTTTAAGTAATAACCTCTGAGCAGAGAGAGCTGAAATAATTCTGACTGTATCACCCATATTTTCAAACCCAACTGAAATTACATCCCCTGTTTGACATTTCAAACTAATATGTTTATCACGACAATTCACTACTGCCTCATTCTTCATTAACCAGTCCATCCCCAAAATAATATCAAATTCTCGAAAGGGTAACAACATCAAATCAGCGGGGAATTCATAGCCTTTCACTATCAGTGGACAATTTCGACATATCAAATTAACTGTTACACTTTGACCTAATGGATTAGTGACTTGTATATCAAATGCAGTGGACTCAACAGAAAGTTTCTTTTCAGATACTAGCATAGCACAAATATATGAATGAGTAGACCCAGGGTCTATTAACGCATAAACAGTAACATCATAAAGATAGAAAGTACCAGCAATTACATCAGGAGCCGTAGCCTCTTCTCTTGCTCGCATGGCGTAAGTACGTGCTGGTGCTCTATTCTCTGATCGACTAACTGATTCTCTCATACCCGAACGGGTAGTCCCTGTAGCACTGCTCTGGCCCGAACGTCTATTTCTTTGGGGAGTGATTCTCTGTATCTCTTTCTGTTCCACTTCATCTTTTTGCAGCTGGAGAAAATCCCGAATAAGATGATCAGTAGCCCCACATTTATAACAAGCTCCCATCTTAGTCCTGCATTCACCGAAATGATGTCTTCCACAATATTGACACTTAGTTCGGGGAGCATCCTGAACACTGCTCACACTTGCTGCAGGTCTATCAAACACCTCGAAATCAGGTTGTCTTGATCTACCTCTACTCGATTTTCCCGGCACTGATGTAGTTCGACTAATTTCTTCTCTAAATTTCTTTACCGGTAAATCTGAAAATGACTTAGAAGCACCTCTTTTGAATGGCTCTTTACTTTTTCGATCCCGCTGCATTTTTCTGTTATATACTTCTTCGAGCTTTTGAGCACGGTCTGACAGAACAACAAACTCTTGTATTTCATTGCCCCCAATCATCATTCTAATATCATCATTTAACCCTTCTTCAAATCTGATACACATCTCTTCTTCAGTAGGTACAATGTCTCGGGCATATTTGCTGAGGTAGACCAATTCTCTTTCGTAGTCAGCCACTGACTTATTTCCCTGCCGTAAATCAAGAAATTCCCTTTTCTTTTTATCCAAATACCGTCTGCCCACATATTTCTTCTTAAATTCATTTTGGAAAAATTCCCAAGATATTTTCTCTGCTGGTACCACAGCCTCAATCGTTTCCCACCAACTATAAGCCTCTTCTTTCAGTAGGGACACAGCACATCTCAAATAATCATCTGGTGAGCAAGCCATTTCTTTAAAAATTCTTATCAAACTCTGTAACCAGTATTCAGCTTTGACGGGGTCATCATCAGTCCTTCCCTGAAATTCTTCGGCCCCAAGTTTTCTAAGCCTTTCCAATGGAGAACGCTTACTGAATTCAGTCGTTGTAGGAGGTGGAGGAGCAACCGGGGGAACCACTGATGGAGCAGTGGTGGGAGGAGGTGGTTGAGCCTGATTTCTTTCTTGCGTCGTTTCAGTAAACCACTGGTTCATAATCCCATAAATCATATTCTTTAATTCTTGCTCTCGCATTAAAGAAATCGGAACATCACTGCTTGTTGCTCATTCGGAAATCTGTATTCTACTGTTAACTTCTTCCTGCTCATTAGGTTCAGGTCTATCTGACATCTTTATAATCGGAAAATATCTATAAAAATAACAAATATTAGATCGGATCATACACATCACACTATCACAGATTTATATGGCATGTATTTCTAGACACTTTATACATCACAATTGTTCCGAGAATCGGCTAAACCGGGCTCTGATACCACTAAATGTAACACCTCCTACCCGTATTCGTTGCCAGAATAGGGTATGAGGCATTACCTAAGTTTAACGAGTTAATATTATTTTTATTATGAATTCAATATAGTCCTTTTATAAATATCCAATCTTCCCTGAAATTTTAAAACCAAACAATCCAGTCCAATTTAATCCAATTTGATACCAAATCATATTTCTACTATAATTATATATTTAGCATATTTATCACTGTTTACTTTAATACATACTCATTAAACAAGTTTTAATATTTATATAATCATCAAACATGTACATGCCATATAAATCAAAAAGGAAATTTACAAAAGCTACCGGAGATAATCTTGATAGTGTGATCCTCAGTGTTGATCCGATCCTCCGTATATTTATACGTCAATCTACATGAGACATTGAATACACTCAAGTAAGTTTATAGAAACTTAGTAAGTTCATAGGCATAAAATATAAATCTTACCAACATTCATACACTTATACATTATGTACAATTATTAAGTTCACCTGTCAACCACAATTTGGTAAGTGCTTTTGTATAATCTCACTACCATTTATCCATTTACTTTAACTCTTTTGGGCCCTTTTTGTCACTTACCATCCTTAATCAAATTAGGGAACGGTTACGGAAAATTGAGTACTTCACTTCCACTTTGCCATAGTATAACTATGGTTTTACGTATGATCACTTATCACTGATCAGATAAGCGTAGCTAAAGCTATCACTTATCACTTGTCACTTGTAGCCGAAGCTAGCATTATTCACTGATCAGGTAGCCGGAGCTACCACTTTTCACTGATCAGGTAGCCAGAGCTACCACTTTTCACTGATCAGGTAGCCGGAGCTACCACTTTTCACTGATCAGGTAGCTGAAGCTACCACTTTTCACTGATCAGGTAGCCGAAGCTACCACTTTTCACTGATCAGGTAGCCGGAGCTACCACTTTTCACTGATCAGGTAGCCGGAGCTACCACTTTTCACTGATCAGGTAGCTGAAGCTACCACTTTTCACTTTCACTTGCCACTAATCAGAAGTACTCAAATCCGATGTTCCGCTCAATTTGATCATTTAATCACTTTTCACATTGTCATTTTATTCTCAATTCATCAACAAATATATCTCATCATACATGATATAATTCATAAAATTAACATTTAATCATTAAATTTCAGCCATATGAACTTACCTGAGTCGATTTACAGAATTTGAGAAAATTCAGGGACTAATCAGCTACTTTTTCTTTTCCTCGACTTGCTTTGGGTTCTTGATCTATCATTGTAAAATCATTCACTTATCAGTATTGATTTCACCTTTACTCTATTTCACATCCTTAATGATTACAACCCACATATAAGTAACATTATCTATAATTTCACTATTTACTTATATGGATATTCAAGCTGTCCATCTGTGTTAAAGTCACTAAATTATTTTTATCTTGAGCTACAGAACTCCAAATTAAGATCCGTTAATTTCTTTGAAACTAGACTCACATATATTTTTACCATAAAATTTTTAGAATTTTTGGTTTGGCCAATAAGTACAGTTTATTCTTTAAAGTCACCCCTGTTCTGCTGTCTAACAGTTCTGACCCATCTTCACTAAAAATTAATTATCTCCTTTTTCAGGAATCAGATGATGTTAAAGTTTGTTTCTATTGAAAATAGACTCAGTCAGGATTTTAATGATATAAATTTAAGATCCCAATTATATTTATACAATTGTTGATGATTTTTCAAAGTCAGAACAGGGGAACCCGAAATCATTCTCACCTTATCTAATAAAACCTATTATATCTCATGATTTACAAATCTATTGCTTACATCGTTTCTTCTATAAGAAACTAGACTCAATAAAATTTAATTTAATATTTTATTCATCCTCTAATTCGATTTCTACAATTTTTGGTGATTTTTCAAATTTAGACTACTGCTGCTGTCCAAAACTGTTTCAGTGCAAATTGTTGATTTCCATTTTGCCCCAAATTTCAGAGTTCATACAATTCAGTCCTTGATCAATTACCCCTCAATTAAGCTAATTTTTGTAAATTAATACTTTACCTAATCATTATGAGTTATTTCAAACCTATTGGTATTCAGAATTTCCACATAAAAACCCTAACTTCAAATTCTTTTAAAATTAGGTCTCAAACATTCACTTTCTATTCAATTCTTTCAATAAAATCAACATATAAACCATTTAAAGTTATAATTCCATGCTAAATCATCATATACTTTCAGAACATATTCATAGAAACTTCCAACTTCATTTATAAAATCTAAAACTAATGAATTCAACAAGTGGACCTAGTTGTAAAAGTCACAAAAATACATAAATTTCAAGAAATAATCAAGAATTGAACTTACTTGCAGTAAAAATATGAAAAACCAGCTTAGGGAAAAACCCTTCTATGGTGTTTTTGCTGATGAGAATGCAGAAAACTAAAGAGAAATCTAGATAATTCCACTTTAGTCCTAGTTTTATTAAGTAAGTTATGCAATATTCCAATTTTGCCCTTACCTCTCCTTATTTTCTTTCTGATTTCATTCCCTTGCCATCCAGCCCAAATAGACCTTGGGTCTATTTTCCTTTTAAGCCCTCTTTCTTTTATCATTTAAGCTATTTAATCATTTCTCATAACTTTGCATTTATTACAACTTAGTCCTTTTTGTTCAATTAACTATCGGAACTTTAAAATTTCTTGACGAAACTTTAATACTAACTTATTAACACTTCATAAGTATTTATAAAATATTTATGGCTAGATTAAAAATCTCCAAGGTCTCGATACCTCGTTTTCGATTCTAATTATTTTTTTATTACACTATTTACTATTTCAAATTTTTTTTTACTTCACATTTAACTTATACTCACTAAATTAATAATATTTTCTACTCACTTGTCGGATTTAGTGACCTCGAATCACCATCCCGACACCACTGAAAATTTAGGCTATTACATTGTTCTTAAGTAATTTCCTCATATTACTAATTAGGATAAATTTCTGATGAATTATGATTTTTATTGAAATGTTTTTGAGTAAGCCATAGTTAATTGTGCATTGATGATTAAATTTGAAGAATATTAGAGAATCAAGCATGATAAGTCTATTTTTCAGAATTTAAATTTTTGCTAGGTGGTCTTCCTGAATCTGAATGTTACCTTAAAGTTTGAAATTTACGAGGTTGACATCAAAAACACCCATAATTTTTGTGAGATTTTGAGCCTTATAGAGCATTTATTCTTTTTCTTGCTCACTTTTTGATTATGAGTGTGTCAACATTGAACTGTTATTCTAGAACTTGCCTCGATTATACATGTTGAGACCACACTTATGATTTGGTATACCGAGATGATAAAGGCACCTAGGTTTTTACCCACTCACTCCACTAAAAAGCCTACCCTCATAATTAACCCCTAGTGAACCCCGTTGATCCTAACAACTCTTTTTATTGACTCACCCACTAATATTACCCCAAAAATCCTTTGTATTTGTTATCACCATTCCTTTTGACTACCCTTAAATCGAGATTTAATTTGATTAGTTACCTAATTATAGTATTTCAGTAGTTGAATTTATCCTTTATTACTTGATATGTTCTTAATTAAAAAATCGAAGTATATTCAGTATTATGAAAAGTGAGCTTATACAGTTAAACTCTATCAAAAGAAAAGCTCGTATTATTAGGGTTATTACTTTTCAATTGATGTAATTATTTATTATTGTCTCAGTATCTCTAGAAAGGTAACTTGTCAATTCAATCTCGATTCTAACCTTCTAATTCAGCCTTTATCCACACCTTTAACCCAAGCCCCGTTACAACCCTGCTAAAGACCTTTTGATCTATTTATCATCTCATTTTACAGTGGTGGAGATTTGATTTTCAGGCAAGCCTATGGGATTAACTTTTCAGGTTCGACTGTTGAGTGCTCTTTTCCTGAACTTTAAACACGTCGAGTGCTTTGAGTGAATCTTTTGTGAGGATGTCAATCCTTATCGGTTTTGAATTAAAGGTAATTATTCAAGTAAAGGGAAACACCTACGTTTTCGTGATACAAATGTATGACTTATATTATTTGAATCTTTAGGACTCTTCAAGTTAAGTTATCCATATATAAATTACCTATGAATTATGATGAGACATCATTAATAAAGAGTTATGAATCATGGAAAGTTCATTTTAATTGTAAGTTGAGAATTTTGCTTGAGGACAAGCAAAAGCTTAAGTGTGGGGGTATGTGATAAACTGTAAAAGTAACATATTTTAATCCCACATTTAGCATATTTTTGTATGATTTATTCCTTGATTCATGTAAAAAGGTGCTTTTAATCCTTTCTTTTCATGTCTTATACTCAGGAAAACACCCGAGGATGAAAAGAACGTAAAAAGGGACCAAAATGGAGTAAATGGGTCATATCACGAAATCCACACGGCCTGGGCCAAAGTCCACACGGCCGTGCCTCATTGATCTACTAGAACACAGCCTAATCATGATCCACACGACCGTGCCCCATTCAACAGGTTCGAACACGGCCTAGCCACGATTCACACGGGCGTGTGCCATGGCCGTGTCCCTGTCGTCAGGAAGCAGAATTTCACTTGGAAAAGAATACTTAGGGGCCAAGAAACCTGTTTCGAAAGCCTATATAAACACCCTAAGTATAACCTTGAAGGGGACGGTTAGTGAGGCCAAAGAGCCGAGCCAGAAAGGTCAAGATTTGTGGGAATCATTCGAAGATAGCCAGTTGATCCATCTCAAGAATCCGGAATTGTACTCAAGACGACGGATCTCTCCTTCAATTCCTTCAGGGGGTTTTAGGGATTTCTTATGTTTTGTTTTATCTTTTCTTTTGAGATGTTTTCTTTTATGAACTAAACCCTTCAGATACCTGAAGGGGATGAAACCTAAGATGGATCTTGTTATTGTTTTCTGAACTATATGATAAATACTTGATTTGTTCTTAAGTATGTGTGCTTAATTCTTGTGTTAATATTTCTGGGATATTGATTCAAGTTGGATGTGCTCAGGTGGAGGAGCAAAAGTCCCTACTTAAGAGTGAATCTAGCATAGTTAAGTGGAGTTGATCATGCGCCTAGAGATAGGGTGATGAGATTTTGCCGGATTAGGGTGAAACCTAATATGGTAGATCGAGTTAATGCGATTCTAGGGGTTTTAATTAGAAAGAGATTTCAATTAATCAACCTAGGGTTAGACGTTATTTGCCTCGAGGGAGGGTTTAATATAACTTAGGGAATCGTACGGATCAAGTCAAGTGAATAAATCGTCTGGTTCAGTGTTAGATAACAAGAGAAGTCTACGTGGATTCTTCCTTGGGTATCGTCTTAATCAACTGAGTTTTCCCAACAGTATTTCCCCAATTCATTCTTTTTGTCTTTGCATCTTTAGCTTAGTAGAAAGTTAAATTTATATTAGATAACAACTTCACTTATTTTAGGCTAGATAATAAAAAGAAATTTAGTATTAGTACTTTTAGTTCATTTGGGTTTGACAATCCGGTCTTGCCTAAGCTATACTACTGTTCGATAGGTGCACTTGGCTCAATCGTTGTCAGAATTAGTTTTTAGGTTCGATCATTCTCTTTATAAATTTTAAAACTCGACAAAACAACGATCAATATGGTCTTACATGGGATCTCTCATCTTGGTATCGATGCCATGTCTTGACATGGACTTACTCAAAGTCTTCCTTGTGTGTTCCCTTAGGAACTTACCATTGCCATGTCTTGACATGGTCTTATTTGGTATCTTTACTCATGAACTGGTCAATGCCGAGCCTTGGCTTGGACTTACTTGAAATCTTCCTTGTTACTCACCAATGCCATGCCTTGGCTTGGACTTACATGGAATCTCTATCTCATGATAGCTTTTCAATGCCAAGACTTGTCTTGGACTTACATGACATCTTTGCTTGGAGACTCACCAATGCCATGCCTTGGCTTGGGCTTACATGGGTCTTAATCTCATAATAACTCTTCAGTGCCAAGACTTGTCTTGGACTTACATGATAACTTTGCTTGATTTCCGATGCCATGCCTTGGCTTGGTCCTATACGGACTTTCTTATCTAATGTGGTAGATCGAGTATCCTAAGTAATTTAACTTCAATCGGGACTTTCTCATGCTTAATCTCATTGATTTCTTTATTTAACATAGCATTAAGCATTTCTATGGTAATAATGTACATTATACTAAGCAATTCAATGATAATAATCATAAAGCTTAGAAAACAAACAAACTTACCTCGATATACAAAATGTATGCAGATATGCAATTTAGTCCTCGACTTTGTTCTTGCCTCATTTCAATCCGGGCTTCATTTTTCTTGATCTATAATAATAGTTTAGATCATTTAATAATCACATTGACTAAATTGACTCTTAACTCATACTTCAGAAAAATTACAATTTTGCCCCTAAACTTTCTCATAATTACACTTTTGCCCCTAGGCTCGTAAAGTGATTTTCGTTAAACTTTCTAACTCTTCATGCTCAGTCGATTCATTGTCTTAACTATAGAAATAACTAATTCTCAATATTTCTACCATGTATGACGAATTTCATAACTATTACAAACTAGTCCTTACTAGCATTTTTCATGAAATTCATTTAGGAAAAGATGTTTATCTAACATCAAACTCTCATTATCTTTCTTAAAACTTCATTTTACAAACATGTCATACATGGTGTAACATCCTGAAAAGGGCCTATGCATTTTCGGTTTAATTGTACGAAATGACATGTCTTAAGTATTATGAATAAATTTTGAATATTTTTGGAAACCCAGAAATGTATGGAAAAGATGTAGAAATGAACATTTTAGAAACCTAAAAATGTATGGAAATGTTAAGTTTAAAAATGGAAAGTGAACATTTTTGGAAACTAGGAAATGATTTGGAAATGATTCAAAAGAGGAAAGTAAACATTTCTGGAAACTTGGAAATGTAAGGAAATGTCAAGTTTAAAGAGCCAAACGAAAATTTTTGGAAACTTAGAAATGACTTAGAAATGTCGAGTTTTAAAGTTTAAAAGAGGAAACTAAGGCAAGGTGGCCTTAAGAGAAAAAGTATGTGAAATTTGACACACAAACAGGCTTGGAAAAGTGGCCTGAAGATGTCACTTAGGGCCTCTGGAAATGGCGCCACATGCAAGGGTGTTGGGCCTGAGTTCGAGTCACATGGGAAGCAAATAAAAGAAGTTTTATTTTTGCTTCTAGAAACACAGAGGTGGACGGCACAAGGCTTGCAACAGAGGAGTTTTATCCTCTTTAAAATTCGGCTAATAAGGATAAATAATGGATTTTTATTTTAGATTATTTTTCAAGGAGATAATAAAGGATTATTCTTTAATTATTAAGGAGATAAATGTTGGATAAATTCTTCTATTTTGTGATAATTAAAGGATAAAGCTATCAAATACAGAAGAGTGGTGGCCAAGTAAGGGATTCTAAGTGATAAATTCGGCTATAAAAGGAAGAACATAAGGCTACTCATCAATTTTTCTCCTCTTCTCTCTCTCTGCCGAATTTGCTAAGCAACATTCTCTCTTCTCTTTTATTTTTTTGTCAAGCCGAAATCTACTCCTTCTTTATCCCTCATTGTCAATTCTTTAAGCCTCAAGGATCCAAAGTGTTGACACACCTCTGGGCCATAGTCGACTAGTCTTTAAGACTCCATAGCCGAATACTGCTAAGGGTTCAAGCAAGAGTTCTATCGATTTCTCCAAGTAAGGGTAAGATCTAGATTCGGTTTCCTTACTTTTCTTTTTAAGCCTGTCAAAATTTAAGGACTAATCTCTATTATTGGTTTTGGCTGAATTTGGAAGGGTGTTTTCGGGATTTAAGAAATTGTCAACTATAGGAAGGTATCTTTCGGGACTTCAAAGATCTAAGGTAAGAATACCATTCAGCCATAAGCTATATTATTATGATTTAATGTTAGATTAGATCTAACATGGGTACATAGGGTTTTCGACAGAGGTATACAAGGATTCCGGGATTTAAGGATTTCAAGGTAAGTCCCTATACACATTCGGCCAAGGCCTTAATTGTTGGTTAAGATATATTCCTTATTTTTGCAAAGGCTGAAACTAATTTGTTTAAGTGATTCAATGCTTGGCCGAATGCAAGAAGAGTGTAACAGAGATTTCGGGACTTGATCCTTAAACCAACCAGCAACGAGGTAAGTTTTAAGAATACAAATCCTATTAGGATTTGGTTTTATAGCCAAATAGGCTCTATGCTAAATAGTAAGTGATTAATCAAATGTAGGGATTAAGGATCTAAGCAGTAGATCAGATTTCGGGATCTCAAGAAATTTATTAAGCGAATCAGGTGTGTACCCCACACTATCTTTTAATACGTTATATGGCGATATGTAATATATGTATGTATAAGAATGTGAATATGGCTAAGTACCTTAATGTGGTACAAAGTACTCAGGTACGTTTCCTACTCCTACTAGGATTACGAAATATGTTATATTTTAACATGTGAAAAGTGACATGAATGTGAATTCAAGTATGATATGCATGATATGAATAATATGGGGCATTCGGGATATATGAGAAAGGGGAAGTGAATGTGATGACTTCGGTCTCACTATCTGAATGTGGTGACTTCGGTCACATTATCTGAATGTGGTAACTTTGGTTACATTATCTAAATGTGGTGTCTCATGACACAATTATTTAATCTGGTGGCTATGCCACGAATTTATATAGGCGATGAGTACGTCGACTGCAGCGACTGCCTTCGATGGTGTGTAGCGGAAGGAGGGTTGACTTAGTAGTCCCCACAGTGCGCAGGTTGGTACGGGGATGTGTAGCGGATGGCATCTAGGTTTGGGTTTGGGATTGCATCATTATCTTGAATTATTTTGTGAGCATGATATGTATGGTATGCCTAAATCTATTAAATTTTAGTGTTGGTTTACACATTGAGTCTGTTGACTCACCCGTTGTGGGAACATTTTTCAAGTGATGAACAGTGATGGACCGGGACGGCAGAACTTGTGGTGGCCATGCTCATCTTGAAGTTTTATTCAATATGGACATTTTATTTTATTTAAGTACTTAAGAATTTTATTTTGGGTTTTTACTTGATGTAATTAGGCCATAGTTTTATTTCTCTATTTCTATCTTCAATTCTTTTTTATGTTTACGAATTATTATCAATCAAAGTTTGAGTAAAATTAATTTTTTTTAAAAAAAAACCCTAATTGTTTTGTCACTTTAATTAAATGGATTTCAATATAAGATAAGTTGGTTTCCAACACAAGCCCAACCCAAAACAATATTTTTCTTAAAATCGCGTAAGTTTTTCCCAAGGAACAAAAGAATTTGAGACTGGTTTACTTAAGGAACATACCAAATCTGGTCAAAGCTCGTGGGCCGGGTTTGGGGTGTTTCAGTTTGGTATCAGAGCCCAGTTTTGAAACTCTCGGCCTGTGGGCTAAGGCCTAAAACGTTTTCAAATCGAGCCAAGTAAGCTTTATGAAAGTATTTTATGAAATAAGCAGGTTTTATGGCATGGCACCTAAGTCTCCGACTCGCAGTCCACCAGGTAAGTATCCCTAACCATCTGTGTGATTATGTGATTTATAGAAGGGTAGAAAAGGAATGGAACGTAGAATAGAATGATAGGTACTTGAACTCTAGGACTAGTCTACTCAAACACAAATACATAAGACTTAAGGACCACTAAACAAACCTATGGCTAAGTCAATCAAGTTAGGGTGTGGTAACCCCTGTACGCATGTCTAGGATTGGATCCGGAAGAGCTTGGTATTTAAGCAATCCTAGTGACTCACCTCCTCTTCGCAGGATTCCTACCTGGTGCGTAGCTTTGGTTCACCCTAACCCAAAGGTCGCAGTGAGTGTGGCAACCTCTGTGCGCATGTCTAGGAATGGTTTCAGTGGGAGCTTGGTACTTAAGCAGTCTGTGTGACTCACCTCCTCTCCACTCAAATCCTGCCTGGTGCGTAGCTTTGGTTCACCCTGACCAAGAGGACTCGGTCATAGGCTAAACACAATAACTAAAACCCGAAAGGGAACTAGCCGTGTTTTTATGGAAACCCTAATTGTAAAACTCTTAAAAATCATATTTTCTTTAATTTGTGAAAACTATCTCAAAAAAAAATTCGAAAAAATTCTGAAATTTCAAAATTTCCCCTAGTGGTAAAATTACAAAAAATGCCCTTGGTTTATAAAATGTCCAACTACCCAACAGTTTTACCAAAAATTTCATTATTTTATAACAAGTCCAAAAACCCTAATTTGCAAAATATCAAAATACCTTGATTTTTGGAAAATTACAAAATTGCCCCTAACTTACAAAATTACCAAAATGACCCTGGTTGCCAAAATTTTGCAACATCACCGTTTTGAAAGGTACAAGTCTCAAAAAGAACTCTCAAAGTTTGGCAAAGTTTGGAAATACCCCGGAAATATTAAACTTTACCAATTTACTCTGGTTTATTACCAAAATACCCCTAAGGTCCAAAATTACCTAAATACCCCCCGGACTTCAAAATTTTCCAAAATACCCCGGGAATTCAAAATTTTCAAAATACTTTTTGACAAAATCACTAAGGAACTTTTTCTTTTGAAAAATTACGAAAATACCCCTGTAGGAAAAATTACGAAAATACCCCTGGGTAGTGGAGAAACAACAACAATGAAAACTACAACGTTTCTCTGAATGAACGAAAGTTCATAATTGTTTGATGGATGTATGAATGAATGAAAAGACTGTGTGCATGTATGAATACGAAAGAACCACTCCTAAAACTCTTTTCATAAAATTTCTTCGCGGATAATCAAGTGAAACAAAAGTACTAATTCATAAAACTTCTTAATCAGATCTCGACGTTAGAAATGAGCTCTAGAGGACGTGATCGCCGTGGACGTGGTAGAGGAAGAATGACTAGGTCAGAACCCGTTAGATCGGGTCAAGGGTCTGATAATGAGGTACCACCGCCACCACCACCCCCAGCTGTTGGTGTTGAGCAGCAGGCTCAGACGGGGGAGGATGCTGTGTCGCAGGCTGTGCTGCGAGTTTTGGAGTTGGTGGCTAGTGCAGGAGGAAATTCGGGAAATCGAAAGTCTGTGCCTGAACGGTTTCGAGCTAATGGAGCCGAAATGTTTCGTGGAGTATCTGGTGTGGCACCCAGTACAGCTGAGTACTGGTTGGAAGCAACTGAGCGCATCATGGATGAGCTTGATCTGACCCCTGAGGAGAAGTTAAAAGGAATGGTGGCACTGTTACGCGATGAAGCGTATCAATGGTGGCTAACTGTGCGGGACGGTACCACAGCTGAGGATCTGACCTGGGAATATGTTAAGGAAGCGTATCAAAAGAAGTATGATGGAACCAGGTATACTGATGAGCAAAGGAAAGCATTTCTGGGGCTGGTTCAAGGGAACAAGTCCGTTGCGGAATATGAGGCTGAATTTCTGAGGTTGAACCGGTATGCTCGAGGAGTAGTGGCAACTGAGCATGAGCGCTGTGTCCATTTTAAGGACGGACTAAGGGATGATCTGAGATTGTTGATAGCACCGCATCAGGAGCGGGAATTTTCTGCGTTAGTGGAAAAGGCTAAAGTGGCTGAAGGAATCAAGGATTCTACCAAGCAGGCTATGGACCGGAATAGGCCCAAAAGAAGTTTTGGATCGTCTGGAAAGGTAAAAAAGAGGCCTAGAGTTGATGGGCCGCGAAATCAGCAAGCTGGTACAGGATGGCAGTATCGCCCTTGTGATCATTGTGGAAAGAAGCACTTAGGGGAGTGCTGGAGAAAGTTGGGAGGATGTTTTAAGTGTGGGTCCAAGGACCATATGCTCAAGGATTGTCCTAAGAAATCAGATGAAAGTCGACCAGCAGCTCAGAATGTTAATCAGGCTGGTAGAGGAGGACAGCAGCCTCAACGAGGTCATGGTTCGAATAACAGAGGTAATGGTGCTGGCAGAGGACGTGGAACACAGGGCAGAGGTGCTGTTAATACTGAGGCAAGGCAACCGGGTTTGGTTTATGCGGTTCGCTAAAGGGAGGATGGAGACGCACCGGATGTTATAACCGGTACGTTCTTTATTTATGACAAGCCCTATTTTGCTCTGATTGATGTGGGTTCGACCCATTCTTATGTTGCATGTAATGTAGTGGAAACACTAGGCCTAGACTCTGAACTTTCTGATAGGCAGATGACTGTAGTAAGCCCATTAGGCCAAACTATAGTAGTGGATAAGATCTTTCGGAATGTACCCCTAGAGATGCAGGGAGTGAACTTTCGGGCTGACTTAATGGAACTACCCTTTGGGGAGTTTGAACTCATACTTGGAAAGGACTGGCTAGTAGAGCACCGAGCCGTGTTGGATTGTGCGGCTAAACGTATGGAACTAAGGACTTTGGAAGATGAAGTAGTAGTGATAATTGGAGAAAGGAGAAACTACCTGTCTAACATAGTTTCGGCGTTGAAGGCAGAGAAAATGGTTAGGAAAGGGTGCAAGGCGTTTTTAGCCTTCGTAAGCGCGTTAAGTGGAAAGGAAGAAGGTGTCGGTGGAGTTAGAACAGTAAGGGACTTTGAAGATGTGTTTCCGGAGGAATTACCAGGAATACCCCCAGATAGGGAGGTGGAGTTTGGGATAGATTTGCTACCGGGAACAGCTCCTGTGTCAATTGCCCCGTATCAAATGGCACCAAAGGAGTTGGTGGAGCTCAAGGCTCAAATTCAAGAGTTGTTGGATCGTGGGTTCATTTGACCCAGTGTGTCTCCATGGGGAGCACCGGTTTTGTTCGTGAAGAAGAAGGACAGAACTATGTGTATGTGCATAGACTATCGTCAGTTAAATAAGCTGACCATTAAAAACAAGTACCCGTTGCCAAGGATCGATGACTTGTTTGATCAGTTGAAAGGGGTCGCAGTATTCTCGAAGATAGACTTAAGGTCGGGATATCATCAGTTGAAGGTAAAGGAGGCAGATATCCATAAGACCACTTTTAGGACAAGATACGGCCATTTTGAATTTGTAGTAATGCCGTTTGGGTTGACGAACGCTCCAGCCGCGTTCATGGATATGATGAACTTAGTTTTCCAACCCTACTTGGATAGGTTCGTCGTTGTGTTCATCGACGATATTTTGGTGTACTCCAAGTCTGAAGAGGAGCATGATGAGCACCTACGGGTTGTGTTGGAAGTATTAAGGGAGAAGAAGCTTTATGCCAAATTTAGCAAGTGTGAATTCTGGCTTAAAGAGGTGGCATTTTTAGGGCATGTGGTATCCGCAGAGGGAATAAGAGTGGATCCTAGGAAGATTGAAGCAGTGTTGGATTGGAAACCACCTAGGTCCGTGGCTGAGATCCGAAGTTTCTTGGGTTTGGCAGGCTATTACAGAAGGTTCATGGAAGGGTTCTCGTCAATAGCCGCGCCTTTGACAAAATTGCTAAGGAAGGAAGTACCCTTTGAATGGACTGATAAGCAACAGGAGAGCTTTGAAAAGCTTAAGAGAGTGTTGACGGAAGCTCCAGTGTTAATTCAGCCGGAGGCAGGAAAGGATTTTGTGGTATACTGTGACGCTTCTCACACGGGATTAGGCTGTGTGCTAATGCAAGAAGGAAAAGTAGTCGCTTATGCGTCTCGACAGTTAAGGCCGCATGAGGTTAACTACCCAACCCATGACTTGGAATTAGCAGCAGTGGTTTTCGCCCTTAAGGTGTGGAGGCACTATCTCTATGGAGAAAGGTCGGTGATCTACACAGACCACAAGAGCCTTAAGTATCTGTTGACTCAGAAGGAGTTGAACTTGAGGCAGCGAAGGTGGGTGGAGTTGTTGAAGGATTATGATTGCTCGATAGAGTACCACCCGGGCAAGGCGAATGTAGTAGCTGATGCCCTAAGTCGGAAGGTTGTGTCGGATCTAAGGGCTATGTTCGCACACTTAAGTTTGTATGATGATGGAAGCCTGTTGGCAGAATTGCAAGTCAAGCCCACGTGGTTGAATGAGGTGAAAGGGGGACAGTTGGCTGATAAGGACCTAAGTGTTAAGTTACAGCAAGTACAGAACGGAGAATTAAAGGATTATGGTGTTAATGATGAAGGAGTATTGTGTTACAAAGGAAAAGTCTGTATGCCGAGGGACGAGGAGTTAAGACAAAGAATTCTTCGGGAGGCGCATAGTAGCCCTTATGCTATGCATCCCGGAGGCATTAAGCTGTACAGAGATCTAAGGGAACAATTTTGGTGGCCTGATCTTAAACGGGAAGTGACTGAATTCGTGGGAAAATGTCTGACGTGTCAGCAAGTTAAGGCTGAACACCAAGTTCCATCGGGATTACTTCAGCCAATCGTTAGTGGGCTTCCCCTTACGCCTACTAAGAAGGACTCGGTATGGGTGATAGTGGACCGTTTGACCAAGTCCGCGCACTTCATCCCGGTAAGAGTTGACTATTCTCTTCAGAAGCTGGCCAAGTTATATGTGGCGGAAATTGTAAGGTTACATGGAGTGCCGGTGTCAATTATTTCGGATACAGACCCAAGGTTTACGTCTCGGTTTTGGAAGGCACTTCATCAAGCCTTAGGTACTAAGTTGGACTTCACTACTGCCTTTCATCCACAATCAGACGGGCAGTCTGAACGGGTTATACAAGTGTTGGAGGATATGTTGAGAGGCTATGTGATGGATTTCCGAGGAAGTTGGGAAGATTACTTGCCTTTAGCTGAGTTCGCCTACAACAACAGCTATCAGGCTAGCATTCGGATGGCCCCATATGAAGCGTTGTATGGTCGGAAGTGTAGAACTCCTACTTGTTGGACTGAGTTAGGAGAACGTCGCGTTTTGGGTCCAGAGTTAGTAGCAGAAACTGAAGAAAGGTTGAGATAATCAGGGCACGGTTAAAAGAAGCCTCTGATAGGCAGAAGTCGTACGCCGACCTTAAGCGAAAGGAAATAGAGTTTGAAGTGGGAGACCAAGTGTTCCTTAAGGTTTCGCCTTGGAAGAAGGTAATGAGGTTTGGTCGCAAAGGGAAGTTAAGCCCAAGGTTTATAGGGCCCTACCGAGTACTGAAGCGAGTTGGGCCAGTGGCATACCAATTGGAGTTGCCACCAGAGTTGCAGCAGATGCACGACGTATTCCATGTATCCATGCTACGTCGTTATCGATCCGATCCATCTCATGTGGTACCAGTTTAAGAAGTGGAGCTAAGGCCAGACTTATTGTACGAGGAAGAGCCGATTCAGATATTGGAACGTGATGTGAAGGTGCTACGGAGGAAGTCAGTTCCTCTAGTCAAAGTATTATGGCGCAATCATGGATCGGAAGAAGCTTCGTGGGAACCAGAAGAGACAATGCGACAGCAATACCCTCAATTATTTTAGCTAGGTAATTTCGAGGACAAAATTATTTTAAGGGGGTAGAACTGTAACATCCTGAAAAGGGCCTATGCATTTTCGGTTTCATTGTACGAAATGACATGTCTTAAGTATTATGAATAAATTTTGAATATTTTTGGAAACCCGGAAATGTATGGAAAAGATGTAGAAATGAACATTTTAGAAACCTGAAAATGTATGGAAATGTTAAGTTTAAAAATGGAAAGTGAACATTTTTGGAAACTAGGAAATGATTTGGAAATGATTCAAAAGAGGAAAGTAAACATTTCTGGAAACTTGGAAATGTAAGGAAATGTCAAGTTTAAAGAGCCAAACGAAAATTTTTGGAAACTTAGAAATGACTTAGAAATGTCAATTTTTAAAGTTTAAAAGAGGAAACTAAGGCAAGGTGGCCTTAAGAGAAAAAGTATGTGAAATTTGACACACAAACAGGCTTGGAAAAGTGGCCTGAAGATGTCACTTAGGGCCTCTGGAAATGGCGCCACATGCAAGGGTGTTGGGCCTGAGTTCGAGTCACATGGGAAGCAAATAAAAGAAGTTTTATTTTTGCTTCTAGAAACACAGAGGTGGACGGCACAAGGCTTGCAACAGAGGAGTTTTATCCTCTTTAAAATTCGGCTAATAAGGATAAATAATGGATTTTTATTTTAGATTATTTTTCAAGGAGATAATAAAGGATTATTCTTTAATTATTAAGGAGATAAATGTTGGATAAATTCTTCTATTTTGTGATAATTAAAGGATAAAGCTATCAAATAAAGAAGAGTGGTGGCCAAGTAAGGGATTCTAAGTGATAAATTCGGCTATAAAAGGAAGAACATAGGGCTACTCATCAATTTTTCTCCTCTTCTCTCTCTCTGCCGAATTTCCTAAGCAACATTCTCTCTTCTCTTTTATTTTTTTTGTCAAGCCGAAATCTACTCCTTCTTTATCCCTCATTGTCAATTCTTTAAGCCTCAAGGATCCAAAGTGTTGACACACCTCTGGGCCATAGTCGACTAGTCTTTAAGACTCCATAGCCGAATACTGCTAAGGGTTCAAGCAAGAGTTCTATCGATTTCTCCAAGTAAGGGTAAGATCTAGATTCGGTTTCCTTACTTTTCTTTTTAAGCCTGTCGAAATTTAGGGGCTAATCTCTATTATTGGTTTTGGCCGAATTTGGAAGGGTGTTTTCGGGATTTAAGAAATTGTCAACTATAGGAAGGTATCTTTCGGGACTTCAAAGATCTAAGGTAAGAATACCATTCGGCCATAAGCTATATTATTATGATTCAATGTTAGATTAGATCTAACATGGGTACATAGGGTTTTCGACAGAGGTATACAAGGATTCCGGGATTTGAGGATTTCAAGGTAAGTCCCTATACACATTCGGCCAAGGCCTTAATTGTTGGTTAAGATATATTCCTTATTTTTGTAAAGGCTGAAACTAATTTGTTTAAGTGATTCAATGCTTGGCCGAATGCAAGAAGAGTGTAACAGAGATTTCGGTACTTGATTCTTAAACCAACCAGCAACGAGGTAAGTTTTAAGAATACAAATCCTACTAGGATTTGGTTTTATAGCCAAATAGGCTCTATGCTAAATAGTAAGTGATTAATCAAATGTAGGGATTAAGGATCTAAGCAGTAGATCAGATTTCGGGATCTCAAGGAATTTATTAAGCGAATCAGGTGTGTACCCCACACTATCTTTTAATACGTTATATGGCGATATGTAATATATGTATGTATAATAATGTGAATATGGCTAAGTACCCTAATGTGGTAGAAAGTACTCAGGTACATTTCCTACTCCTACTAGGATTACGAAATATGTTATATTTTAACATGTGAAAAGTGACATGAATGTGAATTCAAGTATGATATGCATGATATGAATAATATGGGGCATTCGGGATATATGAGAAAGGGGAAGTGAATGTGATGACTTCGGTCTCACTATCTGAATGTGGTGACTTCGGTCATATTATCTGAATGTGGTAACTTTGGTTACATTATCTGAATGTGGTGTCTCATGACACAATTATTTAATCTGGTGGCTATGCCACGAATTTATATGGGCGATGAGCACGTCGACTGCAGCGACTGCCTTCGATGGTGTGTAGCGGAAGGAGGGTTGACTTAGTAGTCCCCACGGTGCGCAGGTTGGTACGGGGATGTGTAGCGGATGGCATCTAGGTTTGGGTTTGGGATTGTATCATTACCTTGAATTATTTTGTGAGCATGATATGTATGGTATGCCTAAATCTATTAAATTTTAGTGTTGGTTTACACATTGAGTCTGTTGACTCACCCCGTTGTGGGAACATTTTTCAGGTGATGAACAGTGATGGATCGGGACGGCAGAACTTGTGGTGGCCATGCTCAACTTGAAGTTTTATTCAATATGGACGTTTTATTTTATTTAAGTACTTAAGAATTTTATTTTGGGTTTTTACTTGATGTAATAAGGCCATAGTTTTATTTCTCTATTTCTATCTTCAATTCTTTTTTATGTTTACGAATTATTATCAATCAAAGTTTGAGTAAAATTAATTTTTTAAAAAAAAATAAACCCTAATTGTTTTGCCACTTTAATTAAATGGATTTCAATATAAGATAAGTTGGTTTCCAACACAAGCCCAACCCAAAACAATATTTTTCTTAAAATCGCGTAAGTTTTTCCCAAGGAACAAAAGAATTTGAGACTGGTTTACTTAAGGAACATACCAAATCTGGTCAAAGCTCGTGGGCCGGGTTTGGGGTGTTTCACATGGGTAGATTTTTGAACATGCATCTTAGCTCATCTTATAGCTAAAATTAGCTAATTCATAATACGAGGACTCCAAAAATACGAAGAATATTAAAAACGGGGCTAAAATGAACTTACTAGCAAGCTTGAAAAGTTGAAGAACCCTAGCTATGGCTTCCTTCAAATTTTCGGCACTTGGGGAAGAAGATGAGAATAATTTTTGTCATCTTTTTCCCTTATAAATCATTTATTTGATAAATAACCAAAATTCCCTTCTCTTTACAATTTCACCATCTACTAACTCATGTCCATTTTTATCCAAAAATTATAATTTGGAAAAATTGCTATTTAAGGACTTCTAATTAATATTCTAAAGCTATTTCATATAAAAAGCTTCTAGAAACTCATGTTTTGCAATTTTTGCAATTTAGTCCTAATGGACCCTTAAATGGAAATTTCCATAAAATTTCTACATGAAACTTTCATATCATCATGCAAACATCTCAAATACCTTAAAAACTCATTTTACTAACTCAGATTTTTGGTCTCGCACCACTATTCCTGCTAGGCCCTAAATCGGGCTGTTACACAGGCCGTGTTGATTTCGTAAGTTGGCCCAATTACTCTGTTTTAGGCCAGTTTCTTGTTCTTTTCATCCTCCGGTGCTCTCCTAAGTATAAAACATGAAATTGAAGGATTAGGAGCACCAAATTCGACAATTCAAGGCTTAAATCATCCAAAAGTATGCTAAATGTGGGATTAAAATATGTATATATTACGGTTTATGATATATCATGGTCTTCTGAGAAGCAGCAAGTGGTCTCTTGTTCCACAACAAAGGCTGAGTATCGAAGTTTAGCTTTTCCCATAGTTGATGTTATGTGGCTTGAGTCCTTACTCATGGAGTTCGGAGTTGCTATGGATGATAATCAAGAATCTGGTGCAATAATACTAGTACGGTTGATGTGTCCGCGAATTCGATTATGCATTCCAAGTTTAAAGGTGTTGAATTAGATGAGAAAGTTGCAAAGGGACAACTATTTATTGGTGAAGTTCTTGGCTATGATAAAGTGGTAGACATACTTACTAAGCCCTATCTGCTCCATCATTTTGTCGATTACGAGACAAGCTAGGCGTTACCTTGCTACCTTCTTCAAGTGATGCCTTGTGTTCATCTCAAGTTTAACGGCGCTGTTTCAGTACAGGAGGAAAAAGTTTTAGTGGTGCTTCGCAAAAAAATGCCACAAATTTGTTACATTAGTGGTGTTTATAATAAATACCGCAAATTTGCAATACTAATTTGACAAAAACGACGCAGTTCGACTACAGTGTATTTATTTTTTAGTGGCATTTTTTTTGAAAACGCTGCATTTTGCAATAATCATTTGCCATAAATGACGATGCTCCGCAATAGGGAATTAAATTTTTAGTGGCGTTTTTCATAAACACTAGAAACTTGCAATACCAAATCGACTCAAACGACGCTGTTTCATTTTAGAGTATTAAACACTTAGTGGCATTTATAAGAAACGCTACAAAGTTAAACCTAAACGACGCTGTTTCACAACAGGGCATAAAATTTTTAGTGGCGTTTTCCGTAAACGCCGCAAATATGCAATACCAATATGCCCTAAACGACTTCGTTTCACGTTAGGGAATTAAGTTTTAGTGGCATTTTTTGCTGAAAACGCCGCAAATGTGCAATAACCATTTCCTGAAACGATGATGTTTCTAGACAGGGAATTAATTTTTTAGTGGCGTTTTTCATAAATGCCGTAGATTTGCAATACCAATTCCACATAAACGCCACTGTTTCATTACAAAGCATTAAACTTTTAGCGGCGTTTTTTAAAAATGCCGCAAAATTGCAATACCCATTTGCCTAAAACGACAACGTTTCAGAACAGGGAATAAAATTTTTAGTGGTGTTTTCCATAAATGCCGCAAATTTGCAATATCAATTTGTTCTGGACGACGTCGTTTCTCATCATTAATTTATTTTTTAGTGGCATTTTTTGCTGAAAACGACGCAAATGTTATGCAATAGTGGTGTTTTTCATAAACGCCGCAAATAATGTTATTTCAATTTGACTTAAACGACTTCATTTTATTTACCCTGAAAATCTTTTAGTTTTTTTTTTCAAATCAGATTTCCCCAAAATTTTTCACAAAACCCTTTATTTCTTGCCTAAATTCTTTTCCCCAATTTCCCCAAATCCATTAGTTTTTTATAATAAAAAAATATCGCAATAAATATGATATTTTATGGTTTAAGATTTAAGGTTTAAATGGTATGATTTATGGCTTCATATTTATTGGTTATGGTTTTAGGGTTTAGTGTTTATGGTTTAAAGTTTATGGTTTAGGGTTTTGTGTTTATTGGTTATATGATTCGAGTTTAAGGGTTTCATGTAGAGTGGTTATATATATGGTTTAGGGTTTGTGAGTTGTAATTTAGGGTTTAAGGTTTTCGTATTAGAGCTATTCAATTTAAGTGTTTTGGTTTACGGTCTAAGGTTTAAGGTTTACAATTTAGCGTTTAAGGTTTAGAGTTTATGGGTTTAGAGTTTAGGATTTATGGTTTAAGGGTTTAGGGTTTTAGGTTTTATTTATATTAATTAAAATATAATTTATTTGTAATTTAATATTTAAAATATTTAAAAAAAATTTGGAACTAATAACATTGAAAAATAGATGTAAAAAATGAAAAAAAAATTAAAGTACTATTATTTAAAAGAATTTTAATATTTTTTGGGTATATGACTGATTATTTTTTAATTTATATAGTAAATAATTTTTATATAATTTTAAAAGAGATAATATTAATTTTAATATATTAAAATTATCATTATAGTTTAAATTATTTAAGAGATAGTAGATAAACATTATATATATTAAAATTTAAAATAATTATAAAAAAGTGAATCATTAGCGGCGTTTATGATAAAAACGCCACAAAAAAGTTGAATTAAAATGATGTCGTTTTGTATTGCGATTTAGTGAAGTCAATTTATTTAAGAAACGTCGTCGTTTTTGTTTCATCCCTTTTATCCCCAAATACCAAAACATCTACTATCCCTTATACCCTGAATTTTCCCCAATTTAACCCTAAACCCGAAATTGCTTGAGTTTTTCCCCAAATTTCTTCGACTTTTTTTTCCAAATCACTTCATTTCTTCCCTTGTTTCTTTTCCCCAATTTCCCCTAACTGATCGCTTCTAGTTGATAATTTGGACAATTCCTCCGACGTTGCTATCGAAAGAATTGAAGCGCTCGCCGGTGAACTCGCCAAAAACCTTTCTTTTCACAAGGTTCCTTTAACAGTTAACTCACCATTTTCTAGTTTTTTCTTTCGTTTTTAATTAAAAATTGAAAATATTCTGTTTACTCTGATGAGAGACTGTTTATGTATGAATGTTTTTACTTTTCTTTTGTTTTTACTGCTATTTTGGACCCTAATTGATTTTAAATTGTTAAATTTAATGCTTAGTTGATGATTGAATTGCTATAGCTGGCAACATGTGTTGTGAAATTCGGTGATATGTTCTTGGAACTTTTTTAGATTTTTATTTTTATTGTGAAATATTTGTGAATAACATATGAGTTTTCACTGTTTAGTTTCTTTTTTCTTTCACGAGATTTTCTATAGTTTTAAATTTTACTGATAAATAATTTAACTGTTTTATAAATATTTGTTGTTTTCTTTGCATTGAACTATGCCGTTAATTTATATAACTTTTTTAGACAAAAAAATTTATATTACTTTTATCAGACATTGCTTGAAAATTGAAATGCATGTGGAAAAATTAGAGCTTTTTATCGTTCGAATTGAACAATTTTGGTGAGGTAATGATTACACAAAGTTCCTACTGTCTTGCTAGGTAAAGATTTCTTAATATATTTTAATTTGTTAAAATATATTTTAACTTGTTGAATTGGCAGTGCCTTTTGGATTCCAGTCATTCAAGCTGTTGCCAGCTTCAACTTCCTGTTTCCTTCAGCTTAAACTTCCAGTCATTTAGCTTCAGCTTGTGGTAAAGCTAAATAGACTTCAATTCCTTCTGGTAAGTTTATTTTTTGTATTTTTTTTAAACTCTGGAAATGAAATGGCCATATTTCTTCTACAGATTGTTCTACCCTAGTTTCTTCTGCAGATTGTTCTACCTTAGTTTCTCCTGCAGATTGTTCTGTGTTAGTTTGTTGGTAAGTTTTCACTGTTTAGATTGTTCTACCTTTTTTTATATCTCTTTTGTCACAAAATTAGTAGTTTTGTTTACACAAATCTTATGTTGTTGATTAGTAGTTTTGACCAGTTCTCTTTTTCCAGAGTGGGACAAATCTATGTCGCATGCAAACTCCATTGATGCTGTTCAAATATGACTTTTTGTAATGAGATTAAGATAACCTCCTGCTGGAGTTGATTAAATATTTAGGTCTTAAGCTACGATTAGAAGATGTCATAGTTGATTAAATATTAAGGTCTTCAGTTGCAATTAGTCAAACTCCATGGATGTTGTCCGAATATGACTTTTAGTCTATAAATTATTTCCAAGTTTATTACTATACATATTTTGAAATTAATTCTTACATTTATTTTTGTCTATAAAAATCAAATTACTTATCTTTTTAACAAAAAATGATTTAAAAGCATTTTAAAGTGAAAAGTTGTTAACCATCAAATTATAACCCATTCTTATCCTAAATAAAGAAAAATATAAGCATATAAAATGGATTTAGCGTACTAGTATATTTTTTAAAAAAGTGATTGTTGTATGACTTTCTTCGGCAAGATATTAGATGACGAACTCACCTAATTAACCCCAAAAATGAGTAACCACATAACTTACAAAATTTACATAAAGTACATAAATATATATCATATCATAACTTACATAACTTACATAATACATAAATATATATCATATCATAACTTACATAATACATAAATATATATCATAGGATAACTTACATAACTTACATAACTTACATAAATATATATCATATCATAACTTACACAACTTACAAAACTTACTTAACTTACGTAATACATAAATCTATACTTGAAAATCCCGCAACTTACTTGAATTAGTTTACACCCATTAGATACTTGAAACTTGATATGTATTATCTATTTTAGTACAATGACATGATTTAAATCAATTGAGAACATTTAAGTAACCGTAATTTATTGTCAACTTTAGAGTTCAAGAACTACGAAATGGATAAGAGTTGGATGAAATTGTCAAGGGTAAGCAACGACTATCGAAATGGACTACAAACATTTCTAAATTTTGCATTTCAAAATGCAAGCCAAGAAAATATGATTCTTTGCCCGTGTAAGAAGTGTTGCAACATCAATTGGCATTTTCGTGAAGTTGCCTACGAACATTTAATTGTTGATGGCTTTATTCAGGAGTATATGATAAACTATAATATATACATATTTTAATCCCACATTTAGCATACTTTTGGATGATTTATCCCTTGAATTGTGGAATTTGGTGCTCCTAATCCTTTACTTTCATGTTTTATACTTAGAAAAGCACCAGAGGATGAAAAGAACGAGAAACGGGCCTAAAACGGAGAAAATGGGCCAAAGTACGAAATCGACACGGCCTGGGCTCAAGCCACATGGCCGTGCCTCCATTAGCAGACACCACCATGGCCTAACCTCAACTTACACGGGCGTGTGCCACGGGCGTGTCCCTACTGCGACCTGTTTTAATTTCACTCGGATTAGGATACTTAGGGGCGAAGAAACACATTCTGAAAGCCTATATAAACACCCTAAGTATGACCTAAAAGGGCGAGTCTAATTAGGCCGAAGAGCCAAGCCAGAGAGGCCAGAATTGTGGAATTTACTTGAAGAAAGCCAGTTGATTCATCTCAAGAAACCGGAGTTATACTCAAAACGGAGGATCTTCCCTTCAATTCCTTCAGGGGGTTTTAGGGTTCTTCTTATGTTTTGTTTTATATTTTCTTCTGAGATGTATTCTTTTATTATTATGAACTAAACCCTCAAAAACCTGAGGGGGATGAAACCTAAGACGGATCTTGTTATTGTTTTCTGAACTATATGATAAATACTTGATTTGTTCTTAATTATGTGTTCTTAATTCTTGCTTTGATATTTCAAGATATTGATTCAAGTATTGATTTGCTTAGGCAGAGGAGGAATAGACCCTGTCTAAGAGTAGATCTAGCATAATTAAGCAGAGTTGATCGCAACCCTAGAGATAGGATAATGAAAATCTGTTGAATTAGGGTCAAACCTAAAATGGGAGTCCATAGATCAAGTAATGCAATTCTAGGGGTTTTAATTAGAAAGAGATTTCAATTAATCAACCTAGGGTTAGACGTTAGGAGCCTCGAGTGAGGTATTAATATAAATTAGGGAATTCTACGGATCAGGTCAAGTGAATAAATCGTCTGGTTCAGAGTTAAATAACAAGTGAAGTCTAGGTGGATTCTTCCTCAGGTATTGTCTTAATCAATTGGTTTTTCTCAAAAGTATTTTCCCAAATTCATTCTCTTTGTCTTAGCATCTTTAGCTTAGTAGTTAGTTAATTTTAGATTAAATAACAAATTCCTTTAATTCTTAGGCTAAATAATAAAAAAGAAAGTTAGTATTAGTACTTTTGGTTCCTTTGGGTTCGACAATCCGGTCTTGCCACTAAGCTATACTACTGTTCGATAGGTGCACCTGCCTCAATCGTTGTCACAGTTAGTTTAAATTTTTAAGACTCTGACAAACAATCAAGTTTTTGGCGCCGTTGCCGGGGAACTAAAATATAAAGAACGCTCAATTTTTATTACTTTAACCATTTTTTATTTTGCAATTTACTTTTATTTTTATTTTGCTTGTAAGTTTGCTAATTTTCCTTCTTTTATTTGTTCGTAGCAAGTACTTCTAGTTTATGACTAGAAGGAACCCGACAGGACCCCTAATTTACGACAGTGATATTGAAGGTACTGTTCGCAGAATTCGTAGAGAAATAAGGCGAAGCTTAAATTACATAGAAGAAGAACAAGAAGTCGAAACCAATACCACCGAAGAGATGGCTGAAAATAATCCGCCACCTCCAGAGGTGGCCGAAAATCATGCTCCTCGAACTATGTATGATTATGCTAAACCTAATTTAACAGGAACTGAGTCAAGTATTGTTAGACCTACTATTGCTGCAAATAATTTTGAACTGAAACCTAACACAATTCAGATGATACAGCAGTTTGTTCAGTTTTATGGTTTGTAGGATGAAGATCCAAACAATCACTTGGCGAATTTCCTAGAATTTTGTGACACTTTCAAAATAAATGGCGTTTCTGATGATGCCATCCGTCTTCGATTATTTCCCTTTTCTTTTAGGAATAAAGCTAAACAGCGGTTGAATTCTCTTCCACGGGGATCAATCACTACATGGGAACAAATGGCCAAAAAAGTTTTATTAAAATATTTTTCGCCGGCTAAAACGGCCAAATTAAGGAATGATATCTTTTCTTTTATGCAGATGGATTTAGAAACACTTTATGATGCATGGGAGAGATACAAAAATCTATTAAAAAGGTGTCCACACCATGGATTACCCTTGTGGCTACAAGTCCAAACTTTTTACAACGGTGTGAACCCCCCAACAAGACAAATGATTGATTCAACCGCTGGCGGAACCTTGAATAACAAAACACCTGAGGCTGCCTACGAATTTATATAAGAGATGTCACTGAATAACTATCAGTGGCAAGTCACAAGGACAAAGCCAACAAAAGTAGCCAGAGTTTTCAACCTCGACGCAGCAACCATGCTACAAATCAAGTAGAGATGTTAAATAAAAAGATTGATGGTTTGTGTTCTTCGCAGGTACATCTGGTAATGCAGTGTGAAACAAGTGGAGGTGTGGCGAATTCTAAGTACCCACCCTACGGACATGGCATGAAAAACGAACAAATGAACTATATGGGTAACAATTTTAGATCGCAAAATAACCCTTATAATAATACTTATAATCCAGGTTGGAGGAACCACCCCAATTTTTCATGGGGTGGTCAAGGAAATCAGAGACAACAACCCCCTCCAACCTTTCAACAACAGTCCTACCCACAGGAAAAGAGGTCGAACCTTGAGAATATGCTAGCAAAATTTATTTCAGTGTCAGAAACTCATTTTCAGAATACCAAAACGACATTGAACAATCAGCAAGCATTAATTCAAGAGCTTAAAAATCAACTAGGACAGCTGACCAAGTTAGTTTCTAAAAAGCAACCAGGTCATTTACTTAATAATATCGAACCTAAACCACAAGAACAAGTAAAGGCAGTAACATTAAGGAGTGGGAAGGAATTAGTTGAAACAGAAAAGAAGATGTCACAAGAAACTAATAAGGATAAAAGTGAGGAAATCGAGAATGTAACACCGGTACGTGAAGAATTTAAGCCACTAATCCCATATCCAGCAAAGTTGAAGAAAGATCGCTTAGACGCACAATACGGTAAATTTCTTGAACTTTTTAAATAGTTACATATTAACTTACCTTTTGTTGAAGCTATTTCGCAGATGCCGACGTACGAAAATTCCTAAAAGAGCTTCTAACAAATAAAAGGAAGTTTGAAGAGATATCAATAGTGGAACTTAATGAAGAATGTTCAGCCATCCTCCAAAACAAGCTACCAACCAAATTGAAAGATCCAGGAAGTTTTACTATTCCCTGTTTAATTGGTAGTTTAAATATTAAGAAAGCACTAGCTGATCTAGGTGCCAGTATTAAATTAATGCCTTATAAAATGTTTAAGCAACTTGGTCTTGGGGAACCAAAACCCACTAGGATGAGTATTCAGTTAGCTGACTGATCTATTAAATATCCTAGGGGAGTTATCAAAGATATTCTGGTAAAAGTTGATAAATTTATATTCCCTGTTGATTTTGGTGTGCTTGACATGGATGAGGACATTGAGGTGCCTTTAATTTTAGTGCGCCCTTTTTTAGCTACTGCTAGGACTGTTATTGATGTAGGTGATGGTAAACTTGCGTTAAGGGTAGGCGACGAAGAAATTATTTTTCAAATTTACGACGCTATTTGATATTCTAGAGAATAAGATGATTCCTATTATTTTATTTATACCATTGATCATTTTATTCAAGATTCGTTGCAGGAAATCATACATAACGACACGATGGAACTGTGTCTTACCCAAGGTGAGAGGGTAGCTGATGATATCGATGAGTTGAATTCTAATACATCTTCCTTTAGACAAACGAAAGAAGAGGGCATTGAAATCAACAATAAACTAAACAAAAACCCTCTATTCATGAGCCAGCGAAATTAGAATTAAAATAGTTGCCAAACCACTTAGAATATGCTTTCCTCGGGGATAATTCCACGTTACCAGTAATCATCTCTTCAGAACTGGAACCCGAAGAGAAAAACGAGTTGCTACAGATACTAAGGGAACATAAAATAGCCATAGCTTGGAAAATTTCTGACATCAAAGGAATAAGCCCATCATTCTTCACTCACAAAATTTTAATGGAAGATGAGTTTAAACCATGCGTGCAACCTCAAAGACGATTGGATCCCAATGTAAAAGAAGTTGTTAAAGTTGAGGTAATTAAACTTCTAGATGCTGGAATAATTTATCCTATTTCTGACAGTACTTGGGTAAGTCCTGTGCAGGTCGTTCCAAAAAAAGGAGGCATGACTGTTGTAGCCAACGAAAAGAATGAATTAATTCCTACAAGAACAGTCATAGGTTGGAGAGTCTGTATTGACTATAGAAAGTTGAACGGCGCCACCAGAAAAGATCACTTCCCTTTGCCCTTTATTGATCAGATGTTGGAAAGATTATTTGGGCATATATACTACTGCTTCCTGGACGGACTCTCCGGCTACTTCCAAATCCCAATAGCTCCTGAGAATCAAGAAAGACAACATTCACATGTCCATACGGTACATTTGCTTATCATAGAATACCTTTTGGATTATGCAATGCTCCTGCTACTTTTCAGCACTTCATGCATGCTATCTTTGATGAACTTGTGGAAGACATTATGGAGGTATTTATGGATGATTTTTCAGTATTTGGTAATTCTTTTCATCTTTTCCTTAAAAATCTAAAACGAGTTCTAATGAGATGTGAGGAAACGAACCTTGTTTTAAATTGGGAAAAGTGTCACTTTATGGTTCGAGAGGGGATTGTGTTAGGACATAAAATTTCTAGTAAAGGGATTGACGTAGACAGAGCAAAGGTCGAAACCATAGAAAAATTACCTCCTCCTAGTTCAGTTAAGGCTATTAGAAGCTTTTTAGGACATGCTAGATTTTATAGAAGATTTATTAAGGATTTTTCTAAAATAGCTAAGCATTTAATGAAATTACCAGAAAAAGATGTACCTTTCAATTTTGATCAGGAATGTTTAGATGCATTTAATATCCTCAAAGATAAATTAATAAATGCTCCAATTATAATTGCACCTGATTGGAATTTACCCTTTGAACTAATGTGTGATGCAAGTGATTTTGCAGTAGGTGTAGTTTTGGGACAGTGAAGAGACAAGCACTTGCAGCCAATCTATTACGCTAGCAAGACATTAACGGTTGCACAAGAAAATTACACCACCACAAAAAAGGAATTGTTAGCTTTGGTTTTTGCATTTGATAAATTTAGACAATATTTGATACTATCTAAAGTTGTCGTTTACACTGACCATTCAGCTCTTCGTTATCTTTTGACTAAATCCGATGCAAAACCTCGACTCATAAGATGGATTTTATTCTTACAAGAATTTGATTTGGAAATTCAGGATAAGAAAGGAGCTGAAAATCTTGCAGTAGATCATCTTTCTAGGCTTGAAAATCCACATATCAAAGAACTCGACGAGAGTGAGATAAACGACTCGTTTCTTGAAGAACAACTCTTTTCTATAACCGACTCTGAGGTACCTTGGTTTGCAGATATTGCGAATTATTTAGCAGCTAACATCCTACCAAAAAGGTTAACACATCATCAAAAGAAGCGATTCTTTGCCGATGCGAAAAACTATTTTTGGAAAGATCATTTTCCTTTTCGTATATGTGTAGATCAAGTAATTCGGAGATGTGTTACAAAAGCAGAAGCAAACAAAATCTTAGAACATTGCCATTCAGGACCTTCAGGAGGACATTACAGTGGGATTAGAACAGCACACAAAACGCTCGAATCAGGTTTTTATTGGCCTACCTTGTTCAAAGACACTAACAGGTATGCTGCTTCATGCGATAGATGTCAGAGAACAAGTAATATCTCTAAACGTGATGAAATGCCTCAAACGTACATGCTATCATGTGAAATTTTTAATGTATGGGGTATTGATTTTATGGGCCCATTCCCTAACTCATTTGGGAATAAATACATCCTAGTAGCAGTGGACTATATGTCAAAATGGGTGGAAGCTCAAGCTTTACCCACTAATGATGCCAGAATGGTAGTGAAATTTCTTAAGAAACTTTTGTCCCGATTTGGAACACCCAGAGCAATCATTAGTGATAGGGGTACACATTTTTGTAATACTCAATTTGATAAAGTCTTAACGAAATATGGAGTACACCACAGAACATCTACCCCTTATCACCCTCAAACTAGGGGACAAGTGGAAGTAGCAAATCGAGAACTTAAGTGTATTCTGGAGCAAACAGTTGAATCAAACAGGAAAGATTGCACATTAAAAGTAGACGATGCTTTATGGGCCTATAGAACAACGTTTAAAACTCCCATAGGAACATCCCCATACAAACTTGTGTACGGGTGAGAAGAGGATGATGCAGTTGAACGAGCTGGATGAATGCCGAGCTAATGCCTATGAGAACTCACAATTATATAAGGAGGCAACAAAGCGACGCCATGATGCTCGTTTAAAGCAATAAAAGCAATTCGAAGTAGGAGACTTAGTCCTGTTATACAATTCAAGGCTCAAATTGTTTTCTGGAAAGCTGAAATCAAGATGGTCAGGTCCATTCGTGATCAAAACTATTTTTCCCTATGGCACAATCGAGGTAACTCATCCAACTTGTGGCACATTCAAGGTAAATGGCCAGCGACTGAAAATTTATAATGGTGGAGATTTTAGGCATATGAGAGAAGAGCTTCGGCTCCATGAACCTTCATTTAGAAATGAAAACAGGGTAAGTCCATCTTAAGACTTTAAACGAGCGCTTCTCGGGAGGCAACCGGAGCACTAACTTCACTAATGTCATATTTTAGATTTCTAGCACCTAACTACAAACTAACCAATTCAGTAAAGCGCAGGTTTCCCTACCACACGGCCTTGCACACAGGCGTGGCCGTGGTCGTGTGGACACCACGAACAAGTACATGGGCGTGGAAAAGATGGTGTAAAAACAGGACAAAAATTTTCCCTAAGCCACGGGCTCTGACTAAACAACACGGCCGTGCGACGCGGCCGTGGTCGAAACTAACTAAGGAACACGGGCCGTGATAAATATACATGCCCGTACGATGTACCCGTGGTCGAAACTGACTAAGGAACATAGGCGTGGGACACGCCCGTGCATCTAAACCGTGGCCAACACTGAGTAAAGAACACAGGCGGTAAACACACCCGTGCACTAAGGCTGTGGACGACACTGACTTACAAACACGGGCATAGGACCATTTACACAGGCATGGGAGAAGCGAACAAGACAATACACGGGCGTGCAAAATGGTCGTGTGGCCCAACACACCCACGTAACACGGGCGTGTGACACAATTCAGACACGCCTAAATTCAAAATTCTCGATTCACACGGCCCAAACAAATAGAACACGGGCTTGGCCTCTACCCGTTTGGTCGATTCCCTATTTAAACCCCCTCCTATTCGTCTTCTTCCCCAATCCCCAACCCTAGCCGTTTCCTCCAAGCATCCCCAAATCCTCCTTCTCTCCCCATTCTGGCTACTGGCATCCTCTTCCTCTCCTCTCTTCACTTACCCTCATTCCTTTCTCTTTTCCCTCTCATTCTCTTTCTCATTCATACAAAAAACACGCAGTCCACGCCCGTGTACAGACTCCACAACCACACCCTCTCACACCCGCGCGCCACCACCACGCCCGTGCTCCGACCATCGCCTCGTCCTTGTGCCATCTCCACACCTCTGTCGGTCTATTTTACACCCTCTACTTTACTGCTTGATACTTTACATTCCATGATTATTTTTAGATCTTTGATTTATTCTTTAAAATTTTTATGTAGCATTCACTTTTGTTGATTATTGGCAATAACTAATGATTACTTAAGCGTTATAAATAGATTAACTATGATTTTTGAATGTCTTGAATCTCTAGAGAATTGTTAACAGAAATGTTCATTGTTAATGAGATTGAAATTGTGGACTCATAGGTATTATCATGAGATGATATTCTTTATTCTATTATACAGGAACATAATGTCTTCTTCTCGAGGCAAGAAAATCGCAGTCCCCGTTTTGAAAAAAATGAAAGTAACCTGGTTCATCATCCGCCAGCGCATCGGCCAAAATGAGACACACGTTCCTACGGTTTCCTCTTGGAGCTCAAGAGGAACTTTTTCAAATACTACGGGCACGACCTCTCAGTCAAGGCCGATGTATCGATTGGACCGCCCTGGAACACGTTCAACTTGCTGATGATATTCGGGCACTCCCGACGACTGACCCTTGGGAGCATTTTTTCGGTATTGTCGAGCCCACTTACCTCGAATTAACATTAAAGCTTTGCTCTACTTTCCATTTCCAGGCAGTAATGACAAACCACGAAGACCCGGGCACTATTCAGTTTCATCTAGGAGGTTTAGTTCAGGAAATGAGTGTCCCCGAATTTGGCGTCGCTCTGGGCCTATACACGGATGACTTCAGAAGAGAACATGATCTTGCGGAGCTCCATCGCCACATCCATAACTCCCCTACGAGATGTTGGTATAATATAGCCCCCAACACGACCACTTATGACCCTAGTCGCTCCAAAGCGACAGCTCTTGCCCCATCCTTGCGGTACTTACATGCCATCTTAGCTCACACATTGACAGCAAGGCGAGAGAGCATCGGGGTCATTAACACACATGACGCCTACTTCCTCTGGTGTATGGCAAATGGGCACGTCTTCGACCTTGCCTACTTCATCGCTCTGGCCATTCAGCATCAGACGGAGCGCCATCGCAAGGGGGTCATTTTCATGGGGCCTTATGTAACACGGCTCGCGAGACATTTTGGTCTTCTCAACACCGCATCACAATCCGCCTCCCTCACCTTGATAGGCCAAATTTCTCCACAGGGCATCTCAACGATGATAAACATGCGGATGATCAAGTGTCGCCATGGGACCGATCCTCCCCAATATCGGGTAGCCCATACCACCGAGGAAGAGGACCCTGAGGACATTACTGACGATGTCCCACCCTCACATGAGGAGCCACAACCGAGCCATCACCCAGTTCATGTGACTGCTTCACTTTCAGACATCTCTGAATACCTCACTCAGTTCGAGCATTACTGTACTCAACAATTCAATGACACCACTCAACAATTCGATGGCATTGAGGCGCCTCTTTAGCAAATTTGTCATCACTTTCACATATCACCGCCCCCACCACGCGATCCAGCGGACGATGAGGACCTTTGTGTCCTTTTCTCTTCACATGTTTATGTTATATTTTTTAAAAAAAAATTCCTAAAAGACTTGGTTTTAAAATTTACTCTTATCTTTATTTTTATGTTTATTTTTTACTTATCTTTTTTATTTTCAGATTCTATATTAGTTGTTATCCAATTTTTATTTTTCGGCAAATATTTGAGTAATCCTTATTCAGAAGAACCTGATAATTTTCTCGTAGTTAAAAACCCTAAAATAGAACTCTGGAATAACTATCTTTACTGAGGAAAACATGCAATGCCTCATCCAACTAATCTTTCACCTCCGAATCAAGTTTACACACTTCCAACTCAAGGGATCCATCCAAAATTCAGGAAGTTTCACTTCTCCCTATCTTTTGATTTTCTCACTATATTGTTATTATCTATCTTTGTACATTGAGGGCAATGTACATCTTAAGTGTGGGGGTGAATATTTATTTCGAGAAAAGTTCCTAACTTTCTGCATTATTCTCAAATCCCTGAATGATATCTTGTCTTTAAGTAATTTTCTCATATTACTACTAGGATGAAATTTCCTGTGATTTATGATCTTTATTGATATGTTTTGGATTAAGTCATTGATAATTATGCAATGATGGTTTAAACTTTAGGAGACTAGAGAATCAAGCATTATGAGTCTATTTTCAAATTTAAAATTTTGTTAGGTTGTCTACCTGAATCTAATTATTACCTTGAAGTTTGAAATTTACAAAGTTCATATCAAAAACACATAATTTTTGTGAGATCTTGAGCCTTTTAGAGCATACATCCTTTTCGTGCTCACTTTTTGGTTATGAGTGTGTCAACATTGATTTGTTATTCTAGAACTTGCTTCGATTATACATGTCGAGACCACATTTTTTATTTGATATACTGAGATGATAAAGGCACCTAGGTTTTAACCCACTTACTCCCAAAAAGCCTACCTCCATAATTAACCTCTAGTGAACCCTTTTGATCTTAACAACCCTTTTTATTGACTCACCCACTAATATTACCCCAAAACCCATCTTGTATTTGTTATCACCATTCCTTGACTCCCTTTTTATCGAGATTTGATTTTGAACAGTTGCCTAACTATGTTCTATATTTCGGTTGTTAAAGTTCTTTCTTATTATTGATTTGTTCTTAAAAAAAACGAAGTATATTTAATATTAGTTCATGTAATTGAGCTTATACGTTTAAATTCCACATCTTGATAAGAAGCTCATGTTATTAGTATTTCATGTTTTCAATTGATGTAATTATTCAGGATTAGTTCATTTTTCTAGTTAGGTAAATTGTCAATTTAATCTCGATTCTAACCCTCTAATTCAGCCTTTATCCACACTTTTAACCAAATCCCCATTACAACCCTTTACAGACCTTTTGATTTGTGTATCATCTCATTTTACAGTGGTGGAGATTTGATTTTCAAGCAAGCCTATGGGATTAACTTTTCATGTTCGACTTTTGAGTGCTTAATTTTGAACCTTAAACACTTTGAGTGATTTGAGTGAATCTTTAGTGAGGATGTCAACTCTTTCGATTTTGAATTAAAGGTGCTTATTTAGGTAAGAGGAAACACCTATGTTTTCATGCTATAAAAACTATGACTTTGACTGTTTAAATCTTTAGGACCCTTCTGGTTAAATTATCAATGTATGAATTACCTTTGAATTATGATGAAACATTATTGATGAAAATTATGAATCAAGGAATTTCATTTTAATTGTGAGTTGAGAATTTTGCTTGAGGACAAGCAAATGCTTAAGTGTGGGGGTATTTGATAAACCATAATATATACATATTTTAATCCCACAGTTAGCATACTTTTGGATGATTTATCCCTTGAATTGTGGAATTTGGTACTCCTAATCCTTTATTTTCATGTTTTAAACTTAGGAAAGCATCGGAGGATGAAAAGAATAGGAAACGGGCCTAAAACGGAGAAAATGGGCCAAAGTACGAATTCGACACGGCCTGGGCTCAAGCCACACAGCCGTGCCTCCATTAGCAGACCCGACCACGGCCTGGCCTCGACTTACACGGGCGTATGCCACGGGCGTGTCCCTGCCGTGACCTGTTTTAATTTCACTCAGATTAGGATACTTAGGGGTGAAGAAAGACATTCCGAAAGTCTATATAAACACCCTAAGAATGACCTAAAAGGGCGCGTCCAGTTAGGCCGAAGAGCCAAGCCAGAGAGGCCAGAATTGTGGAATTTAATTGAAGAAAGCTAGTTAATTCATCTCAAGAAGCCGGATTTATACTCAAAACGGAGGATCTTCCCTTCAATTCCTTCAGGGGGTTTTAAGGTTCTTCGTATGTTTTGTTTTATATTTTCTTCTGAGATGTATTCTTTTATTATTATGAACTAAACCCTCAAATACCTGAGGGGGATGAAACCTAAGACGGATCTTGTTATTGTTTTCTGAACTATATGATAAATACTTGATTTGTTCTTAATTATGTGTTCTTAATTCTTGCTTTGATATTTCATGATATTGATTCAAGTGTGATGTGCTTAGGCAGAGGAGGAATAGACCCTGTCTAAGAGTAGATCTAGCATAATTAAGCGGAGTTGATCGCAACCCTAGAGATAGGATGACGAAAATCTGTCGAATTAGGGTCAAACCTAATATGGGAGTCTATAGATCGAGTTAATGCAAGTCTAGGGGTTTTAATTAGAAAGAGATTTCAATTAATCAACCTAGGGTTAGACGTTTCGAGCCTCGATAGAGGTACTAATATAAATTAGGGAATCCTACAGATCAAGTCAAGTGAATAAATCGTCTGGTTCAGAGTTAAATAACAAGTGAAGTCTAGGTGGATTCTTCCTCGGGTATTGTCTTAATCAATTGGTTTTTCTCACAAGTATTTTCCAAAATTCATTCTCTTAGCATCTTTAGCTTAGTAGTTAGTTAATTTTATATTAAATAACAAATTCCTTTAATTCTTAGGCTAAATAATAAAAAAGAAAGTTAGTATTAGTACTTTTGGTTCCTTTGGGTTCGACAATCCGGTCTTGCCACTAAGCTATACTACTGTTCGGTAGGTGCACTTGCCTCAATCATTGTCACAGTTAGTTTCTAGGCTCGATCATTCTTTATATAATTTTTTAAGACTCTGACAAACGATCAGTATAAAAAATGGATTTTCCATGGAGAGTGTACACCTAGTACAAAGTCTTCAACGATTAATCCAGCTTATCCTCATAGTGCTTACCATCAATCTGTTAGAGAAGATGACATGGAAGGTATGTTACGGGATGCATTTAATATGCACGGTAATGGGTTGCAACCATTTCCACCTGACTTTTTTGCATCCGATGACTATAATATTGGTGGAAATGTGATGGGCTCGAAACTAACTAATAATTTCGACAAAGGCAAGTGCTCCTATCGAACAGTAGTATAGTTGTGGTGAGTCTGGAATATCGTATCCTCAAGGACTAAAATTACTAGTAATTACTATCTTTCTATTATTTAGCCTAAGAATTGGGATGATTTCTTTTAAACTAAAACTTAATTAAAAATACGAAAGAGAATGAATTGAGAAAATACTTTTAAGACAACTTTATGAGATAAGCAATACCTAAGGAAGAATCCACCTAGACTTCAGTTATTACTTTTGATTCATATGATTTATTCACTTGACTTAATCCGTAGAAATCCCTAATTTATGTTAATATCTCTTTCAAGACTAAAAACAACTGACACTAGGTTGATTAATTGAAATCTCTTTCTAATTAAAACCCCTATTGTCGCATTAACTTGATCTATGGATTCCCTTATTAGATTTGACTCTAATCCGGCAAATTTTCGTTGCCCTATTTCTAGGGTTGCAATCAACTCCTCTTAATTGTGTTGAACTTCTCTTAAACATGGACTTTTGCTCCACTGAATAAACACATTCGACTTTGAATTAGTAACTTGAATTATCAAAACAAGAATAAGAACTCACAATTAAGAATAAGAACAAGTATTTATCTTATAAATCAAATAATAATAAGATTCGTCTTAGGTTTCATCCCCTTAGGAATTTAAGGGATTTAGTTCATACTGATAGAGGGAAACATCTTAAAATAGGGAAAACAACAAAACATAAGAAAACCCAAAAAACTTCTAAAGAACTTGATGGGAGATCTTCAGTCTTGATGGAGATTCTTCTCCTCAGCTGTTCCCGACGGCTGTCTTGGAGTATTTTCTGCCTTCTACTCGGCGTCCACTCCTCTTCCCCTTTTAGGTTGCCCCGTAGGGTGTTTATATAGGCTTCGGAATGCCTTTCTTGGCCCACAAGTAGCCTTTTCCGAATAGAATTAAACCTAGGGTCGGCAGAGACACGCTCATGTGACACGCCCGTGGTCTATAGTCCAGGCCGTGTTCGATCCTGCTCTTCACACACGGCCGTGTGGATTTGCCTGTGTGCGGTGATCCAGGCTGTGTAGGCTCATTTTGTCCCTTTTTGGCCTGTTTCTCATTCTTTTCGACTTCCTAAGCTCTCATGAGTATAAAACATGAAATTAAAGGATTAGGAGCATCGAATTCATCAAATCTAATGAAAACTCATCCAAAAGTAAGTCAAGCATGGGGTTAAAATATGTGTAAATTATGGTTTATCAAATATCCCCACACTTAAGCATTTGTTGTCCTCAAGCAAAATCCTCAACTCACAATTAAAATTAACTTCCTTAATTCATAATCCTCATTAATAATGTCTCATCATAATTCATAGATAATTCATATATGGATAATTTAACTAAAAGGGTTCTAAAGATTCAAACAATCTAAGTCATAAAATCTTTATAGCACGAAAACATAGGTGTTTCCCCTTGCCTAAATAGTTACCTTTGATTCAAAATCGACAAGAATTTACATTCTCACTAAAGATTCACTCAAATTACTCAAAGTGTTTAAGGTTTAAATTAAGCACTCAAAAGTCAAACATGAAAAGTTAATCCCATAAGCTTGCATGAAAATCAAATCTCCACCACTGTAAAATGAGATGATACACAAATCAAAAGGTCTTAAAAAGGGTTGTAACGAGGCTTGGATTAAAGGTGTGGATAAAGGCTGAATTAGAGGGTTAGAATCGAGATTGAATTGACAATTTACCTAACTAGAAAAATTGAACTAATACTGACTAATTACATTGATTGAAAACTTATTACTAAACATGAGCTTCTTCTAAAGATGTGACATTAATCTTTCAAGCTTAAAACTAATAATGAATAAATTTCCATTTTTTTTAAGAATAAGAACATACAATAATAAGAAAGAACTAAACAACTGAAATAAAAATCATAGTTAGACAACTGATCAAATCAATTCTCGACAAAAAGGGTTAATTCAATAGGGAAAATTCTTGATGAATAAAAAAGAGTGAGTTTTAGGTTAATATCAATGGTAGATCAATAAATGGATTATTAGGATTCAAAAGGGTTCACTAGGGGAAAATTATGAAGGTAGGCTTTTTGGGGAGTAAGTGGGTTAAACCTAGGTGCCTTTATCATCGACATGCATAATCGAAGCAAGTCTAGAATAACAAATCAATGTTGGCACACTCATAATTAATAAAGTGAGCAAGAAAAATATATGCTCTTAAAGGCTTAAAATCTCACAAAAATTATGGTTTTTGATGTCAACCTTGCAAATTTCAAACATCAAAGTAATATTTAAGATTAAGAAATCAACCTAATAAATTTTTAATTCTGAAAATGGACTTATCATGCTTGATTCTCTAATGTCTTAAAGTTTAAACCATCAATGCATAATTATCTATAACTTAATCCAAGACATATCAATAAAAGTCATAAATCAATAGAAATTTCATTATAATAGTAAATATGAGAAAGTTACTTAAGAACAAGGCATAATTTAGTATTGTTGACACATCCCTACACTTAAGATGTACATTGTCCTCAATGTACAAAAATAGATATCTACAATATATAAAATCTTAAGATAGGGAGAGAAGTGAACTTCCTGAATTTTGGATGGAGTCAAGGAAAAGAAATGGTAAGTTAGGAATAGATGAAGGTGGAGGTGGATACTCCGGTGGTGGTGTGGTCGTTCTTTAACAGCCCCTTGAACCTAAGTTAAGAAAATCAAAATATGATAATATAAATTAAAGACAAGAAAGATAAAGGAAAAGAATTTAAAAATGAAAACAAAAAAAAAAGAAAAAATAAATAGACTCAAAGGTCCTTATCTTGTCGAGTAAATGAAGCAGACGGTATGAACTTATGTAGAGTAGTCGCGCACGGGGAGACCGTGCTAGGATCCTTTCTCTTTTTCGACACGGAGATGGTGGCTTTGGTCTTATCGCTAGTACTAGTCATGGTGGTAAGGATTGGGAATGGTGTGGTGGTGTTGTAAAGAATGAGTAAGGGAAAGGGGGAAAGGAAAATGAAGGGAGAAGATAATGGGAAAAAAAGGGGTGTGGTGGCTAGGGTTGGGGAAAAGAAAACCTTGGGGAAGAAAATGAACAGAAGAAGGGGGTTTAAATAGAAATTGTGGCATCTGGTAGCTGTCCACGCCAGTGTGCCCTGGGCATGTGAGGTCACACGGCCGAGTTGCACAGCTGTGTGATGCTTCATTCGTTTCTCCTACAGCTGTGTAGAGTTTTCCATGCCCATGTTGATTAATAAGTGTCGACCACGGCCTAGGGACATGGGCGTGTCTTATGCCTGTGTTACTTTCTCAGTGTCGACCATGACCATATCGCATGGCAATAACATTTTATCACCGCCCGTGGTTTAGGGAATTTTCATCCTTGGTTCGCACGGTCTCTACCACGCCGATGTGCGCATTCGTGGCGCCCACATGGCCACGACCACGCCCGTGTGCAAGGCCGTGTGGTAGGGAAACCTGTGCTTTATTAAATTGGTTAGTTGTTAGTTATGTACTAAAAATCGGAAATAATGACATTAGTGAAGTTAGTGCTCGGGTTGCCTCCCGGGAAGCTCTCGTTTAAAGTCTTAAGCTAGACTTACCTCTCATTCGTATATCTCATAGTAGGTCAAAGAGTTGACACTCCTCTCTCCTGCTATCAATTCTATGATCACTGTATAGTTTGAGTCGAGTGGCGTTTACCTTAAAAGTGCCGAATGTAGGATTGGTTAACTTGACTGTTCCGTATGGGAAGATATTCAGTACCGTGAAAGGGATCTCTTCATTAAGGTCTAAGATGGCGATTCGAGGGTCTGTTATCCAACAATACCTTATCCCCTATCTTAAATTGGGTTGTCTCATCCTTAAGTTTGACATGGATTTGCTTTGTTTCCTCGTGTTTTTTCGGTTTTTCCTTGACGTGTGTTCGCCATTCATCAAGTTCCTCGATTTGTAATCTTCGTTCCTCATGAACAGTTTTATTCTCAATATGAACACTAGACCCTGGCTCTGTTATCTTTTCCCGAGAGATTTCCTGCAATGAAGATTGAACGTTAAGTTTATTTATATTAACAGGACTTGTATTCTCTTGATTATTAGATATTCTGTCAGAATCACGTGCTTTGAGTTTAATCCTATCATCACCTACACGAAGTATTACTTCCCATGTATCAACATCGATGATGGTCCTAGTAGTTGCTAAAAAGGGTCATCCTAATATTAAAGGAACATCATTATCCTCATTCATATCTAAAACGACAAAGTCTACTGGAATATGAATTTGTCAATTTTCACTAGTACATCCTCAATTATACCCCTAGGAACTCTAATGGTTTTATCAGCTAATTGGAGGTTCATCCTAGTTTGTTTGGGTTTCCCAAGACCTAGCTATTTAAACATTTTATAAGGCATAACATTGATGCTTGCCCCTAAATCAACTAAAACATTATTAACAGATAAACTATCAATTAAGCACGGAATTGTAAAACTCCCTAGATCTTTTAACTTTCGTGGTAGTTTATTTTGTAAAATTACTGAGCACACTGCATTTAGCTCTACATGCGATGTATCGTCTAACTTCCGTTTGTTTGTCAAAAGCTCTTTTAAAAATTTCCTTGAACTGGGCATCTGCGAAAGAGCTTCAAGAAATGGTAAGTTAATATGTAATTTCTTTAGAAGTTTAAGAAATTTACCGAATTGTTCATCTGTGCGGTCTTTCTTTATCACATTGAGGTATGGCACACGAGGTTGGTACTCTATAATTACCGGTTTTGGTTTATCATGGCTTACCTCAACCTTACCTTCCTCTACCACATTCTCTTGCCTCAATTTTAATTCATCTAACCCTTTACTATAGTAAGCGGTAACGGCATGAAGTTGTTCCTTTGGGTTTGTTTTAGTGTTGCTTAGCAAGCTGCCTTGTGGCCGTTCAGATATGCGCTTAGCAAGTTGTCCTAATTAGTTCTCAAGCCCTTTAATCGATGCTTGCTGATTTTTGAGTGCTATTTCGGTGTTTTGGAAACGGGTTTCTGACACCACGATAAATTTTGTTAGCATCTCCTCAAGGTTCGACTTTTTCTCTTGTGGGTAGGGTTGCTGCTGAAAGCCTGGGAGGGGTTGTTGTCTTTGATTTCCTTGGCCACCCCATGAGAAGTTGGGGTGGTTCCTCCAACCTGGATTATAAGTGTTACTATAAGGGTTATTTTGAGGTTGAGAAGTTGGGGTGGTTCCTCCAACCTGGATTATAAGTGTTACTATAAGGGTTATTTTGAGGTCTAGAATTAATACCCATATAGTTCATCTGTTCGCTTTCTATGCCAGAGTTGTAGGATGGATATTCCGTATTATTCATTCCTCCTCTATTCATATCACACTGTATCACTGGATGTACCTACGAAGAACCACACAAACCATCAATATTCTTACTTAAAAGTTTTACCTGATTTGATAGCATGGTTACTACGTCGAGGTTGAAAACACTGGCGACTTTTGTTGGCTTTGTCCTTATAATTTGCCACTTATAGTTATTCAGTGACATCTCCTCTATAAACTCATAAGCCGCGTCAGGGGTCTTTTTATTTAGGGTTCTACCGGCGGCTGAATCAATCAACTGTCTAGTTGAGGGGTTTACACCGTTGTAAAAGGTTTGAACCTGTAGCCACAAGGGTAACCCATGGTGTGGGCACCTTCTCAGTAGATCCTTGTATCTCTCCCATGCATCGTAAAGTGTCTCTAAACCCATCTGCACAAAAAAGGATATATCATTCCTCAACTTAGCCGTTTTAGCCGGCGGAAAATATTTTAACAAAAAATTTTTGGGCATTTGCTCCCATGTAGTGATTGATCCTCGTGGTAACGAGTTCAACCACTGTTTAGCTTTGTTTCTCAATGAGAAGGGAAACAACCGAAGGCAAATGGCATCATCAAAAAAGCCATTAATCTTGAAAGTGTCGCAAAACTAAAGAAAATTTGCCAAGTGATTGTTTGGATCCTCATCCTGCAAACCATCAAACTGAACAAATTGCTGAATCATCTGAACAGTGTTAGGTTTCAGTTCAAAATTATTTGCAGCAACAGCAGGTCTAACAATACTTGATTCAGTTCCTATTAAATTAGGTTTAGCATAATCATACATAGTACGAGGAGCAGGATTTTGATTCACCGGGTTTACGGCAACTACAGGAGGTAGCGGATTATCAGCCATCTATTCGATAGTATTGATTTCGTCTTCTTGTTCTTCTTCTATGTATTGTAGGCTTCGCCTTATTTCTCTTCGATTTCTGCGAGCTGTACTTTCAATCTCATTGTCAAAAATCAAAGGTCCTGACGGGTTTCTTCTAGTCATAAACTAAAATTACCTGCCAGAAGCAAATAAAAGAAAAATTAGCAAAGTTAAAATAAAATAAAAATAATAATTTGCAAATAAATAAAATGGCTAAAGTAATAAAAATTTAGCCAAAAACTTAGTCCCCGGCAACAGCGCCAAAAACTTGATGGGCTCGAAACTAATTAATAATTTTGACAAAGGCAAGTGCACCTATCGAATAGTAGTATAGTTGTGGTGAGTTCGGAATATCGTATCCTCAAAGACTAAAATTACTAGTAATTACTATCTTTCTATTATTTAGCCTAAGAATTGGGATGATTTCTTTTAAACTAAAACTTAATTAAAAATATGACACAGAAATAATTAAGAAAAATACTTTTAAGACAACTTTATGAGATAGGCAATACCTAAGGAAGAATCCACCTAGACTTCATTTATTACTTATGATTCATTCACTTGACTTAATCCGTAGAAATCCCTGATTTATGTTAATATCTCTTTCAAGACTAAAAACAACTGACTCTAGGCTGATTAATTGAAATCTCTTTCTAATTAAAACCCCTATTGTCGCATTAACTCGATCTATGGATTCCCTTATTAGATTTGACTCTAATCCGGTAGCTTTTCGTCGCCCTATTTTTTGGGTTGCAATCAACTCCACTTAATTGTGTTGATCTTCTCATAAGTAGGGACTTTTGCTCCACTGAATAAGCACATTCGACTTTGAATTAATAAACTGAATTATCAAAACAAGAATAAGAACTCACAATTAAGAATAAGAACAAGTATTTATCTTATAAATCAAATAATAATAAGATTTTTCTTAGGTTTCATCCCCTTAGGTATTTAAGGGATTTAGTTCATACTGATAGAAGGAAGCATCTTAAAATAGGGAAAACAACAAAACATAAGAAAACCCAAAAATCTTCTAAAGAACTTGATGGGAGATCTTCAGTCTTGATGGAGATCCTTCTCCTAAGTTGTTCCTGACGGTTGTCTTGCAGTATTTTCTGCCTTCTACTCGATGTCCACTCCTCCTCCCCTTTTAGGTTGCCCCCTACGGTGTGTATATAGGCTTTTGAATGCCTTTCTTGGCACACAAGTAGCCTTTTCCGAATAGAATTAAACCTAGGGTCGGCAGAGACAGGCCCGTGTGACACGCCCGTGGTCGATAGTCCAGACCGTGTTCGATCCTGCTGGTCACACACCTACAATATGGATTTGCCCGTGTGCGGTGGTCCAGGCCGTGTAGGCCTATTTTGTCCTTTTTTGGCTCATTTCTCATTCTTTTCGACTTCCTAAGCTCTCATGAGTATAAAACATGAAATTAAAGTATTAGGAGCATCGAATTCATCAAATCTAATGAAAATTCATCCAAACATAAGCCAAGCATATGGTTAAAATATATGTAAATTATGGTTTATCAAAATACTTTTATCGCAACGGAAAGAAGTGTACGTGATGAAGAGCCAAATAGAGAAGCGGCAAAGTTCTACAAGTTACTTAATGAAATGAATGAAGAACTTTACGAGGGATCAAAATATTCAAAAATGTCCTTCTACATTAGCCTATTTCACATAAAATGTTTGGGAGGGTGGACAGGAAACTCTTTTACAATGCTGTTAGAGTTTTTGAGAGAGATGTTTCTGTTTGCAAAAATCCCTCATTCATGCAAAGATATGAAGAAACTAATAAAACATATAGGCTTTGGGTACGAGAAAATTCATAGTTGCCCAAATGACTGCATGTTGTATTAGGGTGATCAGAAAAACGAACAGTCTTGTCATGTTTGCAGTAACTCTCGATGGATGAATATGACTACAAAAGATGTGAATAAAGATGAAGGTGAGGCACAGTCAAGAAATAAGCCAGTAAAGATTTTATGATATTTTCCACTAAACCAAGGCTTCAAAGGCTTTTCATGTCGTCAAAGACAGCTGAGTCTATAAGGTGGCATCATGATCAACGAACCAATGATGGATTATTAACAGTAAATTTCCAAGCTTTGCAACTGATCCTAGGAATGTGAGGCTTGGGCTAGCATCTGATGGGTTTAATCCTTATAAAATCATGAGTACTTCGTACAGTACTTGGCCTGTAGTGCTTGTTCCTTACAATTTGCCTCAATGGATTTGCGTGAAGCAATCTTCTTTTATCTTATCTATGATTATCCCTGGAGAGAAAGGTCCCGGAAATGATATTGACATTTATATGCAGCCACTTATTGAAAAGTTGAAACAGTTATGGGCGGGTGTTGAAACTTATGATGTTTTGAGAAATGAGAACTTTTTTTTACGTGCTGCTTTGTTGTGGACTATTAATGATTTCCCAGCTTATGCCAATTTATCTGGTTGGGGTACCAAAGGATGTTATGTTTGTCCTTGTTGTGCGGCGTAAACAAGTTCGAAGTGGTTATATAATGGGAAGAAGTTCTCTTATATGGGGCATCGTCGGTGGTTAGATGGAAATCATAGATTTAGATTTCAGAAGACTCTATTTGACGATACTGAAGAGTTTAGAAAAGCTACTGAGTAGACCATTGGATCTGAAATCTTGTTCATGTTAAAAGATATCAATTTCAGTTATGGGAAGATGAATAAACCACATAACACGCAAGCGAAGAGAAGATCGAGGTAGGAGTATATTGGCGATGTTGATGAGCAGGTTGATGATGAATATGATGAAGAGGATGATTCTAATGAGGCGGACTTGTGGAAAAAAAGAAGTATTTTTTTAGTTGCTGTATTGGGAGCATCACATTTAGCGACAGAATCTTGATATTATGCATATTGAGAAGAATGTTTGTGAAAACATCATTGGGACAATTCTGAATGTCGATGGAAAATCGAAAGACAATCTTCAGAGTCTACTTGATCTAGTTGAAATGGGAATTCGGCATGAACTTCATCCCCAAGTACTTCCGAATGGGAAATATAGGTTGCCGCCTCCAATTTTTACAATGTCGAAGAAAGAAAGAGAAGTGTTTTGCACGGTGTTGAAGGATATAAAGGTCCCAGATGCGTATGCATCAAATATATCTCGATGTGTGAGTCTTAAAGATCGAAGACTGTATTCCTTGAAATCACATGATTATCACATCTTGATGCAAGATTTACTACCAGTTGCTTTACGGTGTTGTATGTCAAAAAAGGTGACGGCTTGTATAATTGAACTATCCAATATAATGAAAGCTATTTGTGGCAAAGTTTTGAATATTGAAGAACTTGAGAAAGTACAAGATCGAGCTGCCTTGACTTTATGCAAACTGGAGAAGATCTTTCCACCTTCCTTCTTCACTATTATGGTGCACTTGATAATCCATCTCCCTAACGAAGCAAAATTTGGTGGACCGGTTTTCTATCGGTGGATGTATCCTATAGAGAGGTGCTAATTTATTTGTAAAGTTTTTTATTCATTCATGAATATACCTTGAGTTACAACTTTTGATAATGTTGTATATCATCTTTAGGTTCCTATTCAAATTGAAGTCTTATTGTCGTAATAAGCGTTATCCAGAAGGATGAATAGCTGAAGGATACTTGGCAGAGGAGTGTATGACTTTCTGTTCTAGATATTAGAAAATGTTGAAACAAGATTGAATAGACCAAGTAGAAATGCTGGGCTCACTAATTATAACTTGGCCGAAACTTATTTATTTCAAAGTTATGGGGAACCAATCGGTAAAGTTGAAATTGCAGAATTAGATGATATATCTTGGGTACAAGCACACCGATATGTTCTTTTTCACCACGATTCGCTTGAATCATTACACAAGTAAGTTTTAGGATTTGATAAATATTCATCTTTTTTATTTGTTTATTTTCTAACCAAGTAATCCACTTTTTTAACATAGCGAGTACAAACAAATCTTGAGATCTCGTTCACGCTCCTGAAGATTACAACATCGAGAGATTAATAAGTTATTCACAGAATCTTTTCATGAATGGTTAAGCCAAACGGTATGCAACTAAAGCTTTCATTGACAAATAATGTTTTCTTATAACATTTATAATTACTCAATTTACTTTTGATTCAATAGGTTTGGAGTGGAAAGGACGTTAATGACGAAGTTAAATACCTTTCCCAAGGTCCGAATAGAGTAGTAAAAAGATATAGTACCTTCCTCATCAATGGATTCAGATTTCATACAAAATATCGTGAGAGATTGAGGAGAACACAAAATTGTGGAATAGTTGTAAATTCTTCAATTACAAGTTATGCTAGTGCTAGGGACAGTAATCCTGTTGAGGGAAATGTGGAGTATTACGGACTTCTTACTGACATTATTGAGTTACATTACCATGGCAAATGGAAAGTTGTCTTATTTTGATGTGATGGGCTGATGTTAATACTCTCGCAGAATTAAAATAGATCAATTTGGTTTTACAATGGTGAACTTCTCTCGATTGATTCACACTGGACAACAATTGATAGACGAGCCGTATGTATGTATTTTCTTCTCAAGTAAAACAAGTTTTTTACTCGAAAGATCCAACTGATGAGGGATGGTACGTTGTACTCCGAAACACCCCTAGAGACTTGTTTGACATGGGCAATGGAAGTATGGATGACATTGTCGAAAGATCAGAAACTTTGCTTTTTCCAGAACAAAACTTAAATGAAAATATCCCTAGTACTAGTACACAATCTCAATGGATTCACCATGATGTGGATGAAGATATTTACGAATTATAATGTAGTAAGATTTTATGATTTTTTAATTATATGTAATATTACAATTTAAATCTTGGTATTGTTAAATATTTCAACTATTTTATCTGTACTATTCTTGTTGTAATTAGTTACTAAAATTTCAACTATTTTATGTGTATTGCAGAAAAAATGACTAAAAGAAGATTGCGAGATCTAACTATTGTTCAGAACACTCCAAATTCGGAAGAAACAAATAGTGAACAACAGACTGCCATTGGATCTTTGAATGTTCTGAATACATCTGACGAACCTGCAGAAACTCAAAGTAATGTTAACTTTAATTTACATGCATGCTGACTTTTATTATTGATTTTTTTTTCAAATTCTTATATTATAATATACCATTTTTCAACTAAAAGTGGTGGGACGCACAAAGCTCGAGGACGTACACTACTAAAAGAAATTATACGAGTTAACTCCTGTCGAGCGTGTCAAAGTATCAAGAAACAGTCACGGTCAGCCTGTTGGATCAGAAGCTCGACTTTTAGCAGGCTATTTGGGCATTTTAGCACAAAATGCCAATATGTTGCCTATCAACTACGAGTCATGGCATCAAATGCCTGATAGTAACAAAAATCAAGCTCTTGATAATATTAAGGTAACAAAACGTGAATGTAATTTATAATACTTTCGTTTAAGTTTCATTTATATTTACTTTCTCAACTTGTGTTTTTTGTAGGAGAGATTTACTTTAGAGGTCTCGGATAATTATGTTAAGAAGGCATTGGGAAAAAATGGAGAGACCATAAAAGCACTTTAAAGAAAGAATATTTTAAGAAAAATATAAGCCTCGAAGAGAAATTACGAAATGTCCCGCCGAGAATGCTGAGGTACCAATGGGAAGATGCGTTTAGATTCTGGAATTCAAAGAAAGGAGAGGTATTATGTACTTTGAAACTCTTATAATTATTTTGGTATATAGTATTTACTATATACGTAATAATAATTTCATAATGTAGGATCGGGAGCGAGTTGGAACAACAAGCAGGAAAAAAAAATTCACGCACACAACAGGGTCAAAAGGTTTTGCTTGTGTAGCTGAGGCTGAGGCATTTTGAATTTATTAATTGTGTCATATATTAATGACTTCCTATTAAATTATATTTTTACTCCTATATTGTAGGAACACTCGTCTGGTCAAAAACTTGGACGCCTGCAGCTTTTTGACATTACACATAGGAAGAAGATGGAGCTCCTATGACTTTCGAAGCTGGAGAAATTATGGTATATTTACTTAATAAAATTTGATTTATTTTAAACATTTATAATGTTTAATTATAATGGTTTAATTCGTCTTTAGTAGTTCTAAATAATGTGAAGTTATGTTGCATTTGTTTTTTTTATATATTTTGTTTCTAACTCTTTGATTGATTTTTTAGGAGAAACATAAGGAAAAAAAGGCAGAGTATGAAGCAGTTGCTTCGAGTGATAGTTCTGTTTATCTTGACGACATTGATAACAGAATTATTACTGAAGTATTGGGTCCTGAAAGGCATGGTCGGGTTCGATTTCAAGGATCTTTTGTTAACCCAACCCAATATTTTGGATCCAACTCGCAGCAATACATGCCTTCGGGGAGTCAGGCTCAATGATGGAGCTCGAAACTAACCATTATTTCGACAAAGGCAAGCGCACCTATCGAACAGTAGTATAGTTGTGGTGAGTCCGGAATATCGTATCCTCAATGACCAAGAGTACTAATATTAACTATCTTTTTATTATCTAGCCTAATAATTAAGGGGATTTATTTTTAATCTAAAATTAACTAACTATGAACGCGACAGAAAGTAAATTGGGAAAATACTTTTAGACAACTTTATATGAGATAGGCAATACCTAAGGAAGAATCCACCTAGACTTCACTTATTACTTTTGATTCATGCGATTTATTCACTTGGCTTAATCCGTAGAAATCCCTGATTTATGTTAATATCTCTTTCAAGACTAAAAACAACTAACTCTAGGTTGATTAACTGAAAGCTCTTTCTAATTAAAACCCCTATTGTCGCATTAACTCGATCTATGGACTCCCTTATTAGGTTTGACCCTAATCCAGTAGATTTTCGTCGCCCTATTTCTATGGTTGCAATCAACTTTGCTTAATTGTGTTGATCTACTCTTAGACAGAGACTTTTGCTCCACTAAATAAGCACATTCGACTTGAATCAATAACCTGAATTATCAAACAAGAATAAGAACTCACAATTAAGAATAAACACAAGTATTTATCTCATAAATCAAATAATAATAAGATCTGTCTTAGGTTTCATCCCCTCAGGTATTTAAGGGATTTAGTTCATACTAAAAGAGGGAAACATATTAGAATAGGGAAAACAGCAAAACATAAGAAAACCCAAAAACTCCTAAAGAACTTAATGGGAGATCCTCAGTCTTGATCGAGATCCTTCTCCTAAGCTATTCCCGACGGCTGTCTTGGAGTATCTTCTGCCTTCTACTCGGCGTCTATTCGACGTCCTATCGAACTCTCCTTTAGGTTGCCCCCTAGGGTGTTTATATAGGCTTTGAGATGCCTTACTTGGCCCACAAGTATCCTATTCCGAATAGAATTCATCCTGATTTCGATAGGGACACGCCCGTGTGACACGGCCGTGGTGGACTCCTTCGGCCGTGCTCGATTGTGCTCGCCACACACAGGCGGGTTGATCTACCCGTAGATGATTGTCCAGGCCGTGGTTGATCCTGCTCGTAACACACGGTCGTGTCCAATGGTCCAGGCCATGTTGATTTTCGAGGTAGGCCCATTTTTCCCCTTTTTGACCCGTTTCTCTTCCTTTTCGGCTTCCTAAGCTCTCCTGAATATAAAACATGAAATTAAGAGATTAGGAGTATCGAATTCAACAAATCCAATGGAAAATCATCCAAAATTAAGCCAAGCATGGGGTTAAAATATGTGTAAATTATGGTTTATCAAATATCTCCATACTTACGCCTTTGCTTGTCCTCAAGCAAAATCCTCAACTCACAATTAAAATTAACTTACCTTAAGTCATGATCATTATCAATAATGTTTCATCATAATTCATAGATAATTCATACATTGATAATTTAACTAAAAGAGTCCTAAAGATTCAAACAATCTAAGTCATAAATTTTTATAGCATGAAAACATAGGTGTTTCCCCTTACCTAAATAATTACCTCTGATTCAAAACTGACAAGAATTTACATCCTCACTAAAGATTTGCTCAAATCACTCAAAAGTGTTTAAGGTTCAAATTAAACACTCAAAAGTCAAACATGAAAAGTTAATCCTATAGGCTTGCATGAAAATCAAATCTCCACCATTATAAAATGAGATGATACACAAATCAAAAGGTCTTTAAAGGGTTGTAACGGGGCTTGGTTTAAAGGTGTGGATAAAGGCTGAATTAGAAGATTAGAATCGAGATTGAATTGACAAATTACCTAACTAGAAACAATGAACTAATAATGAATAATTACATTAATAACACGAGCTTCTTCTGAAGATATGAATTTAACTGTTTAAGCTCATAAAACATAGAACTAATAATGATTATACTTTCAATTTTTTTTTAAGAATAAGAACAAGTACATACAATAATAAGAAAGAACTTAATAACGGAAATAGAGAACATAGTTAGGAAACTGCTCAAATCAAATCTCGACAAAAGTGATGTCAAAAAATTAGGGGAAGTAAAAATTTGGTTTTGGGTTAATATTAATGGGTGAGTCAAGAAACGGTTTATTAGGATCAAAGGGGTTCACTAGGGGTTAATTATGAGGGCAGGCTTTTTATGGAGTAAGTGGGTTAAAACCTAGGTGCCTTTATCATCTCAGTATATCAAATCAAAAGTGTGGTCTCGACATGTATAATCGAAGCAAGTTCTAGAATAACAAATCAATATTGACAAACTCATAATCAACAAAGTGAGCAAGAAAAATATATGCTCTAAAAAGCTCAAAATCTCACAAAAATTATGGTTTTTGATGTCATCCTTGTAGATTTCAAACTTCAAAATAATATCTAAGATTAGGGAAACAACCTAATAAAATTTTAATTTTGAAAATAAACTTTATCATGCTTGATTCTCTAATGTCTTGAAGTTTAAACCATCAATGCACAATTATCTATGACTTAATCCGAAACATATAAATGAAAATCATAAATTAATAGAAGTTTCATTCTAATAGTAAATATGAGAAAGTTACTTAAGAACAAAGCATAATTCAGGGATTTTCCAATAGTATTATAGTTAACCTCCCCACACTTAAGATGTACATTGTCCTCAATGTACAAAGATAGATAATATATTAAGAAAATCATAAGATAGGGGAAGAGTGAAACTTCTTGAATCCTGGATGAAATCCTTGAAAATGAAACTTGTAGAAATGGAACCAATGAAACGCATGATGAACTAGGCAGAGGTGCAGGTGGGTGAGAATATTCCAATTCCATAGTAGCACCTTGAATCTTTTGAACTGCGAAGTCATCAGTAAAGTTTTAGGGGGTTGTATTAAATGGATGCCGTTATGATTACTTGATAATAAACAGCCAAAGAAAAAGAAAATCAACATAATTAATATAATTTAAAGATAAGAAAAGGAAATAGTTTAATATTTCAAAACTTTAAATAAAATAAAGAAAACGAAAAGAAAAATGAAAATGAATGGACTCAAAGGTCCTCATCCCCGATGGATCGTGAGGTGGGGGTGGCGGCGATATGTGGAAGTGTTGACAAATCTGTTGAAGAGTCACCTCGATGTCGTCAAATCATCGAGTGTTATCGTTAAATTACTACGTACAATACTGCTCGAACCTAGTGAGGCACAGAAATGTCAGTAAGTGAAGCTACCGCATGAGCTGGTCGGCGTGGCGGTGGTGGCTCAGACGGTGGCTCCTCAGCTGTGGAGGGACATCATCAGTAATGTCCACTGGGTCGTCCTGCTCGGTGGGTTGCGAGAGCTGGTACTGGGGAGGATCAAACCCACGTTGGCGCTCAATCATCCTCATGTGGAGCATAGTCTGAATGCCCTGTGGAGACATCTGCCCGATAAAGGTGAGCGAGGAGGCTTGAGCTACGGTGTTGAGAAGCCTAAAATATCGTGCCAGGCGCGTGATGTATGGGCCTATGGAGATACCCCTCTTCTATGCCACTCCGTCTGATGCTGAATGGCGTGGGCAATGAAGTATACTAAATCGAAGACGCGCTCATTCGCCATGCACCATAAAAAGTAGGCGTCGTGAGTGTTTACGACGCTGGTGCTCTCTCGCCTACCTGTCAAAGTATGAGCGAGGATAGCGTGCAAATATCTCAATGAAGGGGTGAGAACTGATGCTTTGGAGCGGCTGGGGTCATAGGTAGCCGAGCCGAGGGCTAAGTCATTCCAACATTTAGAATGGGAGTGATGGATGCGGCGATGGAGGTTCTCGAATTCATCCTCTTCCATGAATTCTTCGGTGTGAAGGCCCAAAGCGGCTCCGAACTATGGGACACTCAGCTCACGTACGAGGCCTCTGAGACAGAATTTGATTGTGCCAGAGTCGTCAAAGTTCATCATGACCGTTTGGAGGGTGAAAGTGGAACAAAACTCCAGAGTGAGTTCTAGGCACGTAGGCTCGATTATATCAAAGAAGTGCCCCCATAGGTCGGTGGATAATAGGGCTCGAACTGCGTCAGCTAGCTGGACCTGCTCTAGGGTGGTCCAATTAATACACCTCCCCATGCCGAGAGGTCGTGCGCGAAGTAACCGAAAGAGCTCCTCTTGGGGTTCTGAAGGGAACTATAGGAATGGGTGGCGTACTTCGGCAGAAGGGCTTAAGGAAGTTACACCGGCACCTTTCCATTTTTTGGAAGAGGAAACGGCGGTCTTTTTCCCACATGGGGGAGTCATTACGTACCTGAAAATAAAGCATTTTCAATAATTCAAGTATTATTGCCAGCCAAGAATACACTATCTTAATAGTTTTAAATAATCTATTCCTATAATAGTTAAGTAAAATATCAAGTAATACTAAAATTATGAAGAAGTATCAGAATAAAATTAACTGAGTAAAGCAAATAAACTAAGAAGATTAAAAATAGAAATCTAGATCATGAAACACAAACAAAGGCTAATAATAATAAAAAAATTAAAGAAGTAAGTAAACGATGGTGGAGAAGGTTAAACCGGTGGAGTTGGTGAAGTGGTGGCAAGGATGTGGTGGCGGATACACGGGCGTAGACTGTGGGTGCAGTGCGTCGAAGAAAGAAAAGGAGAAGAGGGAAGGAAGAAAGGGAAAAGGGAAAAAATGAGGGAAAGAGGAAGAAGGGAAAGTGAAGGGAGAAGGGAGAAGAGCCACCGGTGGCCGGAAAGGTGGAAGAGGGAGTTTGTTTGGATGAGAACGACTAGGGCTTTAGGGAGGGGAGAAGATGAATAGTGGGGGATTTAAATAGAAAATGGGGCACACGGTCAGTAGCCACGCCCGTGTACCCTATGTTTAGTCCGTGTGTTTTGTAAATTTTAAATTTGGGCGCGTCTACGTCGTGGCCCACGCCCGTGTTCCCTGGGCGTGTTGCGTAGCACGGCCACTCACACGGTCGTGTCCTTCTTTGTTAGCTTCTCCCACGCCCGTATAGAATGTCGCACGGTATTGGTCATCAATCAGTGTCGACCACGGCCTTTAGGCACTGGCATGTCGCATACCCGTGTGCATTACTCGATTTCAACCACGGCTTCTGGGCACGGGTATGTTACACAACCATGTTATTTACTCAGTATTGCCCACGGCCACATAGTACGGCCATGGCATTTTATCTCAGCCCATGTTTTCGAGTTAGTTTCGACCACGGTCGAATCACACGGCCTTGGTGTTTTATCATAGCCTGTGTTGGGAAAATTTTATTCTTCCTTGGCCCGCACGGCCTCCACCACGCCGATGTCTCTTCCTGTGGTATCCACACGGCCACGACCACGCCCGTGTGGGTAGGAAATCCTGCGCCTAATAGATTGGTTAGTTCTTAGTTAGATGCTAAAATCAAAAATATGGATGTTAGTAAAGTTAGTGCTCGGGTTGCCTCCTGAGAAGCGCTCATTTAAGGTCTTAAGCTAGACTTACGTAATTTAAGCGCTCATTTTGTTGCCTCCCGTGTGTGGCAAGCCAGATTGAACACGGCCTGGGCTATCGACCACTGGCGTATCCCTACCAACCCTAGGATGAATTCTATTCAGAATAGGATACTTGTGGGCCAAGAAAGGCATCTCGAAGCCTATATAAACACCTTAGGGGGCAACCTAAAAGAGGAGTTCGACAGGACGTCGAATAGACGTCGAGTAAAAGGAGAAAATAATCCAAGACAACCATCGGGAACAGCTTAGGAGAAGGATCTCCATCAAGACGGAGGATCTCCCATCAAGTTCTTTAGAAGTTTTTTTCTTATGTTTTGTTGTTTTCCATATTCTAATATGTTTCCCTCTATTAGTATGAACTAAATCCCTTAAATACCTAAGGGGATGAAACCTAAGATGAATCTTATTATTATTTGATTTATGAGATAAATACTTGTGCTTATTCTTAATTGTGAGTTCTTATTCTTGTTTTGATAATTCAGGTTGTTGATTCAAGTGAATGTGCTTATTCAGTGGAGCAAAAGTCCCTGTCTAAGAGTAGATCAAAACAATTAACCGGAGTTGATTGCAACCCTAGATATAGGGCGACGAAAATCTGTCGGATTAGGGTCAAACCTAATAAGGGAATCCATAGATCGAGTTAATGCGACAATAGGGGTTTTAATTAGAAAGAGATTTCAATTAATCAACCTAGAGTCAGTTGTTAGTAGCCTCGAAAGAGGTATTAATATAATTTAGGGATTTCTACGGATTAAGCCAAGTGAATAAATCGCATGAATCAAAAGTAATAAGTGAAGTCTAGGTGGATTCTTCCTTAGGTATTGCCTATCTCATATAAAGTTGTCTAAAAGTATTTTCCCAATTTACTCTCTGTCTCGTTCATAGTTAGTTAAATTAGTTAGTTAATTTTAGATTAAAAATAAATCCCCTTAATTATTAGGCTAGATAATAAAAAGATAGTTGATACTAGTACTCCTGGTCCTTGAGGATACGATATTTCAGACTCACCACAGTTATACTACTGTTCGATAGGTGCGCTTGCCTTTGACGAAATTATAGTTAGTTTCGAGCTCCATCAGGATGTTCCTATGGAAGTTTTAAAAGCGTTTCTATAGGACCATAAAGCATTGTCTACTTTTAACGCCCAATCTTTTATATTTGATTCTACTGTTTTCTCTAAAATACGCTTAAGCTCTCGATTTGCTACTTCCACTTGTCCACTAGTTTGAGGGTGATAAGGGGTAGTTGTTCTGTGGTGTACTCCATATTTCTTTAGGACTTTATCAAATTGAGTACTACAAAAATGAGTACCCCTATCACTAATAATTACTCTGGGTGTTCCAAATCGAGAGAAGAGTTTCTTAAGAAGTCTCACTACTACTCTAGCATCATTAGTAGGTAAAGCTTGGGCTTCCACCCATTTTGACATATAATCTACTGCTACTAAGATGTATTTATTGCCAAATGAACTAGGGAATGGACCCATAAAATCAATACCCCATACATCAAATATTTCATATGATAGCATATACGTTTGAGGCATTTCATCGCATTTAGAGATATTACCTGTTCTCTGATATCTATCACACGAAGCAACATACTTGTTAGCGTCTTTAAACAGAGTGGGCCAGTAAAAACCTTATTCAAGTGTTTTATGTGCTGTCCTAATCCCACTGTAATGTCCTCCTGATGGTCCTGAATGACAATGTTCTAGGATTTTACTTGCTTCTGCCTTTGTAACACATCTTCGAATTACTTGATCTGCACATATACAGAAAAGAAATGGGTCCTCCCAAAAATAGTTTTTCGCATCAGCAAAGAATCGTTTCTTTTGATGATGTGTTAACCTTTTTGGTAGGATGTTAGCAGCTAAGTAATTCGCAATGTCTGCAAACCAAGGTACCTCAGAGTTAGATATAGCAAATTGTTGTTCTTCAGGAAACGAGTCATTTATCTCACTATAACGACCCGAATTTGGGCCTAGTAGAATTGGGCCTATTGGGCCTTGGGCATGGGCGTGTTTAAAATTTTTGAGAACAAGAGAATGACACTAATGCAAGTTGGACCTATTAGGTGAGTGATTTTGGAAGGTTAGGGGGCTTCCATGAAGTCCCGGGTTCAAACTTGGGCTTTAGGAAAATTTTGGTTTTAGGTGAATAAAACCCTGAGAGTTAGTAAGTAGGCTTTAAGAATAAAATGTGAAGAAAAATGACACAAAAGGAGTTGTGGTCTAGTGGCAAATGGCGCCACATGGGAGACAAGGAAGTGAATCCATAGAAGAAGCAAGGGGTCCAAGGTTCAAGTCTTAGCGCTTGCAATTCATTTTGATTTCCTTTTTAAATGAACTTAGACTTTGGCCCATAGACTTATACTTAGTTGCGCATGATTTTAGACACAAAAGGAGCTTGTGTTATGGTGGCATGTAGCGTCTGGAGCATAGGAGAGGGCAAGGGTTCGAATCCCATTGCAAGCTAAAAGGGATATTTATTTTGCTAAGTTGGGACGACAAGTGGTTGTGATGGATTTAAACTCTGCTGAATGAGGGATCCCACATCGGGAAGCTAGCATGAGGAAAGGTGAGAAGCTAGCTTTAAATAGAGCGAACTATGAGGAGAGTAAGCATACCTTGGTTGACGTTTAGGCATAAGAGTGTTCGGAGCGCGGATTAACTCCAAATTCCTATCAGGTGTGTATTTCGCACTACTCTAGCTGTAGAGCGGCAAATGCCGAAATGCCGGTCACAATGCGAAGGTAGCCACACGAGCGTGCGAGCGCATGTGTGGGAGCTTCGACGCGATAGTTCAGGCCATCATGAGTGTTCTTGTGGTTTAGGCTGTTTGGGCCGAAAGGGGCCATGTAGGGCCAATGGTCCCGTGGGCCCAATCGGATAAGTTGTATGATTGTGTAGTAAATATTAGACTGGACTATATTAATCTCATATCTGTGGCTAGATTTGGGCTAAATGGGCCACAGGAGCGTGTGGACCCACTTGGGCCGAGAATGGGCCTTAGGCCCATTCGTATCATTATCTCTGTTTAGAATACTTGAGTCGCTCGAGATGACTGTAGACCTTCTGAGGGGTTGAGAAAATTACTAAAATACCCTAGTTTGCAAAATTACCGAAATACCCTTGGTTTGCTAAATTACCTAAATACCCTCAGATTATAAAATTACCGAAATACCCCTGATTTGCAAAATTACCGAAATACCCCTGATTTGCAAAATTATCGAAATACCCCTAATTTGTAAAATTACCGAAATACCCTCGATTTGTAAAATTACCGAAATACCCTTGATTTGTAAAATTACCGAAATACCCTCGATTTGTAAAATCACTAAAATACCTATGTAAGGTAGAATTACTAAACTACCCCTGTAGGGTAAAATTATCGAGGTACCCCTGAAGGGTAGGATTACCGAAATACCCTTATAGCGTAAAATGACTATTTTGCCCTTGAGGGTAAAAGACTGATTTTGTGCCATGACTTGACTGTGATCGTGAGACTGTGTTTTAACTAACTTGATTGTGGTCGTGTGACTGATATGCTTGTAATATATGTTTTAAATGACTGTTACTGAGTATGATCATTCTGCATACACTTGTGATGATTGAACATAACATACACGACATATGGCATGGGGTCGACACAAAGTTACGGAGGAAGTGTACGGCCCATTGTCGTTCTGTACAAGGCTTTTAGCCTTTCTGCGATAAATACGGCTCTGTGCCATCTTGATTATGGCTTTGTGCCAACCGTATTTACCCGTGGCTATGTGCCTAACATATATATTGATGACTCTGTGTCGATCATAATTACCCGTGGTTGTGTGCCGATTATATTACCGTCACTGATGGCTATGTGCCAAACTTATTACTATCATCGATAGCTTTGTGCCATCCTGATTATGGCTCTGTGCCATCCTGATTATGGTTTATAACCATTCTGTTTATGGCTTTTAGTCGTTCTGTTAACCGTCAGCGATGCTGCAATATTTATGGCTTTTAGTCGTTCTGTCCACGGCACCAAGCCGTTCTGTTGACTTAGTGCCACAACCGGTGCTAAGCTTGGTGTGTTGGCTGGGTGGATCGATTTTATCCCCACATGGTGTGTTGGATGGTACGGGTGGTGTGTTGGCTGGATCGAGGTGGGATGCATCCTCATACTGTTGCATATTTATTTATGAGATCTGTCACTGTACTGGGCTTAGGCCACTTGTTCTGCTATTGATTTGGGCTAGGCTCAATTGATTCTGTTATGGGCTGTGACCCAAATGATATTGTAGTGGGCTTTGACCCACGTATGCTCTGAACTGGACTGTACTGTTATTATTAAAGGGCTTTGGCCCAGACTGTTTCAGGTTCTGTTTCTGTATACTGACTGTTACTCTAGTAAGGGGATTACACACTGAGTTTTTGTAAACTCACCCCGTTTTTAATTGTGCAGGTAATCCCCAGTCTTAGACAGTTTGGAGCTCATGGGACTCGGAGGTGGCCACACGTCAGATATGCTTTAAAGTTAAACTTAGTGACTTTATTTCATTTTCTTTTAATTTATTGGGTTAATAATTTTGTAATAAGGCCTCTTTATTTTTAACTTATTATTTCTGATATTTATTTATGATGTTTTCTAACTACTAAAGGTGGAATACGATTTCCAAAACGGTAACTGTTTTCAAAACACTATGTTTCCGCAACATTTTCAAAATGCTTCTGCAACTCTATTTCTAAACATCACATTTTCGTAAATTGTTTATTTTAAATAGATAAGGTTTTAAAAGTAATTTGGTTTTCAAGTGAATATCATTTGCTTAAGTGTTTTGAGTTTTAACGAAAAGGCTTTAACTCTCAAACAAGTTTTACCAACAAGAAATAGGGTTTTCAAAAACACTTCCATATGACACGCTAGATTCGGGCCTAACTTCTAGGCCGGGTTTGGGGTGTTACACTCATTCTCATTGAGTTCTTTGATATATGGATTTTCAAGCCTAGAAAGACGGTCAGCCGCAAGATTTTCAGCTCCTCTCTTATCTTGAATCTCCAAATCAAATTCATGTAAGAGTAAAATCCATCTTATGAGTCGAGGTTTTGCATCAGATTTAGTTAAGAGATAACGAAGAGCTGAATGGTCAGTGTAAACGACAACTTTAGATAATATCAAATACTGTCTAAATTTATCAAATGCAAAAACCACAACTAGCAATTATTTTTCTGTGGTGGTGTAATTTTCTTGTGCGGCTGTCAATATTTTGCTAGCATAATAGATCGGCTAAAAATGTTTGTCTCTCCGTTGTCCCAAAACTGCACCTACTGCAAAGTCACTCGCATCACACATTAGTTAATGGGTAAATTCCAATCAGGTGCAATTAAAATTGAAGCATTTATTAATTTACTTTTAAGGGTATTAAATGCTTCTAAACATTCCTGATCAAAATCGAAAGGCACATCTTTTTCTAGTAGTTTTGTTAAAGGCTTAGCTATTTTAGAAAAATCCTTCATAAATCTTCTATAAAATCCAGCATGTCCTAAAAAGCTTCTAAAAGCCTTAAATGAACTAAGAGAAGGTAATTTTTCTATAGTTTCAATTTTTGCTTTATCAACCTCAATCCCTTTACTAGAAATTTTACGGCCTAACACAATCCCTTCTCGAACCATAAAGTGACAGTTTTCCCAATTAAGCACAAGGTTTGTTTCCTCACATCTTATTAGAACTCGTTTTAAATTTTTAAGGCAAAGATGGAAAGAATTACCAAATACCGAAAAGTCATCCATAAATACCTGATAAACCGTGATATATACATATTTTAATCCCATATTTAGCATACTTTTGGATGATTTATCCCCCGAATTGTAGAATTTGGTGCACCTAATCCTTTAATTTCATGTTTTATACTTAGGAGAGCACCGGAGGATGAAAAGAACGAGAAACGGACCAAAAATGGAGAAAATAGGCCAAAGTACGAAATTCACATGGCCAGGGACCAAGCCACACGGCCGTGCCTCCTTAGCAGACCCAAAACACGGCCTGGACTCGACTTACACAGGCGTGTCCCTAACGTGACTGTTTTAATTCCACTCGGATTAGGATACTTAAGGGAAAAGAAAGACATTCCAAAAGCCTATATAAACACCATAAGTGTGACCTAAAAGGGGCGGTTCAGGTAGGTCGAGGAGCCAAGCCAGAGAGGCCGAATTGTGGGATTTACTCGAAGATAGTCAGTTGATCCATCTCAAGAAGCCAGAATCATACTCAAGACGGAAGATCTTCCCTTCAATTTCCTTCAGAGGGTTTTAGGGTTTTTCTTATGTTTTGCTTTATACTTTCTTCTGAGATATATTCTTTTATAATTATGAACTAAACCCCTCAAATACCTGAAGGGGATGAAACCTAAGACGGATCTTGTTATTGTTTTCTGAACTATATGATAAATACTTGATTTGTTCTTAACTATGTGTTCTTAATTCTTGTCTTGATATTTCAGGATATTGATTCAAGTATTGATGTGCTTAAGCAATGGAGGAATATTCCCTGTAAGAGTAGATCTAGCATAGTTAAGCGGAGTTGATCGCAACCCTAGAGATAGGATAACGAAAATCTGCCGGATTAGTGTCAAACCTAATATGGGAGTCCATAGATCAAGTTAATGCAATTCTAGGGGTTTTAATTAGAAAGAGATTTCAATTAATCAACCTAGGGTTAGACGTTAGTAGCCTCGAGAGAGGTATTAATATAAATTAGGGAATCCTACGGATCAAGTCAAGTGAATAAATCGTCTGGTTCAGAGTTAAATAACAAGTGAAGTCTACGTGGATTCTTCCTCGGGTATTGTCTTTATCAATTGGTTTTTCCCAAAAGTATTTTCCCCAATTCCTTCTCTATGTCTTAGCATCTTTAGCTTAGTAGTTAGTTAATTTTAGGTTAAACAACAATTCCCTTAATTCTTAGGCTAAATAATAAAAAGAAAGTCAGTATTAGTACTTTTGGTTCCCTTGGGTTCGACATCCCGGTCTTGCCACTAAACTATACTACTGTTCAATGGGTGGGCTTGCCTCAATCGTTGTAGTAAGTTAGTTTCTAGGCTCGATCATTCATTATATAAATATTAAGACTTTCAGACACGATCAATACCTCCATAATATCTTCCACGAGTCCATCAAAGATGGCTAGCATGCAGCGCTAAAAGTTGCAGGAGCATTACATAATCCAAAAGGCATTCTACGATAAGAAAACATACCGTATGGACACGTAAATGTTGTCTTTTCTTGATCCTCAGGAGCTATTGGGATTTGGAAGTAGCCAGAGAGTCCCTCTAGGAAGTAGTAGTACATATGCCCAGATAATCTTTCTAACATCTAATCAATAAAGGGTAAAGGGAAGTGATCTTTTCTCGTGGCATCGCTCAACTTCCTATAATCAATGCATACTCTCCAACCTGTGACTATTCTTGTAGGAATCAATTCATTCTTTTCGTTAGCTACAACAGTCATGCCTCCTTTCTTTGGGACAACCTGCACAGGACTTACCTAAGTACTGTCAGAAATAGGATAAATAATGCCAGCATCTAGAAGTTTAATTACCTCAGCTTTAACAACTTCCTTCATGTTGGGATTCAATTGTCTTTGAGGTTGCACACATGGTTTATATTCATCTTCCATTAAAATTTTTTGGGTGCAAAACGATGCACTTATCCCTTTAATGTCAGAAATCTTCTAAGCTATGGCTCTTTTGTGCTCCTTTAGTACCTGTAGCAACTCGTCTTTCTCTTTGGGTTCCAGTTCTGAAGAGATGATTACTAGTAGTGTAGAATTATCTCTGAGGAATGTATATTCTAAGTGATTTGGTAATTGTTTTAATTCCAATTTGGGCGGTTCTTCAATAGAGGGTTTTTGTTTTAATTCATCGTTTATTTCAATGCCCTCGTCTTTCTTTTGTGGGGAAGACGTATTATAATTTATCTCATTGGTATCATTGTCTGCCCCCTCACCTTGGGTAAGACACAGGTCCAACATGTCGTCATGTATGATTTCCTGAAAAGAATCTTGAATAAAATGATCAATGGCATCAATAAAATAACAGGAATCATCTTGCTCTCCAAAATCTCGCATAGTATCATAAATTTTAAAAATAATTTCCTCGTCGCCTACCCTTAGCGCAAGTTTACCATCACCTACATCAATAACAGCCCTAGCAGTAGCTAAAAAGGGGCGTCCTAAAATTAAAGGTACCTCAAGCACAACAAAATCAACAGGGAATATGAATTTATCAACTTTTACCAGAACATCTTCAATAATTCCCCTAGGATATTCAATAGATCTATCAGCTAATTGAATACTCATCCTAGTGGGTTTTGGTTCCCCAAGACCAAGCTGCTTGAACATTTTATAAGGCATTAAATTAATACTGGCACCTAAATCAGCTAGTGCTTTCTCAATATTTAAACTACCAATTAAACAGAGAATAGTAAAACTTCCTGAATCTTTCAATTTGGTTGGTAGCTTATTTTGGAGAATAGCTGAACAATCCTCGTTAAGTTCCACGGTTGATATCTCTTGAAACTTCTTTTTATTTGTTAGAAGCTCTTTTAGGAATTTTGCGTATGTCGGCATCTGCGAAATAGCTTCAACAAAAGGTAAGTTAATATGTAATTGTTTAAAAAGTTCAAGAAATTTACCATATTGTGCTTCTAAGAGATCTTTCTTCAGCTTTGCTGGATATGGGATCGGTGGTTTATGTTCTTCACGTATCGATGTTACATTCTCGACTTCCTCACCTTTTTCCTTATTAGTTTCTTGTGGCATCTTATTTTCCGCTTCAACCAATACCTTCCTATTCCTTAATGTTACTGCATTCACTTGTTTTTTCGCTTTAGGTTCAGTATTATTAGGTAAACTACCTGGTTGCCTTTAGGAAACTAACTTGGTCAGCTATCCTATTTGATTTTTAAGCCCTTGAATTGATGTTTGTTAATTTTGAAATGCTATTTCAGTATTCTGAAAATGAGTTCCTGACGCTAAAATAAACTTTGCTAGCATATCTTCAAGGTCCGGCTTTTTCTCTTGTGGGTAGGGTTGCTGTTGGAAGCCTAGAGGGAGTTGTTGTCTTTGATTTCCTTGGCCACCCCATGAGAAGTTGGGATGGTTCCTCCAACCTGGATTGTAAGTGTTACTATAAGGGTTATTTTGAGACCTAGAATTATTACCCATACAGTTCATCTGTTCGCTTTCTATGCCAGGGTTATAATGTGGGTACTCTGTATTGTTCGTCCCTCATCCATTTGCATCGCACTGCATGTACCTGCGAAGAACCACACAAATCATCAATCTTTTTACTTAAAAGTTCTACCTAGTTTGATAGCATAGCCACTGCGTCGAGGTTGAAAACACTGGCGGCTTTTTTTCGCCTTGTCCTTGTGACTTGCCACTAATAGTTATTCAGTGACATCTCCTCTATAAACTCATAAGCCGCTTCAGGGGTTTTGTTATTTAGGGTTCCACCGGTGGCTGAATCAATCAACTGCCTAGTTAAGGGGTTCACGCCGTTGTAAAAGGTTTGAAACTGTAACCATAAAGGTAACCCATGGTGAGGGCACCTTCTTAATAAATCGTTGTATCTCTCCCATACATCGTAAAGTGTCTCTAAATCCATCTGCACAAAAGAAGAAATATCATTCCTCAACTTAGCCGTTTTAGCCGGCGGAAAATATTTTAGTAAAAATTTTTCGGTCATTTGGTCCCGTGTAGTGATTGATCCTCGTGGTAATGAGTTCAACCACTGTTTAGATTTGTTCCTCAACGAGAACAGAAACAACCGAAGGCTAATGGCATCATCAAAAACGCCATTGATTTTGAAAGTATTGCATAATTCTAGAAAATCCGCTAAGTGATTGTTTGGATCGTCATCCTGCAAACCATCAAACTGAACAAATTGCTGAATCATTTGAATAGTGTTAGGTTTCAGTTTAAAATTATTTGCACCCACAGTAGGTCTAACAATACTTGATTCAGTTCCTATTAAATTAGGTTTAGCATAATCATACATAGTACGAGGAGCAGGGTTTTGATTCACCGGATTTGTGGCAACCACAGGAGGTAGCGGATTATTATCGGCCATCTCTCCGGTAATATTGGTTTCGTCTTCTTGCTCTTCTTTTATGTATTATAGGCTTCGCATTGTTTTCCTGCGATTTCTGTCAACGGTACCTTCTATATCACTGTCAAAAATCAAGGGTCCTGACGGGTTCGTTCTAGTCATAAACTAGAATTACCTGCCAGAAGCAAAGAAAGGAAAATTAGCAAAGTTAAAAATAAAATAAATATAAACATAAAATAAATTTTAAATAAATGAAATGGCTAAAGTCATAAAAATTTAATGTTCCTAATATCTTAGTCCCCGACAACGGCACCAAAAACTTGATGGAGCTCGAAACTAAATATTATTTCAACAAAGGCAAGCGCACCTATCGAACAATAGTATAGCTGTGGTGAGTCCGGAATATCGTATCCTCAAGGACCAAGAGTACTAATATTAACTATCTTTTTATTATCTAGCCTAATAATTAAGGGGATTTTTTTTTAATCTAAAATTAACTAACTAATTTAACTAACTATGAACGGGACAGAGAGTAAATTGGGAAAATACTTATAGACAACTTTATATGAGATAGGCAATACCTAAGAAAGAATCCACCTAGACTTCAGTTATTACTTTTGATTCATGCAATTTATTCACTTGGCTTAATCAGTAGAAATCCTTGATTTATGTTAATATCGCTTTCAAGACTAAAAACAATAGACTCTAGGTTGATTAATTGAAATCTCTTTCTAATTAAAACCTCTATTGTCGCATTAACTCGATCTATGGATTCCCTTATTAGGTTTGACCCTAATCTGGCATATTTTCGTCACCCTATTTCTAGGGTTGCAATCAATTCCGCTTAATTGTGTTGATCTACTCTTAGACAGGGACTTTTGCTTCACTAAATAAGCACATTCGACTTGAATCAATAATCTGAATTATCAAACAAGAATAAGAACTCACAATTAAGAATAAACACAAGTATTTATCCCATAAATCAAATAATAATAAGATCTGTCTTAGGTTTCATCCCCTTAGATATTTAAGGGATTTAGTTCATACTAAAAGAGGGAAACATATTAGAATAGGGAAAACAACAAAACATAAGAAAACCTGAAAACTCCTAAAGAACTTGATGGGAGATCCTCAGTCTTGATGGAGATCCTTCTCCTAAGCTGTTCCCAACGGCTATCTTGGAGTATCTTCTGCCTTCTACTCAGCGTCTATTCGACGTCCTGTCGAACTCTCCTTCAGGTTGCCCCCTAGGGTGTTTATATAGGCTTTGAGATGCCTTACTTGGCCCACAAGTGTCCTATTCCAAATAGAATTCATCCTGATTTCGACAGGGACACGCCCGTGGTGGACTCTTTCGGCCGTGCTCTATTATGTTCGCCACACATGGGCGTCTTGATCTACCCGTGGATGATGGTCCAGGCCGTGGTTGATCCTGCTCGTAACACATGGCCGTGTCCAATGGTCCAGGCCGTGTTGATTTCCTAGGTAGGCTCATGTTGCCCCTTTTTGGCCCGTTTCTCGTCCTTTTCAACTTCCTAAGCTCTCCTGAGTATAAAATATGAAATTAAGAGATTAGGAGTATTGAATTCAACAAATCCAATGGAAAATCATCCAAAATTAAGCCAAGCATGGGGTTAAAATATGTGTTAATTATGGTTTATCACTCAAGCTGAAGTTCTGAGGTTAAAAGAACAAATAGCTCAGATGCAAGCGAGCACAGCTGAGCAAATTGCTTAACTTAAAGCGGAGGCAGCAGCGAGGGAAGCAGAGCAAAAAGTACGACACACTCCAGCTACAGCTTCAGAACATGATGAAAATGTTTAACTGTCGCAAAATCCACCATCTTAGACATTTGTTTTCTTATTGTAAGAATAATTTTAACATTTTAACTTTTAACATTATTGTAAGAATATTTTGAATTTTACTTCATTTATTAATTTATATCTTATATCGTTTGTTGAATTTGAATTATTATTTAGATTTGCTGTTTTTTGGTTGGATTTCATGTTACAGGAAGGGTTGTATATGGATGAAAATAGAATGTTGCAAATCTGCCAAAGTTAGTGGCGTTTTTAAAATAAACGCCATGTTATTTAGCGTCGTTTGTAATAAAAGCGCCGCTAAAGGTCATGTTCTTTTGCGACGTTTGAGGGAAAAGCACCGCTAAAAGTCATGTTCTTTAGTGGCATTCGTGGGAAAAGCTCCGCTAAAAGTCATTTTCTTTAGCGGCGTTTGTTGGAAAAATGTCGCTAAAAAACATGACATTTAGTAGCATTTGTGGGAAAAATGCCGCTAAATGTCATGTTCTATAGCAACGTTTTTTTTCACATAAACGCCGCAAATTTGAGCGGCGTCATCTTTAACAGCGTTTTTTGCGGCGCTTGTGAAAACGCCATAAATAATTTTAGCGGCGCTTAGAAAAACACTGCTAAAAGTCTGTTTTGCTGCAGAGCGGAGATTGATAGGTGAATTTTAGGTTATCATATTAGCATAGGTTACTTTTTTACTAGTCTGTTATGTTAGTTTAAATATGGTTGTAACTTCTTTTATTGTTAACAACTAAATTGATTGTTTAGGATGAGTTGTTAGTAGCAACCTTATCAGTAATTAGTAGTTTCCTATTATATAAATTGAGTTGGGCTCCTATTGGGAGCTATTACAACTAAATAAATAAAAGGTGTAGCTATTTTCATTCTTTCTATTTTGTTCACTCATGTATAAATTGATCAATAAACACTGTAATCAATCTTAACGCCAACCTTAGTTACCCAACATATAAGATTGCATATTCAGAATTCATTTGCCACATTTTTTTAAGTGATGCAGTGCCGTCTACGTTATATCATGTACGCGCATAAATTCATAAAAACGCTGGTGAAATGGTCAACACCCTATTGACAAAGGATGATGTTCATGACTTTGCCTCTGAGCTTAACCGTCTCAGATCCTATAATGTGTAGACTCTACTAAGTTTTACAAACCCAATTTTCAGATTCATCATTACCTCATTATGAAATTGGAAATGGGCTTCAACCCTACACCAATCCATTCATTTTACATTTTCAGTAGGCTAACTTCACATGCACCCATAACGCCTACAAGTAGATCAAAATCCAAACATGTTAAAGCCCAAAAATTCCATATGTTTTGATCTTTCACAAGTGACACTAGTTATTAAGAACCACATGTTAACTTGGCCTTTTCCTCTAGGCAGATTAGTCACACAAGTCGGTGAGTGAGGAAAATCCATTCAAAAAATCCTTGTCTTAACAAGTTCATTTCTCATCAGATAATTGAAGACTGCAACACACTTTGAGTGGAACACACACAGTAGATGTATGTGTTTCAAATGATAGTGCTCACAGCTTGCTTGCACGACAATTATTTACTCTTTCTAACGCATCCAAACCCCCCATTTTTAATGAGGCCATGTGACAATTTTTTTTTTTTCTATTTGCCTCCATTGATAATAGTATGGCATTAAATGACATACAACATGTTGTAACTTTGTTTTGTTTGTGATACCCCTTCTCTCATTGCAGGTAGTTGAATTGGATCAATCACTCTCTTAATGTTTCATTATTGCATGTAATAGTGGCAGGTTTTCTTCTTCTTCTTCTTCTTCAAAGCATTAGGGAGCCGATTAAGAAGTAAGAAAATGTGGTGAAACGATTAAGAGGAAATAAAATGATTGTGATGACGAATAAGAAGCAACAGTACAAGTAGTACAGTACTGAGGTGGGCGGGCCCTCAAAATGACTTTTTTTAGCTAAATTGGTTCATATTGAACGTATTCTTAAATGGGGAATCCAAATTTATTTACTAGTAAAAGAAAGGAAAAAGATTGATTTGTACAGTTAGTCGTATAAAATTTCTGGTTTGCCAGTTATGTATATATAGTATTAAATAGACAGAAGCATGGGGTTGGGGTTGGGGTTGGGTCATTGGGAGTCCCTTTCATCTTTTTCTCCTTAAAGCGGATTGGAACATGGTGAAGCTGAAGCAGGACATTGCACCAATGTTTGTTCTTTTTATTGTAATAACAATTATTATTACTTGTAAAAGGAATGCTTTTTATGGGAAAACAGTGCTAAGTGTTAATTATTGTGTTATATTGGCCAAACGAGTAAATCTTACTTTGTAGGCGACTACAATTTATGGTAAAAAAAAACGTTTTTATTATTAATTTACACGACGTGGGTGGGTGAAAAAATTAATATAAAATCCAAATGTGATTTTAATTAAGGTGGTAAAACTTTTTTTTAGATTTAATAAATTGGTAAATTTGAGATAATAATAAAAACTTTCTTGATTCTCGTTATGGTTTTTTTAATTTATCAAAATATAAAGGATATAAAAACTATTAAAATTATATTTTTTTGCGTTAATAAATTTTTAGTAATTTTATAATTAAATTGGGATCTGGTTGATAAGTGACATCAACGATAATTTATATTAAAATTTGTCGTACTCAAGATACTCACCATATGCGGTTATAATTAATATGAGATGTGTTGTTTTTTTTCTAATGTGAGAAGATAGCGAATAATTTTTTTTTTCCCTTGAGAGAGTAGTTTCAGAGGAGTAAATAATTATCCTTATATTCTTTTATGTTAAATTAATGATTTTGGCTTTTTTTTTTTTTTTGTAACTTCATAAACTTTATATACTTTTGCTTAGATTTTGAAATTTTTGGCAAAAAAAATAGATTTTGAAATAAATAAATAAATAAATATGGTAAACTACATCATTAGTCATTAAACTCTAGGTAAGTTTTTGCTTTGGTCACTAAAATTTTGATTTTTTTTGTCTCCCAACCGTTAAGTGGCACATTTTTAGTTGGTACAATAACAGTTTTAATCCACAATTTTCATGCTTTTTGTCAATTTCACTCGATTACATATAAAATTATAAAAAACTCAAAATTATTTTTAAAATGAAAAATTGTTTTCTTTTCATATAAAGAAAAAGCTATCAGTAAAAAATAGGAAATCAATAAATTTTCTTAATTTTTTTTATTTTTTTAATGTTTTTAAAGAATGAGTATTGGAAATTTCTATACAAGTAATACAGAGAAAATTTGGAGGGCCTAAAAACAAAATTTCCTTATTTTCTCTCACTTTATCTATTTTTAAAATTTTATCTTCTTTTATTTTTATTTTTATTTTTATAATTTTCTAAATTTTAAAAAAGAATTTTAATTTTTATCATTTTTATATAATCAGGGTCAAATTGACAAAAAGTAGAAAAACTAAGGACTAAATTGATATTATACCAACTAAAAAAGTGATACTTAACATTCAAATCACAAAAAAAAAACAATTTCAAAAACTTCAGTGACCAAATTGTAACCTTTTTTTAGTTAAGTGACTAAAATGAAAACCTACCTATAGTTTAGTGACTAATAATGTAGTTTTACCCTGTTATATATAAATAAGTTGTAATAATTTGATTTTTTTAAATGATCCAAACCAAATTTTATTAATTGGTATTGGTTTATTTTATTGATTGTTAAATCAAAAAACTCTTTTATAAAAGAAATTCACTTTTCATAAATAAGAATATAATTGACATCAATTTTAATATATATATATATATATATATATATATTATTTTCTGAATAAACCCTAAAATAAGAATCGAATGAAAGAGTAGTATTCAAATTATTCTTTTTCTCAAACCTTACAATTTGCCCACTTTAACTTTATAAAGATAGCTCCAATTATTTTGATTAAAAAAAGAGAGCTCTAATTATTATCTTTGGGACATAATCGGAGAGAATAGGCATGGTTTACAATTTCACTACCAATTATTGTGAACATGACATCAAATCTTCAAAATACTACTATCAACTTACGTGCAAATTTCCTCATTCATTCACGCATTTTGGAACTTCCACATCAATTGTCTTTTGAACTCTTTTTCCCTCCATGTTTGGGTTAAAGGATTTGGACCTAATTCCTTTCTTCTTCTAAACTTAATCTTTTAAGGTTAATTCTACTAATTTTACATATCAATAAGGATTAAATATGGTAGTAAGACATGTTGTATTGAGAATACACTTTGAAAATAATATTAATTAGAGAAAAAAATTATCAACCTTAAATATAAATCTCCAATAATTTCAATTTGCTGAAAGGAATTTAATTGAATATATATATATATATATACATACGGTAATAGAACATGCATTCAAGTTATTACCCGAATTCATTCCTACGAAATGTGACAGCATCTAAAGAAAGGGTGTGTTAATAAGGTAATAGGTGAAATGGAAGAAAGAATAATTAGCGTTGGAGTGTGGGGGCACCAAACAGTAAAAACAGGTGGCACAGTGACAGAGTGAAGACAAGGGGTGGGTGGGTCAGGCATAGCCAGGGTTGAACATCAACATCGAGGAGTGGAGGGAGTACCAATCTGTTGGGAAATATGCTCATAATATAATAAACCTATAATTATTTTTATTTATTTAAACGATAATTAAATAAATAAAATTAATTTCACATTTTACTATTATATCTTTTGTATTTATGTTTTTTTATATTTTATATGCATGGTAAAAATGTGATAAATAAATGTCGAAACCAATTTTTTATAGTTTGGTTTAAAAACGGGGTCGACTTAAAAAACGAAAATGGAGTCGCCACCAATCCTTTTTTACTTAGGTGTGACTGGATCACCTTATAAAACGCTTTATTACAAAACATTGATTCTGGTTCATGAAATACAAGAAAACGAGTTTGAGAGTCGGTTACGTACGAGGAAGGGTTAGCACCCTCGTAACGCCCAAAATTTGGTACCGAATTGATAATCACATGTCCTAATGTCGAAAATTCGAAGAGATTTAAAACATAATTTCTTTAAAAAACTTAACAACTGAGTTGAAATTGGTGATTCCTTTATTCCGAAAGCATACAAACATCACATCCAGCACGTTAGGACATGATGTTTTAAACCCTTGTAGCCAAAATCATCTCATGATTTACAAAATTCATTAAAAGGATATTTAGTTATTTGGTTGAACGAAAAACCGAGACCCAGCACGTTAGGGCACGATTTCTCGAATTTCCAAACACGAAACATTGCCTTGTTTTCTGAAATCCTTATTCCGAGATGATAAAACGTCATATCCAGTGAGTTAGGACACGACAATTTTGAATTCTCGAGAATAAGTTTTTATTTTAGTTTTAAAAGGAAAGTAATAGGTTCTTTGGACTCGAAGAAGAAAATTACAACCCAGTAAGTTAGGGTACGATTCTTTTGAACCTTAGAACGCATAGTATTTGTTTATTCAAAAACCAAATTTTTTATGCATCAAAGAAAACATAATATGATTGTAATAAAATGAAAAATAAATCATAATGTCAACATGCTCAGCGAAATAAAAGTGTGGATAACAATTTACATAATAATAATGAAGGCCATAATATTAAAAATATAAAATAAAAATAATAGTAAGTAAATATCAAATAAATAAATAAAATAAAATAATAACAAAAAAATAATGCTAATATCAAATTACAAATAGATAAATAATATACAATGATTTAAAGATAATAAATAATAATAGTACTAAAAAAATAATAATGATAAAAAAGGAAATATGTTAATAAATATAATAATAAAAATAATATTAGCAATTATAAAATGAAAATAGTTATAGCAAAAATAAAAATAGTATTAATAATAATAAAATAATGTAAGGATATTAAAAAATAATAATATAAAAATAATAATAGTGGTAAATAAAATTATATTAATTATAAAATTCATAATATATGTTAATATACAAATAATAAGAATAATAATGGTGATACTAAAATAATAATAATAACAATACTAATAACGATAAATATATAGCTATAATAATAAAAAATAATAGTCATAAAATTATAAGTGAATATAATAATAATAATATGTTAATAAAAAATAACAGTAGTGTAATGCTAAAATAATAGTAAAAGCAATAATAATAATAATATTAACAATAATAAGAATTTAAAAATAAAATTAATAATATATATATATATATAAGGACAAAATTGAACTAAAATAAAAATATAGGGCGAGTCTGAAAAGAAATAAAAAGAAAAAGGACCTATTTAAAAGCGCGAATAATATGAAAGGGCTAAAAGGGAAAATATTCCCTCCTTTTAAAACAGCACCGTTTATTTAAAGGATTAAATTGAAATAAAATCAAAATTGCGCGGTAAAATTACAAGCAAAAACAAAGAAAGGATTTAATTGAAAATAGTCAAAAAGGCGAAAGGGTTAAAAGCGCAAATAACCCTTCTGCTTTAAAACACGCGGATCCTTCGGGTTTAATCGGGTCAGATTTCAGGTAAAAGCCAAACGGCGTCGTTTTGATGCTTATTGCCTTAAGCCAAAACGACATCGTTTTGATATTACTATATAAATTAAACTTTTGACTAAAAAATCATTTACCTTATTCTTTTAAAAAAAAACTGAAAAGCTTAAAAAAATGCTCTCCCTCTCCCTCTCCAGGCGATTTTCGGCGGTCCCTCCGGCGAGGCTCCGGTGTCCGACCGCCACGCGCGCCGTCGCACGCGCCTCTTCCGACGGCGGTCGAAAAACCCAAAAACCTCCATTCTCGACGCCAAATCAAACGGTAAAATCTTTTCACCCCTTTTTAGTAATATATGCATATAAAAATGCATGAACTGAGAAGAAAAGAAAATAAAAAAGAAGAGACGGATATTTTAAAATAAATTACCTCTGTATACTATTTTTGTATTTTTATTTTGTAATCCCTCTGTATTCGTATCCGTGTCCATTACAGAATAGATCGGGCCCTTATAGCCTTGAAAATAAAAATAAAAAAAGAAACCCATTGTTCTTTCCATTTCGCTGTTATTTTCTTTCTTTTTTTGCAGGTTGACAACGAAGAGAGAGGCGGTGGTAGGGCTGTACTCGCCCGAATCGTAGCCTGATGAGGGTTGGTGGCTGCGGCGCGAAGGTGGGGACGTTTGCTGCGCCTAGGGTTTCCCAGAAACCCTAGGCTACTGAAAATTGTTTAGTCATGGGCCTTTTGGGCCACGAGTGTTTTGGGTCTGATTGGGTCTGGGTTAATGGGTCTGTAATTGGGTTGCTGAGTAGTCTGTTTAAGAATGGGTCTGTAATTGGGTTGCTGGGTAGTCTGTTGGGCTTATTGGTTTTGGACTGTACATGGACAGTGCTGGACATTTTATTATTTTTATTTTTTTTGGTTTTATTCTAAGCCCGGGCAAAATGGGTTATTACAACTGCCCATCTTTGCTCATTGTCGTGTAACGATAATAGAGCAAAGACAATAGAAGAACCAATTTTGCCCAGTCTTAGCCGAGCCTCAACTTCTTAGTCCTCTACTTCTTCAAATGGCTTCCAACTCCACTGCAATGGTATTGGAACTTCATATTGATTCCAAATAAATCTGATAGCTTCAATCTGCTTCACTGCAACTTTAGGAAGACAAAATCTGCTATCTTTAGTCTATTCTACTGCAACTCAAGGAGATCAGACTAATGTCTTCGATCTGTTTCCTACAACTTCAGGAATGCCAGATCTATCTTTGATCTGCTTCACTGCAATCTCAGGAATGCCAGATCTACAATCTTCAGTCTGCCCCACTACTATCTCGAGAGGACAAAATCTGAACTTTCCAATTTGCTTCCTTACTATCTCAAGAAGACTTCAATCTTCAGTCTGCCCCACTACCATCTCTAGGGAACAAAATCTGAACTTTCCAATTTGCTCCCTTACTATCTGAGGAAGACTTCAATCTTCAGTCTGCTTCACTACCATCTCGAGGGAACAAAAGCTGAACTTTTTAATTTGCTTCCTTACTATCTCAGGAAGACTTCAATCTTCAGTCTGCTCCACTACCATCTTGATGGAACAAAATCTGAACTTTCTAATTTTCTTACTTACTATCTTCAGGAAGACTTCAATCTTCAACATGCTCTATTACCATTTCGATGGAACAAAATCTGAACTTTCTAATTTGCTTCCTCACTATCTTCAGGAAGACTTCAATCTTCAGCCTGTTCCACTACCATCTCGATGGAACAAAATCTGAACTTTCCAATTTGCTTCCTTAGTATCTTCAGGAAGACTTCAATCTTCAGCATGCTCCACTACCATTTCGATGGAACAAAATCTGAACTTTCTAATTTGTTTCCTTACTATCTTCAGGAAGACTTCAATCTTCAGCCTGTTCCACTGCCATCTCGATGGAACAAAATCTGAACTTTCCAATTTGCTTCCTTACTATCTTCAGTAAGACTTCAATCTTTAGTCTGCTCCACTACCATCTTGAAGGAACAAAATCTGAACTTTTTAATTTGCTTCCTTACTATCTTCAGGAAGACTTCAATCTTCAGTCTGCTCCACTACCATCTCGAGGGAACAAAATCTGAACTTTTCAATTTGCTTCCCTACTATCTCAGGAAGACTTCAATATTCAGTCCGCTCCACTATCATCTCTAGGGAACAAAATCTGAACTTTTCAATTTGCTTACTTACTATCTTCAGGAAGACTTTAATCTTCAGTCAGCTCAACTACCATCTCGAGGGAGATAAGACTGATGGCTTACATCTACTCCGGTGCTTCATGGAGATAAAACTCGTCGTTCGATCTTGTTCCACTACTGCTTAGGGTGACAAGATCTACAATCTTCAAGCTATTCTCCTGCTGGTCAGGGAGATAGGACTGGTGAATTCGCCAATGTTGCTACACCGTCCTCTAGGGGACATGTCCTGTAGACTCGAATGTATTATGGACGACATTTGCATGAATGTAGATTGTCATGAAAATGATCCTTTTTTTAAATGTAAAATGATTAGAATGCATGATCGGAATAAATCTAATGCTCCTAACTAAATGATATTAGGGATGACATTTGCAGAATGTCATAAGAATGATCCTATGTAATGATTAGAATGCAATGATTGAAATGAATCTAATGCTTCTAACTAAATGTTTTATGGACACATTTGCATGAATGCAGAATGTCATGAGAATGATTTCCTTCTTTTTTTTTCTTTTTTTTTGTACAACGATTAGGGTACAATGATCGTAATGAATCAAATGCTCCTAATTGGAAATGTGGGAATGATCTCTATGGGTCGGCTTTCCTCATAGTTCATCAAGGTTCTATCACTGATGTGCTACCATGCTTTATCACTCAGCTGGTATCTTTGACAGAAAACCCAAAGAAACAATCGTATTTTGTTCAGCAAGCTTGCCCCACTGTAATTTTAGAGTCCTTTCCACTGTACTTTAGGACATAAAGTTTGTACCTGCCACTGCAACTTCAGGGGAATAACATTCCATCCTATCTGTTACCACTCATAGGTATAGAATTTGATCTGTTACACCATTCCCTGGGTATAATGACCAAATGTATATGTATTATCCAATAAAAATCCGAAGAGATAATCACCCTTCAATGTTTCCAACCCTTAGGCTTGGCGAGTTCTAAATAATATCCTGTTTTAGATTCTCATATTATTTAGAAGCTTCTAAAGTAATATGCGAAACTCCTTTTATGAAAGTACTATTGTCCATTAATCATTATTTCAATATAAAATACTTGAAAAAGATCACAACAATGGATAAGAAAGAAATTAATCAGGAGCATAGCTCGAAACAAATAAGCTAATCAAAGATAACCAAGGCAATAAAAGAAAATTGGTTGGTGTATCTTAAAAAGAATAAAGTAAGTAAAGTTAGTGAATTTAAAATGGGTAAGATAGAAGCTAGGTGCCCCAGATACCGCAGCTTGAGCTTCTTTGTACAAACTTCTTGAGGACTACTTTGAGCTCAATACGTGTTTAGAGGATCCGGAGTACTTTATCAATGCCCCAAGACGTAGCATATTTCCTTATCGTTAATTCAGGCATAGCAAAACTACCCCGTGCCCTATCTTGGATCAAAAATTGAGCCATCCTTTTTGAGGTTTCGGCTCAAAACCCCTTTGGTCTCAAAGCGCCCTTTGCGGGTTTTCGCCTTGGCATCTCCTTCTTTTTCTTTTTTTCTTTCTTTCTTTTTTTTATCTGAATTTGAACTCAAGGCGCCTTTTGCCGATTTTCACCTTGGCCTTTTCCTTATAAGGTAAAATACTTCTTGGATAAACCTGTTCACCGGATTAGGCAAATCTTTGGCATCCATCTCAGTCAATATCAATGCTCCTCTAGAACAAACCCTTTTTTCCTACACAAAGTCCTTCCCAGTTTGGCATCTACTTTCCTCTGTATAAGAAAGATCTGTTTCGACATCAGGTTTCCTTTGTGGAATTCTCTAGTCGTAAGCTCATATCATCTAACCGTGATGGATAGTTTTAACCTTTTCTTCGATTAGGTTCAATCAGCAACAATGCTTCCATTCCATAAACCAATGGGTAATATGCTACCCCGGCAAAAATCCTGGCCAACGTTCGATAACCATAGAAGATAATTAGTAACTTCTTTATGCCAATCTTTACAAGTCTCGATCATCTTTTCTACAATCCTTGTTTTGTTTTTTTTCTTTTGGCAACTTTTGTTGCACTGTGATATGCTGCCTGATCTTTGGACAAACTGTAAACTTTGACTTTGTACAGTTATGCATTAAACGTGATCCTTTATGGTATTCCTTGCTAGCGTCTGATCCTTTCCCTTTTTTTTTTTTTTTAAATTTGATGACTTCAACCTTGTAACATTGGCATATGAAGCTACTTCCACCTTCTTAGTGAAGTAGAAGACGACCACGACGATGAATCGATATTGGCTAAAAGCTTTTGACAAGATTGGCCCCATCACATCCATGCCCCACATATGGAAAATTTGTGAAGAACTGGAGAAGGCACGTGAATCTTGTCTCCTTTAATACGACATAATTGATGCAATCCTTTTCTATGTAGATCAATAGTGTCTGATCCTCATGTTTAGCCCGCGTCTTAATAGCCCGGCATGTCCTGATATGATCGTGTAAAAACATCTTTGAATTCTTAAAAATAACTCGATGATGTCTCGCATTATTTCTATGGCGAGCTGGGCTTCGATCTTCACCCCTTTTCTAGGCTTGCAATGTCCATTGACCCTATGTAAGGTAAGGTCTCGTTTTTCATCTTGTTTTGCCATCCTTAACAAAATCGGAAGATAGGTTACAATCTATGTTATCTTCAAAGTTCTGAGATCCCTCTAAACACAAATCTTACTCGAAATGAGACTCTGAGTCAGTAGCAGTGTTGCTCACATCGTTGATATCTGTAGACTTATTGTAGGTTCGGAGGAAGATTCCAAAGGATGAATGATTCAAAGAATGATTATTTGTATGGTCATGAATGAATAAAAGAATATTTGAAAGAAAATCCAAAAATAAAAGAATCTATACATGGAAAGAATAAAAGAATATTTGTTCAAGAAAATGCATTTTATTGAAATAACAATTCCAGACACAAGCCTATTTCACAAAAGGGTTCTTATTGTCTTTAGGCTTAAGGCAACAAGTGTGTTTTGAATATTACTCAAGATCAGTTCTAAAATACATGGATCTTTTCCACAGTACCATTATTCAAAACACTCCCAAGTATACAGGGGCTTGGAAACTTCGTTCCCCGATTCCTTCTTCGCTTTTGATTTCTTCAAGGGGTCGCAACTTTCTTGTCACCTTCAATTATCGCATTTACTGCCTCGTTAAAGTGATCAAGTTTTGATGAATCGTTGAACTTCACAATTCCCATTTTAATGAACCTTTCAACCAACTTTTTAAACGTAGTACAGTTTTCAATTGAGTGACCCTTTATTCTCGCGTGATATTCGCATTGGGCATTCTCGTTATACCATTTTGGGAACGGAGGTTGCAACGGTTTCAGATATAATGGGGACACTACGTTTGCGTCAAACAAACTTTGATATAGCTCCTTATACGTCATCGAGATTGGCGTAAATTGAAGCTTTTCAGAGTTTTGCCTTGTGCCCGACTCCTGTCTCACCGACCCTTGTTGCCCAGCAGTGATTACTTTCAGCTGGCTAACCGTAATTACTTTTGAGTACCCTTTGTTGTATGTACTCGTATTATTCACCTCGTCATCCTTCTTCTTAGGAGCAGACCTTTTAGTGGTTTCCCCTGCTTCAATCTTGCCACCTCTTATGGCATTTTCAATCATCTCTCCTGCCATCACTATATCTGCAAAGCTCTTGATGGTACTTCCTATCATGTGGGTGATGAATGGAGCTTTTAGGGTATTGATAAAAAGCATGGTGGTTTCCTTCTCTAAGAGAGGTGGTTGAACTTGCATGGCAACTTCCTTCCATCTTTGTGCGTATTGCCTGAAGCTTTCGTTCGATTTCTTTTCCATGTTTTGCAACATGATTCTATCAGGCGTCATGTCAGTGACATGATTGTATTGCTTCATGAAGGCTTGAGCTAGGTCCCTCCAGGAGCTAATGTTAGCACGACTGAGTTGATTGCACCACTTGGATGCTGCCCCCACTAGACTGTATTGGAAACAATGAATAAAAAGTTGATCATTGTTCACGTAACCAGTCATGCGTCTACAGAACATAGTGATGCAGGCTTCAGGGCAACTAGTCCCATTATACTTCTCAAATTCTGGCATCTTGAATTTATGAGGAAGCACCAGATCTAGAACTAAACTCAAATCCTTTGCATCAATACCATGATGATGGTCGGCATTTTCCAAAGCCTTGAATTTTTCTTCCAACCATCTACAGTGATCTTCCAACTGTCTTGAAGATTTAGTTTGATCCCTTCCCTCTCTGCTATATCCAAATCAGAGATAACGGGATTAGCAGGGTGGATTGTATCCTGTGCCGGCTTGGAAGTTCATGGGCGGTCTATTATCAGCTTGCCCCTGTTGAGGCCTAATCGTAAAAGGTGGCCTTTGGGGATACTCCTCAGGTTGTACATGTGGTGGGGTGAAACCCCTAGGAAAGTCCTCGTTGTCTTCAGTATTAACTAGGGGACCCTTTCCTCTGTCTATTGCCCCACTCATCATCTGGGACATTTGAGCCATCATGTTTCTCTGAGCTTCCAACATTTGGTCCATCATTTCTTGTTGGAGCTTTGCCCATTGCTCCTGCATCTAATCTTGCATATCTATTTGAAATTATTCTAATCTTTGATCTATTTTCTTTGATTTGGCACGTGTACCGTAGGGATGTTCAGCTTCCAGATTTTCCTTCTCTTTCTTTCTCTCTCTCTCTCCCTCTGTTATAATTTCAACTAATTAGATTCTCTCTATGGACTTAAATGCATATGATATGATGTAATGCAAATGCATGAATGCAAAGAGGTATCGATTCAGATTCAACTTCATTTTAGAAAACCTTATTAGAAAATAAAATCATTTACATAAAACGGACTACAAATATGCTTTCACTCTAAGGCCTAAAGTTTTGATTTTCCAAAACAAAGATGTTATCTCTTGACCACGATCCGACTTTGCTCAATATATCAGCGTGTGCTGCCAACATCTGTATATGATCAGCTACCTCTCGAATCTGAATTATTGTTTCACCCAAGAGGTAATCTCGACTTCTAACTTGGTCATGGGAATGGTGGAGCTCTTCTTTCCAATGCTCTTCTCTTGCTTCAAGATGCTCGATTTGAAGTTCACAATTCTGCTGATTCTAGTCTTTCAATCTTGCCCTTCATTTCCTCGATCTTGTTCAGACTCGACTTCAGCTCGTTTGTAGAATTAAGGCTTCAATGGTGGTGAAGAGACTGAGTCCCAACTCAGTCACTCTAGCTTTTAATCCACTCTTTTCCTTTTGGCTTTCTGCTAACCTCTTTTCTAGGTCCTAGTTTTACATCTGCATCTCGAGAAAGTTCCTCTTCCAATGGTCAGCTTTGGTCCTTTCTTCCTGAATCTCTTGTTGCCACTGTTCCGAAGTCTTCCCATTTCTCTAATTGCGTTTGCTCTTGACCACATGTGGACGACTTTATTGTCTTCCACTTTATTAAGGAATTCGTTCTCCATAATCAGTTTTCTAACTTTAGAAACTGACCGTGAATCGATACCTCTAAAAATATGAAATGACATGCACAAAAATGAAACACAACAAGTTAGTACCACATAATAAAATATAAAGCAAGTAAAACGGACACTTATCTGGGTAACTACTAAAGTTTCGCATAGTTCTACCTAGGGTAAGTCCTTAGGTTTTCTACATGTGGTTCAGCTCTAAAGTTGAGGTACCTGAACCAACAGATTCCTCGATCCTGACCCATTATAGGCTCATATGGACTGAGTTCGGTTCAGGGGAATACATTCCCCTATGACCATGCAGAAGTGAAAACTTCACGAAGACATAGGTATAGATGTATTACAGAAGCAATCCACTCGCCCATGCAGAGGTGAAAACCTCACGAAGGCATAGCTTCTCGCTCCCACTTAAGGGTGCGACCACAACGGTCATGCAGTGCAATGCAGAGAAATATATTAAAAATTAGAACTACATGCAATAAAATGATCATGTTTTTTTAAATCATAATTTTAAATTCGGGCAAAAGGACATGAAATTATCAATTTTACGGCTTGACTCTCTTACTTATCCCCAGCGGAGTCGCCAAGTTGTCGAAACCAATTTTTTATAGTTTGGTTTAAAAACGGGGTCGACTTAAAAAACGAAAATGGAGTCACCACCAATCCTTTTTTTACTTAGGTATGACTGGATCACCTTATAAAACGCTTTATTTCAAAACATTGATTCTGGTCTACGAAATACAAGAAAACGGGTTCGGGAGTCGGTTACATACGAGGAAGGGTTAGCACCCTCGTAACGCCCAAAATTTGGTACCGAATTGATAATCACATGTCCTAATGTCGAAAATTCAAAGAGATTTAAAAACATAATTTCTTTAAAAAACTTAACAATTTGAGTTGAAATTGGAGATTCTTTTATTCCGAAAGCATACAAACATCACATCCAGCACGTTAGGACATGATGTTTTAAACCCTCGTAACCAAAATCATCTCATGATTTACAAAATTCATTAAAAGTATATTTAGTTATTTGGGTGAACGAAAAACCGAGACCCAGCACGTTAGGGCACGATTTCTCGAACTTCCAAACACGAAACATTGCCTTGTTTTCTGAAATTCTTATCCCGAGATGACAAAACGTCATATCCAGTGAGTTAGGACACGACAATTTTGAATTCTTGAGAATAAGTTTTTATTTTAGTTTTAAAAGGAAAGTAATAGGTTCTTTGGACTCGAAGAAGAAAATCGCAACCTAGTAAGTTAGGGTACGGTTTCTTTCCAACCTTAGAACGCAGAGTATTTGTTTATTCAAAAACCAAGTTTTTGATGCATCAAAGAAAATATAATATGATTGTAATAAAATGAAAAATAAATCATAATGTCAACATGCTCGACGGAATAAAAGTATGGATAACAATTTACATAATAATAATGACGGCCATAATATTAAAAATATAAAATAAAAATAATAGTAAGTAAATATCAAATAAATAAATAAAATAAAAGAAAATAATAACAAAAAAATAAAGCTAATATCAAATTAACAAATAGATAAATAATATATACAATGATTTAAAGATAATAAAATAATAATAGTAATAATAAAAAAATAATAATGATAAAAAGGAAATATGTTAATAAATAATAATAAAAATAATATTAGCAATTATAAAATGAAAATAATTTAGCAAAAATAAAAATAGTATTAATAATAATAAAATAATGTAAGGATTTTAAAAAATAATAATATAAAAATAATAATAGTAGTAAAATAAAAATTATATTAATTATAAAAATCATAATATATGTTAATATACAAATAATAAGAACAACAATAATAAATAGTAATAATAATGGTGATACTAAAATAATAATAATAATAATAATAATAACAATACTAATAACGATAAATATAATATAGCTATAATAATAAAAATAATAGTCATAAAAATATAAATGAATATAATAATAATAAAGTTAATAAAAAATAAGATAAAAAAATAACATTAGTGTAATGCTAAAATAATAGTAAAAGCAATAATAATAATAATATTAACAATAATAAGAATTTAAAAATAAAATTAATAATAAATATATTTATTTATATATATATATATATATAAAAGGACAAAATTGAACTAAAATAAAAATATGGGGCGAGCCTGAAAAGAAATAAAAAGAAAAATGACCTTTTTAAAATAGCGAATAATATGAAAGGGCTAAAAGGGAAAATATTCTCTCTTTTCAAAACGACACCGTTTATTTAAAGGATTAAATTGAAATAAAATCAAAATTTCGCGGTAAAATTACAAGCAAAAACAAAGAAAGGATTTAATTGAAAATAGTCAAAAAGGCAAGGGTTAAAAGCGCAAATAACCCTTCCGCTTTAAAACACGCGGATCCTTCGGGTCAAATCGAGTCAAATTTCGGGTAAAAGCCAAACGACGCCGTTTTGATGCTTATTGCCTTAAGCCAAAACGACGTCGTTTTGATATTACTATATAAATTAAACTTTTGACTAAAAAATCATTTACCTCATTCTTTTAAAAAAAATGAAAAACTTAAAAAAAAAATGCTCTCCCTCTCCGCCTCCAGGCGATTTCCGGCGGTCCCTCTGGCGTGGCTCCGGTGTCCGACCGCCACACGCACTGTCGCACGCGCCTCCTTCGGCGGCGGTCGGAAAACTCAAAAACCTCCATTTTCGACGCCAAATCAAACGGTAAACTCTTTTTACCCCTTTTTAGTAATATATGTATATAAAAATGCATGAACTGAGAAGAAAAGAAAATAAAAAAGATGAGACGGATATTTTAAAATAAATCACCTCTGTAAATTGTTTTTGTATTTTTATTTTGTAATCCCTCTGTATTCGTATCCGTGTCCATTACAGAATAGATCGGGCCCTTATAGCCTTAAAAATAAAAATAAAAAAAGAAACCCATCGTTCTTTCCATTTCGCTGCTATTTTCTTTCTTTTTTTTGCAGGTTGACAACGAAGAGAAAGGCAGTGATAGGGCTTTACTAGCTCGAATTGTGGCCTGACGAGGGTTGGTGGCTGCGGCGCGAAGGTGGGGACGTTTGCGGTGCCTTTGGTTCCCAAAAACCCTAGGCTACTGAAAATTGTTTAGTCATTGGGCCTTTTGGGCCACGAGTATTTTGGGTCTGGGTTAATGGGTCTGTAATTGGGTTGATGGGTAGTCTGTTTAGGAATGGGTCTGTAATTGGGTTGCTGGGTAGTTTGTTGGGCTTATTGGTTTGGGACTATACATGGACAGTGCTGGACATTTTATTTTTTTTTATTTTTTTATTTTATTCCAAGCCCGAGCAAAATGGGTTATTACAATAAATATTAATTCATTGATTGTCTAAAGTTCAAACTGAAGATAAGTGACATTGTAAAGAACATTTACATTACGAGAAAGACAACTTATTTCAATAGATAATCTTAATGAGTCCCTAATCCCGTAATAGAATCGAAGTGAACATTTAATTCAAATACTGAGAATGGTTATATATATGTCGTCTACAATTCTAATTGGGGATATGGCTAGTCTTGACTATCGGAGCAGTCACTAACCATGCGTATCCAACTAATGTACTTTGATATAAGTAGAGCCTTATGCTCTAAAAATGATCCAGCCCATAGCTGGTATGTTGGGTACATGACTTGTGTATGGCATGACTTTACTGGCAACAATGGAATTCATAGCTCAATTAAAGAGTTAATGATATCATCTCATTAGCATTGTATGGATTGATAAATATGGAACATAGCCATAGGTTGCTTGTTCTCGAACGAGCAATTTATCACAGTCATTTGTTGACAATGACCATATTAATCATTAAGAAGATACAATGGTAACAATGAGATAAAATAGGTTGTATTGAGTGAACGAATTTAACTAAAAGGAATCAAAGATATCATATGAGGGTAACACACATATGACGAGGTCATTGGACAAAGTAGTTGGATGAATTGCTTTCGTAAAGAGTATACAATAATGAGTTTTCAATGATGGTACTTCTTGTGGACCAACTTCATGATTAAGTAATTGCGAATTATCGTAACGATGCTTCTGGACATAATTACAATCACTAGACCCCAATTGTATATGTTCTATTGGTCCCTTCGCTAGCTCAACAAAAGCTCGATCGGACTGCATTTGAGTCAGAAGAAAATTTTACGACTTTGGGAATAACTTAATTGATTCGACTTATTTAATGTGGAATTAAATTAGGTGGTCGTGAGAATTGTTTAACTAGAGAATTTGATTAAATAATTTTCTTAAAAAATTAATTTGGAAAATCTAAGTGATTTTTGGAAAAATTAATTTTGATCAAGTAAAATTAAATTAATCAAATCAATTAAAATTAATATGATATTTTTGGAAGTTAATTTTCAAGTCAAACAATTAGCCCAATTGAACTTGAAAATTGAACCTAAGATCGTAAATTGGGCCTGGGAGCCCAAAATCGACATCAAGACCCAAAAATTGGTAGAATCGAGCTCGATATATGAAACCGGGTCAATGGTCCAACTGGTGGACAGTCAACTAGACCGAACCGGTCGAATTGTCATTGACTTGGACCGAACCAGTAGTAACCGAACCGGCTTGAGGTGTCACAAGAGTGTCACAAGGGTGTCACACCTGCATCATCGGGCACAACAGTGTCGGTGTCTACGACGACGGCATCTCGGTGACTGGCGATGGTAATAAAATAATAATAGTAATAATAAAAAAATAATAATGATAAAAAAGGAAATATGTTAATAAATAAATAATAATAAAAATAATATTAGCAATTATAAAATGAAAATAATTATAGCAAAAATAAAAATAGTATTAACAATAATAAAATAATGTAAGGATATTAAAAAATAATAATATAAAAATAATAATAGTAGTAAAATAAAATTATATTAATTATAAAAATCATATATATGTTAATATACAAATAATAAGAAGAACAATAATAAAATAGTAATAATAATGGTGATACTAAAATAATAATAATAATAACAATACTAATAACGATAAATATAATATAGCTATAATAATAAAAAATAATAGTCATAAAAATATAAATGAATAAATAATAATAAAGTTAATAAAAAATAAGATAAGAAAATAACAGTAGTGTAACGCTAAAATAATAGTAAAAGCAATAATAATAATATTAACAATAATAAGAATTTAAAAATAAAATTAATATATATATATATATAAAAGGACAAAATTGAACTAAAATAAAAATATGGGGCGAGTCTGAAAAGAAATAAAAGAAAAGGACCTATTTAAAAGAGCGAATAATATGAAAGGGCTACAAGGGAAAATATTCCCTTCTTTCAAAACGACACCATTTATTTAAAGGATTAAATTGAAATAAAATCAAAATTACGCGGTAAAATTACAAGCAAAAACAAAGAAAGGATTTAATTGAAAATAGTCAAAAAGGCAGAAGGGTTAAAAGCGCAAATAACCCTTCCGCTTTAAAACACGCGGATCCTTCAGGTCAAATCGGGTCAGATTTCGGGTAAAAGCCAAACGACGCCGTTTTGATGCTTATTGCCTTAAGCCAAAACGACGTCGTTTTGATATTACTATATAAATTAAACTTTTGACTAAAAAATCATTTACCTCATTCTTTTAAAAAAAATGAAAAACTTAAAAAAAAATGCTCTCCCTCTCCGCCTCCAGGCGATTTCCGGCGGTCCCTTCGGCGAGGCTCCGGTGTCCGACCGCCACACGCGCCGTCGCACGCGCCTTCTTCGGCGGCGTTCGGAAAACTCAAAAACCTCCGTTTTCGACGCCAAATCAAACGGTAAACTCTTTTCACCCCTTTTTTTTGTAATATATGTATATAAAAATGCATAAACTGAGAAGAAAATAAAATAAAAAAGATGAGACGGATATTTTAAAATAAATCACCTCTGTAAACTGTTTTTGTATTTTTATTTTCTAATCCCTCTGTATTCGTATCCGTGTCCATTACAGAATAGATCGGGCCCTTATAGCCTTGAAAATAAAAATAAAAAAAGAAACCCATTGTTCTTTCCATTTCGCTGCTATTTTCTTTCTTTTTTTGCAGGTTGACAACGAAGAGAGAGGCGGTGATAAGGCTTTACTCGCGCGAATCGCGGCCTGACGAGGGTTGGTGGCTGCGGCGCGAAGGTGAGGACGTTTGCGGCGCCTAGGGTTTCCCAAAAACCCTAGGCTACTGAAAATTGTTTAGTCATTGGGCCTTTTGGGCCACGAGTGTTTTGGGTCTGGGTTAATGGGTTTATAATTGGGTTGCTGGGTAGTCTGTTTAGGAATGGGTCTGTAATTGGGTTGCTGGGTAGTCTGTTGGGCTTATTGGTTTGGGACTGTACATGGACAGTGCTGGACATTTTATTATTTTTATTTTTTTTATTTTATTCCAAGCCCGGGCAAAATGGGTTATTACAATAAATATTAATTCATTGATTGTCTAAAGTTCAAACTGAAGATAAGTGACATTGTAAAGAACATTTACATTACGAGAAAGACAACTTATTTCAATAGATAATCTTAATGAGTCCCTAATCCCGTAATAGAATCAAAGTGAACATTTAATTCAAATACTGAGAATGGTTATATATATGTCGTCTACAATTCTAATTGGGGATATGGCTAGTCTTGACTATTGGAGCAGTTACTAACCATGCGTATCCAACTAATGTACTTTGATATAAGTAGAGGCTTATGCTCTAAAAATGATCCAGTCCATAGCTTGTATGTTGGGTACATGACTTGTGTATGGCATGACTTTACTGGCAACAGTGGAATTCATAGCTCAATTAAAGAGTTAATGATATCATCTCATTAACATTGTATGGATTGATAAATATGGAACGTAGCCATGGGTTGCTTGTTCTCGAACGAGCAATTTATCACAGTCATTTGTTGACAGTGACCATATTAATCATTAAGAAGATACAATGGTAACAATGAGATAAAATAGGTTGTATTGAGTGAATGGATTTAACTAAAAGGAATCAAAGATATCATATGAGGGTAACACACATATGACGAGGTCATTGGATAAAGTAGTTGGATGAATTGCTTTCGTAAAGAGTATACAATAATGAGTTTTCAATCATGGTACTTCTTGTGGACTGACTCCATGATTAAGTAATTGCGAATTATCGTAACGATGCTTCTGGACATAATTACAATCACTAGACCCCAATTGTATATGTTCTATTGGTCCCTCCGCTAGCTCAACAAAAGCTCGATCAGACTGCATTTGAATCAGAAGAAAATTTTACGACTTTGGGAATAAATTAATTGATTCGACTTATTTAATGTGGAATTAAATTAGGTGGTCGTGAGAATTGTTCAACTAGAGAATTTGATTAAATAATTTTCTTAAAAAATTAATTTGGAAAATCTAAGTGATTTTTGAAAAAAATTAATTTTGATCAAGTAAACTTAAATTAATCAAATCAATTAAAATTAATATGATATTTTTGGAAGTTAATTTTCAAGTCAAACAATTAGCCCAATTGAACTTGAAAATTGAACCTAAGATTGTAAATTGGGCCTGGGAGCCCAAAACCGACATCAAGACCCAAAAACTGGTCGAATCGAGCTCGGTATATGAAACCGGGTCAATGGTCCAACTGGTGGACCATCAACTAGACCGAACCGGTCGAATTGTCATTGACCTAGACCGAACCAGTAGTAACCGAACCAGCTTGGGGTGTCACAAGGGTGTCACTCCTGCATCATCGGGCACAACAGTGTTGGTGGCTGCGACGACGGCGTCTTGGTGACTGGCGACGGTTGGTCATTAGTGGTTGAACAGTGAAAGGGTTACACCCCTACTAAGACTCTACCAAAGAATTTGATTTTAAATTAATTATTCCAAAATTAATATTATTTTAGTAGTTTAATATTAGATTTAATTTAATACTTATCTTAATAGTATTTTATTAATTTAATATTAAAGTGATTATCTTAATATTAAATTTAATTTAATGTTTATATTGTAGATAAACATTCTATTATTTAAATTAAATATTATATTAAATTTAATATTAAAGTGATTAAGTTTAATTATAGTTGAACTCTCTAAACTCTCCATATATAAAGAGAGGCTTAGGTCATTATTTACACACACTTAAATTCAAGAGAAAAAAATTCTCTAAAGAGATTATTCCAGAAAATTTTTGAAGATATTTTTTCGATTACAACTTGACTTAAAAGTTCAGAGAAATTGCAAAATTACCCCAGTGGTAATTTTTGTGAAAATTTTTCTGATTCGAAACAAGTCCACACTCAGCAGACATGAGGTTGAGGATAGCGGAGAAGACTATTCGGTCGAAACGTTCATCCTAGACGAATAGAAAAGGTAAATTTTTGATTAAGTGATTATTATTTTAGATATTACAACCAAGGTCTTGTTTTGAATTATTTTTTAAAATTCTAGTCTTTCCCTAAATTTACTTTCCGCTACGTTTCCCAAACTCGTTTTTTCTAACACCATCAGTCGATGTTAAGATGAAGAAGAAGAAGAAGAAAGTAGTCTCTATGAATGGTATTGGCAGAGAGATGTTCCTTCATCTGATGAATGAGAACACAGTTAAACAAAAAAAAGGGTTTTTATCTTTGGTGTAACTGTGCTACTTTTTGTCCATTTTTGCATTTTAGAGATAGAGATGATTTGGCTCCAAAAATATCCCTTTTTCTTTTCCTTCCATTCCTTTATGCAATTGTTGATGCCATTACAATCCTTTCTCGTGATTTAAACACAAAACTTTATACAAATTGCAAATGCACCATTAGCTTCTCCAAATTTTTTAACTCATTAATCTACACCCTTTTCGATTAAACTATCTATCAACATCGTCCCAATATTTAATGAGTATATCTACTACTAAGTAGTAGTGATTAACCTTTTGTCACGAATATTTTTTCAAAGAAGTAAATAATTGATAAAATATGTTTTATTTCAAAAAAACAAGAATCAAACCTTGATTCCACCATTCCGCACATCATAATTCATGACCCTAATATTTAAATCCTTTCTTTTTACCAACTTTTACTCTCAATAAATTATTACAATAAAGTATTGAATGAAAGGGGTAATAATCTCCTCTTATAAATATATATTTAAATTTAAATCTTTAAAAATGTAATTAGCAAAAGAATTTTATTTTTAATGCCTTCCTCTCAAGAGAAATTAATCCAATCTAAAATGATTGAAGGACACTATAGTTTAAAAAACTTATTTTAGATTTTCCAACCTTTGGTGTCGAGTTAATTATTAATTATTTTTACCTTAAATTATAAAAAAATGGCTTTCCTTTTATATATAGACGTATAGATAGTGGCCATGTTCCTATTTGACAAATTCGTTACTTTAAATTCTATTATATTTAGAGGCGAGTAAAATCTAATTCGATTCAAAAAATTTGATAAAAAATTTCAAATTTTGAATTAAATAATTTAAGTTATTTGGATCAACTCGAATAAAAAATTAAAATTTTCGGTTTAACTCGAATATGAATTACAAAATTCGAGTTATCCGAAAATTCGAATAAGAAAAGGTAAAATTATGTTGTTTTGATAAATATTTACCCATTAAGTTAAAAGTCAAAACCATTATATTGTTTATGTAGTTAAATAATATTATACTTCGTCTACTTAAATAAACGGTCCATGTAAATGCAACATTAAATATAAATAATATGATTCGTTAACTTGACTTGAAATTTTTTGACTTGATTCGAAAAAATTTCAAATTGAGTTCAGTTGTTAAAATAAAATTCGTCAACTCGATAACTTAAAATTTTTAAACTCGACTTAATCAAATACTAACCTCTAATTGTATAAAAGAAATTAGTTTAAATTCTAAAACTTTGATATGCATAATTATGTAAACCCGATATGCTTGCGTTGGATATTTGAATGAAGTAATAATAAATAGATAATTGTGTTACTATGTAAATTTAAAAAATAAAGGATGGTGGAACCTCGGATAATGAAAGGAATGTGTTATTATTGTACGAAAATGTGATTTTACAATTTAGAGAAAGATCATAAATGGTACAACAATTATTAGAGTAGACCTCTGTCAACCAACCTTTTTTTTATGTTAGGTTAACATTAATGGACCTGCCATCAAAGTTGAATCTGATTCAAACAATCAAACCTTTTCATTTTTCGCCTACAATAAGTAATCATATAAAACTATGCATAGGTATTTGATTTTGGACAGCTTAATTATAATCATTTCTTCAAATCAACTTAATAATTCTTTTTATTAAATTTCATGCAATTTCATCTATTTTACTAATATTATTTATGTTATCTTTTTTAACATACCCAATCGATTTTTCTTAAACTAAACTTTATCATGTGAACCCCAGCTTGGCGTACCTCACAAACCACAACACCTTTGCTGAATATACATATATACACCAGGATATTTAAATTGTGAGGTCAAGTTTTGAAAATTTAAATTATATAAATTAATGTACAATATTACTCCTTCATAAAACAATGTATAATATGATTATATATAATACTATTACACTTAGAAATTTTTTTATCCACTTTCGTAATTTTTTGGGGGAAAGTTGTGATTGCGAGGTTGACAATGTATTCTTCGCAAATATGCCCTTCTTATATTGTCTCTATCACTTAGATGATAATTTGTAATCTTAGCTCTCAATCCTTGAATGGCTAGAAGGCTTTAAACATTAAATTTGACTAGTTTGACTTTTTTATATTGGTTTATATTTCACTTTGACTAATTACTTTTTTCTTCTTGTTGTTTTTCTACTTCACTAGTAGACTTTAGAAAACTAAATTTATGCCTTAAACACAAAAGTTTTCACAGAAGACAACATACAACTAGTAATTTTCTTTTACAAAAATAAAAATCACTTAAATGTGTATCGGTGTCATGAGACTGCAATATATCAATTTTTAAACACAAGATTCACAATAACCACACTAGTACTAACGATTTCTAAATAAAAATACTAAATTTCTAATTAATATTAAAAAGATCAATATTATAAATATAATCAATCCTAATTTCTTCACGGATTTGTATTAGTTGACCTTTAAAAATTATTATCCAATCAAAATATTAAGAATCTCATACAAAATTAATATCTCAAAATCACTCAATCAATAAAAAAAAAATTCTTGCATAAAAATCTTAATCTATCACAAGAAAAAGTTACAATTCTAATTTTCTAGAGATTAATCATTAAAGCTTGAAAAGAAAATGAAGAATTGTTACCAATTAAGTAGACCCACTTGAAAGTTTTGAAAAATTAATCACCTTTCTTGTAAAAATACCATAGTGTGTGTAAGAGAATAAGAAAAATTTGAGAGAAAGATAATGAGTGTTAAAATAAAATAAGATGGTTAGGGATTTTTGAATTTTAGTGGACAGATATATTCATTTATTTTTATATAAAACAATTCTTTTTTAAAAAAATTCGGTGGATAATTTTTAAATTTTTATGGCGTGAATTCACAAATTATATACATATTTATTTAAAAAAATTATAAGTAAAATTTTCTTTTATTTTTTTTATGGGGTCACTTGACCTTACAATCATGCATGTGGCTCTGCCCATGTATATATAAGATGCATGTGGAAAGTTCAAAATCATTGATCACTTAGTTGTCCTAAAAGTTCAAAATCATTGATTACTTAGTTGTCCTAAAACATCATATATTAGGACGTTACATCATTGTCACTGTTAGGAAACCAAATCAGATCTCAATGTTGGTAATTTCAAAACACGTGAACAATCTTGTCTCCACTATAAAGGGGCCCATGCAACAATTCAAAAGACACTTCTTCCACTCCTACTGCATCTTCTTCTTCTTCTTCTAACTCAACCATTAAAAAACCACCCGCCTTAAGTGGCTCTTCGCCTAACCTACAGGTGAACCACCAATCCAACCATCACTTTCTTCCCCTATTAATCTTGCTTGTTAACAAGTTTATTATTTATTATTTAATAAAAAAAATTTCATGACATTAATATAAGAAAAAAATTATTAAAGATAATTAAAATATACTATTCTTAAAAGATATAAATTTAAAATCATAAATTAATTAATTGTAAAATATTAAAAATTATATTTGTACATTGTTTAATAAATAGAGATATTGTACATAGAGGTGTAACACCCCTTGCCCAACCCGATCGCTAAGTCTGAGCTACAGGATGCCACAACTGTTGTTGGAGCACAACCGTCAAATACACTGTAAAAAGATCATTTAAACATTCAAAAATTTCAAAATTTCACCCAAAAACGATTTACAATCTTTTTCGAGTCTCAATCGAGCTTATGAGAGCTCTTTTACTGACCCGAGCATGATATAGGACCAAACTATAAAGTTTCAAAATTTTTGAAAAGGTATGGATACTCTTGATAGGTGCCAGTAGTATTTTTAGCTTCGAAGTTCTGGGAAATCGATAAAAAAATGATAAGTATCGTCACATGTTCTAAAGTATCGATACTTTATGATGGTATCGATACCGTTTCGAGGTTCAATGTTTTGAAAATTCAAGAAAATTTCTTAAGTATCGATGCCCAACCCCATGATATCAATACCTCTTGTTAATTTTACAAAAATATTCATTTTTGGTACCTATTTCATGACAACAACTTATACAATTAGTGCATAAATGCACACTTATACCTTCAACAAACTAATCCAAAAACATACCTAAACAATCATATTTCAATCAATTTGCATCATTTAACCCAGTAAGCTAAAATTTGGCATCGAAACAAACCATTCAACATATACCAATTCTACCTATACAATTTTAACTAAGTCAATAATGCATTTGACCATTAAATACCGTCATTCCACCATACCACTTCAAGTTCAAACATACCCTTTGAGAGCCATTCAAAATCACAACAATTTACCAAATCAAACACATATACACATGAGCATTAGCTTCCAAAATCAAGCATTATGTAAGGTTCAACTAAGTTAACATTCCAAGCTAACACATGTAAACACCTATGTACATGCCACATAACTGACTTAAAACGATCAAAAGACTATTGAGTCAGAGCTGGATAGTGTGAGCTTCTAGGCGATCCGATCGACACATTCCTCAAATCAACAATCTACAGGAAAGAGGGAAAACAACAAATAAGCATAATGAATGCGCAGTAAGTCTATATGAAATTTACTCAACTTACCTTGATAATTTAGCGATTAAACAACTAAACCTATCAGAAATAAGCATGACAATCCTTTGACATCCTATTGTTCTCATATGCACATTAACAAATACTTTCACTGATTAGTTCATTTACAAGATATGAACTTATAACACGATCATATGGATATATATATATATATATATATAACAATCTATCATATAGTATATACAATCCCAATCATATTCACATTTGCAAACATGTATAATTCTATTCACAAGAATTCTCTTCAATTATTTATTTACCATTTAATATTGTTTTCATTTCTGTTTCACTTGAAGAACCCTAGTAAATTGAACTTGGATACACAAGACTAATTTTCTCTCACAAGCTAACATATTCGGGCTGCTAACACTAGCTTCAGAGCAGGGTTGCTATCACGAGCTAGTTCGATGCTGCTAAAACTAGCTTTAGAGAATCCGAAACATATGTTAGATCTCTAGCCATCGTATTAATCCCTGATCGAACACCCTTTTTCATTCTTATCGATTGAACCATTTTTTTTTTGTCATTTGGACCCTAATGGCATGCCATTCATATCCTAATCGTTTACTGAGTTCACACAGGCACTGTTTCCATTTTCGTATCATTTCAAAATTTGTAACATCATCATATACATATCATTCAATCATATAACAATTTCACATCTATTCAATATATTGAATCTATTCATACTTTACGATTTAGTCCTTTAAATGTCAATATTATAAAATTACAATTAACCTAAGCTAATATTATAATGAGCCTTGTTCATTTTTAGACTTATCATCAACCATGTTAGTCAACTCAAACATTTCATCAAGCACCTTATGCTCGCTTTCCTGCTGCCCTTCTTCTTCACTTTCATCAGTTTCTTTTTGAAAGGATACCACCTCTTCATTTTCATCAGAAAATATAGTAGGAGGAGAATTTTGACCCTTTTCTTCTTTCTTTGAGTCTCTTTTCTTCATTAAGAAGTCAATAAGCTTTTCGATAATTTCTTCTTGAGTTTTTTTGTCGATTAAGGTATCGAATTTCATCAGGATTTCAGTTTGTTGTGGAATTTCTTCATCAAACATGACCAAGGGGCTTTTCTTTTGGTTTGGTTGCTCCATCAGTTCCTGTTACATCGGGCTTTCTCCATTCTTCCTTAACCACTTCCTGAGCTAAATGTAACACCCCTAACCCACATTCATCATCGAAATAAGGTTTTGGAGCATTACTGAAGCTTATCGATCAAACAGACATAAATTATTAACATTTCTTATCCTATTATGTTCAAGTCAAAAACCAATTAAACTCATACATACTGTCCCTTATTTGAGCCCTCGAGCCCCAAAATACGTGTTAAAAACAGATCGGGACTAATTCAAAAATTACAAGAATTTTTCGAAAAATATTAAAAATTTTCAAAACTGCAGGGTTCACGCGGCTAGGAGACATGCCAGTGTCTTAGACTGTGTGGGAATTCAAAATAGGGACACACGGCTGTGTCCCAGCCCGTGTCTGTACCCGTGTAACTCTCTGACTTGGGTCAAAGGGCCAAGCCGCACAGCTGTGTCCCAGCCCGTGTCTGTACCCGTGTAACTTTCTGACTTGGGTCACATGGCTAAGCCACACGCCCGTGTGCCAAACCGTGTGCCCTTTCGAAATGGCCTCGCACGCCCGTGTGCTAGTCGTGTGTCTCATATGGTCCAGTCACACGTCCATGTGTCTGGCCGTGAGGACTCAAAATTAACCTTAAACAACAAGTTTACCATTCCCTACAAGCTTAGACAATAAGCAACTCAAAAATCATTCATTTAACCAATTCAAAACACGAGCAAATTTTTCCCCCTAAATAAATTTCGTTCTTGAAATTAACGTGAAAAGATGTGGGAGTACTGAGATCTCATTGTCTCTTCCAATTCCCAAGTCGCTCTTTCTACACTATGACTACGCCATAACACTTTCACTAATGGAACTCTCTTATTACTCAACTCTTTTACTTCACGTGCCAAAATCTCAACTAGTTCTTCTTCGTACGACAAATCAAGTTGAATTTCAATATCCTCTGTTGAAATAACATGAGATGGGTTTGATCAATATCTTCTAAGCATTGAAACGTGAAAAATATCATGAATTTTCTGTAATTTCGCAGGCAAACCTAAACAATGCGCAACTGGTCCCACTTTTTTTGTTATCTCATACAGTCCAATAAAACGAGGGCTCAGTTTTCCTTTTCGACCAAATATCAAAATTTTCTTCCAAGGTGAAACTTTAAGAAATACCTTATCGCCAACAGAATATTCAATATCTTGACGTTTCAAATCTGCATATGAATTCTGTCTGTCAAAAGCTACTTTCAATCTATCTCGAAACTTCTTGACAATGTCTTCCATTTCTTGAATTCATTTCGGCCTGATCATTTTTGTTTCACTCAATTCCGTCCAACGAATAGGTGATCGGCATCTATGGCCATATAAAGCTTCATACGGAGCCATTTGAATACTTGATTGAAAATTATTGTTGTATACAAATTCGACCAAAGGTAAGTAACGATCCCAACCTGATTCAAAATCAATAACACAAGCACGAAGCATACCTTCCAAAATCTAAATAACTTGCTCTGATTGTCCAATAGTCTCTGGGTGAAAAGCTGTACTAAAATTAAGTCGCGTATCAAGAGATTCGTGCAACTATTTCCAAAATCTTGAAGTAAACCGAGGATCCCGATTAGAAATTATCGACATAGGAACACTGTGCAATCTCACAATTTCTTGAATATAAACTTCAGCAAGCTTTTGAAGTGACCAATCAGTCCTGACTGCAATGAAATAAGCCGATTTTGTAAGTCGATCAACAATTACCCAAATAGCATTTTTCTTACTTGCCGATAATGGTAATCCTGTTACAAAATCCATTGTGATACAATCCTATTTCCATTTAGGAATAGTAATAAGCTGAAGTAATCCGGTAGGAACCTGATGTTTTACCTTAACTCGCTGACAAGTTAAACATTTAGCTACATATTCAACCACATATCTTTTCATTCCTGGCCACTAATAAGATTTTCGTAAATCATGATACATTTTCATTCCTCCAAGATACAAAACAAAAAGGACTATCATGAGCTTCGCGAAGTATCAACTCTTTAAATTTAGAAACATCTGGAACACAAATTCGATTATGAAATCTCAGGGAACCATATTCATCAATGCTGAATTTTTCTAATGTACCATTCTGAACCATTTCTCCTTTCTTTGCCAACTTGTCATCTTCTAACTGCGCTAACTTGATCGGATCAAACATCACCAGTTTGATTTTTAATTCAGTCAAGAAGCTTCCATCGTTATTGATACTAAGTTGAGCAAACATTTCTCGCAATTCAATCGTTGCTTTTCTACTCAACGCATCAGCTACAACATTAGTTTTACCAGGGTGGTAATCAATAACACAATCAAAATCTTCCAGAAGCTCTATCCAACGACGCTATCTTAAATTCAACTCCTTTTGAGATAGAAAATATTTGAGACTCTTATGATTAGTATAAATATAACACTTTTCATCGTACAAGTAGTGTCTCCAGATCTTTAGAGCAACAACCACAGTAGCTAGCTCTAAATCGTGTGTCGGATAATTACGTTCATGCGCTTTCAACTGACGAGACGCATAAGCAATCACTTTCCTGTCTTGCATCAAAACACAACGAAGACCGCTCAATGAAGCATCACTATAAACAACAAAATCTTTTTCCGATTTCGGTAAAGTCAAAACTGGTGCTTCAGTCAACATCTGCTTCAATTTATCAAAACTTTCTTGACACTAATCATCCCATACGAATTGAACATTCTTATGCGACAACTTTGTCATCGGCAAGGCTATCTTCAAAAATCCATTTACAAATCTTTGGTAATAACCCGCTAGTCCAAGAAAACTACGAACCTTTAACACATTCCTCGGTGCTTTCCCATGAACAATTGCCTCTATCTTTTTCGGATCAACTCTAATTTCATCCGCTGAGATAACATGACCCCAAAATACAACCTCCAATAACCAGAATTCATACGTACTAATCTTTTTGATAAACCATAATTTGCATATATTTTAACCCCATGCTTAGCTTATTTTTGGATGACTTTTCATTAGATTTGATGAATTCAATGCTCCTAATCCTTTAATTTCATGTTTTACACTCAAAAGAGCTTAAGGAGCCGAAAAGAACGAGAAACGGGCCAAAAATAGACAAAATTGGCCTACCTCGGAAATCAACACGGCCTGGACTTCCTCACACGGGCAGACCACACGGCCGTGTGTGACGAGCAGAATTGAGCATGGCCCAAACCATCACGCACGAATGTGTCACACGGGCGTGTCCCTGCTGAGACCAGGTTTAATCCTATTCGGAAAAGGCTACTTGTAGGCCAATAAAGGCGTTCCAAAGCCTATATAAACACCCTAGGGGGCAACCTAAAGGGGGACGCTGAGTAGAAGATAGAAAATACTCGAAGACAGCCGACAGGAGCAGCTTAAGAGAAGGATCTCCATCAAGACTGAAGATCTCCCATTAAGTTCTTTAGAAGTTTTTGGGTTTTCTTATGTTTTGTCGTTTTCCTTATTTTAAGATGTTTCCCTTTATCAGTATGAACTAAATCTCTCAAATACCTGAGGGGATGAAACCTAAGACAAATCTTATTGCTATTTGATTTATAAGATAAATACTTGTTCTTATTCTCAATTGTGAGTTCTTATTCTTGTTTTGATAATTCAGGTTATTGATTCAAGTCGAATGTGCTTATTTAGTGGAGCAAAAGTCCCTGTTTAAGAGTAGATCAACACAATTAAGCGGAGTTGATTGCAACCCTAGAAATAGGGCGACGAAAATCTACCGGATTAGAGTCAAATCTAATAAGAGAATCCATAGATCGAGTTAATGCGACAATAGGGGTTTTAATTAGAAAAAGATTTCAAGTAATCAACCTAGAGTCAGTTGTTTTTAGTCTTGAAAGAGATATTAACATAAATCAGGAATTTCTACGGATTAAGTCAAGTGAATAAATCATATGAATCAAAAGTAATAAGTGAAGTCTAGGTGGATTCTTCCTTAGGTATTGCCTTTATCATATAAGTTGTCTAAAAGTATTTTCTTAATTCTTTCTTTGTCGTGTTTTTAATTAAGCTCTAGTTTAAAAGAAACCACTCCAATTTTTAGGCTAAATAATAGAAGGATAGTAATTACTAGTACTCTTGGCCATTGTGGATATAATATTACCGGTCTTACTATAATTATATTATAAACGATAGGTGCGCTTGCCTTTATTGTGATCATAGCTAGTTTTAGACACATCACTTTCCGTATAACTGTTTCTCTTGTAACACTTGCAAAACAATTCTGAGGTGTTGTGCATGCTCGGATTCAAATTTCGAATAGACTAGAATATCATCAATAAATACTACCAAAAACTGATCTAAATATGGTTGGAAACTATGATTTATGAGATCCATAAATGCTGCCAGAGCATTCGTCAATCCAAAAGGCATCACTAAAAATTCATAATGATCATACCATGTTTGAAATGCGGTTTTCGGTACATCACTTTCTTTCACTTTCAATTGATAGTAGTAACCCGATCTCAAATCAATCTTTGAAAAGACAGAAGCTCCTTTTAGTTGATCAAATAAGTCATCAATACAGGGTAGAGGGTATCGATTCTTAATCTTCAACTTATTCAATTGCCGATAATCAATACAAAGCCGCATCGAATCATCCAGTTAGTATCAAAGGTTGAGAAAAGTTTGTGCAAATTCACTTGGTTTCAAAACCTTTTAGAGTTTGAAATGTATTTCAAATGATCCGCTTTCTTGTCTTTCTGAGAAATAAAAGCTTTTTAGTCAGTTTTCAATTTTACTAATTAATGCTTTTTTTTATAAATTATTTTATTATCATTTGAATTATATAAAAGTCAGTTCAATAATAATATGTTAAAATTATGTGATGTGTCTCAATTTCATTTATTGGAATTGCCACATACATTTTTTTTTAATGTTGTTACATTTTGAGTCAAAATGTATACTAAAAGTAAATTTTATGGACAATTTCTGGAAGAAAAAAAAAAACACTTTTAATAGCGAACCCAGGAATCAAAGGATGATTGAGGGACCATTTTACTAATAAAGTCTCTCTCTTTATACACGTACACAAGGACAAATCCAAAAATACTTTGGACAAGTCCCCTTAGGTTGCTCCTTAAAGAGTCTGCCTTTGTTAATCATCATGTCATATCTTAGCTAAATTCCTTCGGGGGAACCAATATACATCTTATTTGAAAATGATTCATATTTATCAAATAAATCATTTTTTTGTGAGAAAAATAAATAATTTGTTACGGAAAGAAATTTTGAAGGATGACACTTCATAATTTATCAAATAAATTATTTTAATATACCTTTATCTTATGCAAACAAATTATCTCATAATACGTTTTGTAAACTAATAAGACAACTGTAAACTCATTTTCTTTCTCTGAAAACTTTCAAACCCTAGCTCTTGTTTGGCATAATGGTTCGCTACGTCGTTTGCCACCCATCTTTCCACCCTCTTCCATGTCAAGCTGAACGATGGCGATGGCCTAAACTTGGGTAAAGACTTTTTAGGGTTTGCATCTCTTGATTTAAATAATTTTTGAGAAAAATGAACACTTAGGTTTCGACCTAGTTTCGAAAATTTCTTATGAATTCAAAAATGAAAACAAATTAGAAAGTTATGTTAGATGTAAACTTAATCAATTATTAATGAGTTGATGATTTCGTTATATGAAATCATAGGTAGAAGAAAAATAAAGACTTCAACTCTAAATATGCCACATAATTAAAGATCTACCAGACATCAATGATTTCATCTACTTTTGTCCAGGAAATTAAAAAATTGATTTTTGGTTGGTTACACGATTATATGGTGCAAAACTTTTATATATAAAAATACAGATATAGAGACAAGAGAATCATATAATATAATAGAGGCAAATATAAAATAGGTTCTAACATTAAATTTCCTGTGGAATAAAGGTTAATCATATATCTTACTTTAGCATCAACTACGAGTCCCTTAATATAACTCTTAAAAACAGAAAAATAATATATATATGCATAATATTTTGTACACACATTGATAAGATAAAGTATATATAATATACTTGTTCAATGTTAGGTTTATTTATCTCAATTTTTCTGTGGGAATTTAAATAAAAATATTAATTTTGAAACATGAATTCATAAAAGAAAAATGATTAAATTTTTTTCATTTTTGTATAAATAATGATTTTTAGTAAATTTATAATTGAATCGAGATTCATTTGATTAATGAGTGATATCGTGATAATCTGAATTGGATCGAGTTAGTTGTTTCGGTTGAAACAAGAATCGTCAGGGTATCAATTTTGAGAAAAATTTTTGATTGATTGAATTAAGAATTAATACAGATTAATTCAATTAAATCAATTTTTAATATTTTATTGATTTATTTAATTTAACCCTTTAAATCAACCAAATTGATTAAATTATTGAATTAATAATTTAATCGATTCGATCATTAATCCGACTCGAATTGGACGGGATTTAAGTAAACAAGATTTATTTTATTAAAGTTGAAAAAGAAAACACAGGAAGTTGAGCAAATAATAAAGATTAGAAGAAAGAAAACCTCGTAAAGCGAAAATCGAAAGCATTGGAGGGATAGATGGGATTGAGTGTTAAGATCGGCAAACTCAGCCTTACTTTCATTCATCAATCTCCTCACGTGCGTCATCACCTCAGAGGCAATGATCGTTTTTTACACAATAAACCAAATTTTCACATCTTCATATTTATGAAATCAAAATAATAAAATAAAATAAAATGGGTTTTATTTTTTTCATAAAGATATGAATAGTCAGTCGTAGAATATAATAATAAAAAAAGCTACTTTTTTTTCTTCTTTTTTGATTTGCTGGTTAGAATAACCCCATAGCATAAAACACCAAAAGATTAGATAAAACGACAAAACATCTCCCCCAACCTTTGTCAGAAATATCTGCAACACAGTTAGTTCAATTATTACCGCAAATAGCCGGTCATCTTCCGGTCTCTCGAAACCCTATGATCACCAGACGTTCGAAGTGGTCAGAGAGAGAAAGATCACAGAGAAAAAAAAAAACATAAACAAAGATTTCGTTCGAGTGCCGGTGTGTGTTTTTTGAGTTTGAGAGTGAGTGACTAACATGACATTGAGTTCATTTCTTTTTGTGTAAGAAGAAAAGAAAAAGAACCAAGGAGAAAGATGTGTGAAGTTTTTTAAGTCCCAGAGCCAAAATTTCTGTATCTCTTGAACGAATCAGTTGTTAACTGCACCAGCTTTCTCTTCTCTGCCATGATCAACCTTTCATTAAATCATTTACAAAATATAACCCACACCTTTTATCTTTTTTACTGTTTTTTCTCTAATCAAATCCTTTTTTAATATAAAACCTTACAATATCAAGGATATAGTCATCTTGTTCTACTTATTTTCTCTCTTTGGTTGCCGTTTCTCTTTTCTGTACCCTTTTCAATAAATTTCATTTTTTTTTCTGGGGGGTTTTCTTGTAGACTGAAACAGTTAAAACTGTGTGTGTCTATCTCTTAGAGTTTCAGCTAGAGAGGTTTTTTTTATTTATTGTTTTTGTGTGGCTATGGCGGAGGGTTTTGAGCCCTACCATGTCCCACAACAAAGCAGAAGAGATAAGCTAAGAATTGTGGCACAAAACCACTCAGCTTGTGTTGAATCGACGGCTGTTACACTTTCAGGCTGCTCAGGTCTACTTCCTTTGTACGACGCTTCTCTTCTTTCCTCCGATTTGTTGACTTGCGCTGCCAACGCTAGTGCTAGCCATGACTTTCACCATCACCAGGCCAACCAGCTTTCGGCTTCGGCTTCTGGTAAAAACAGTAGCCTCGTTTGTGGAGTTAAAGGTGTGAATTCCATGGGTTTTGTTGGTGGGGTTGTTAATGGTTCTTCATCAGCTTCTCAGCATCACCCTTATTTGGACGGACAATCGTCTTTACCCGGGAACCCTAGCTCCATTCATGATATGAATAACAGCCCTTTCCTTTATACCCCGCAAAACCTTCAAACCATAAGAGATTTTGACCAGTCTTATAACAGTGGTGGTGAAGTCGTGGTTTATAAACCTGAACCTTTGTCCTTGAACCACGAGTCCAGTGCCACTGCTCAGGCCTTGTCTCTTTCTTTATCTTCTCATAATACCCACCAAAACAATCTTCCTTTGGAGCTAAATCTACAGAGATACGGGTCTGCTATCTATAGTGACAAGGTCACTGACAGTGGTTATGTGGTTCCAAGCATTATTCGTGCCAGCGCTTCTACGTCGAATGAGGTTTCCAGGGGCTCCCTCCCTCTCGGGCCTTTCACTGGCTACGCTTCGATTTTGAAAGGATCCAGGTTTTTGAGGCCCGCCCAGATGTTATTAGAAGAGCTTTGCGATGTGGGTAGGGGACTTTATGCTGAAAAAATGACTCCTGATTCTTCTTTGATGGACCCTTCATTGCAGAATTTGAGTGGTACTGGAATTATTGATGATTCTCTCAGTGGGGGAGATGGTGGTGAGAGTAGAAGAAAGAAGTCGAGGCTAATTTCAATGCTTGACGAGGTTAGCTTCTCATTTCCATTTCTTCTGATTTGGGCTTTGATATATGAATGATCCGACATGCAGTTCATGTTTGATGGACTTTTTTTTTGTTTTTGGTTTTCATGGTTGGCAGTCCTGGTTTTCTGTTCTGCGAAGTTGGTCTTAAAACGGTAGTATATTAGTTTATTTGTATCCGTGTCTTTATCCCCCTTTAAAATCTTCCTTGAAGATGGTCTCTTTATGAAACTCCAGCGTTTCTGTCACTGTAGAAGTCATCATCCATTATTAAAATAAACAATGTCAGATACTTTTTAATGGCTTTAAGTTTAGTCAGTGCTTGAACCAACATGCAATCTTGGGTGTTGCATGCATAATTGTCAGTAAAGTATACTCTACCTGCATCCATTTTTATTAAAAAAAAAAAAATGAATGTTCCCTTCCCTCTGTTGTTTATGAGCCTTTCCTCGATTGAATACTACGTGAATTAGATTCTTGCATTTGATGAATGGCCTCTATGATCACCAAAAAAAATTATCCTTTTATGTAAAGGTGATAGTAGGGAATATATGCACTAAGATAAGTGTTAAAAAATGCTTCACAACCATAGAAAGAGTTCTAATAAGTGACAATGTCACCAATGTTTGGGGCTACTTAATGTGCTTTTTAAGTGATTGAAGGAATCCATTTGAAAAGATTTATACTCCAAAAAAAAAAAGGTTTGTGGAAAGCATAATTGGTTATTCCAGATCTACAGAAGACAAGGGCTATAGCTTCATTTAGTTACTGTAACACTGGTATCTATGTAGATTACTGATCTTAGTTAGTCCTCCACTTTTTATCTAAGTACTGTTTTTGAGAGTTAGGGATAGTTAACTGGTTCCTTAGAATGCTTATTGTAGTGAATAAAATGGCAAACCAAACACCTTGAAATTTAGAATTTGCTACTTTATCCGGAATAACAGGCGTTTGCAGTGCTTTAAATGTTTTGATAAGCTACTTTCATAAAATAATAATACTGAATCATGAGTTTAGTGATTCATGTTTTGGTTGGGCCCAAGAGAAAAGCTTCATCAAACTTAATGTTATGATGACAGAAGGCTTCAGACTGCTTATCTTTTTAGCTTTTGCTTGTTGAATAAATCTAAGTGAGATGTATTCTGAAAGTCGGGGGGAATTATTTCTCTCAGATGTGATAACTTTCCTGTTATTGGATTAAGAATTGTCTGTTCTTGTAACTGTTAAGTATTGTCTTTGTGCTTTTAGCTTGTTGCAGTTCACGGTCATCTGGTCTGTGGTTTGAAGATGTGTCTTCTTCAATTTCATATAAAACTCTTATCAATTTCCTGAAGCTAATCAAGCTGTGTCCTTGATGGTCTCTCCGTCGGGACATAGAATAGACGAGTAATTGCATGTTCTAAATGTTTGATTGTCTACCATTAAAAGATTTATGCCATAAGTTCTACATGGGGCAATATGTTGGGTTATAAATTATAATATTTTCTAAAGCTTTCAAGCACAAGTTTTAAGATATATACTTTAAATGTTTGAATAATGATTTCTAAAGGATCTAAATAGTATGTATGACCATTGAACTTTCTGTTTTCATTCCATACGATGCATAGTTTATTCTTAACTTATATCCCCAAATGGGTGCCCCCCTGGCCCTCATTTCCTATTACAAGTAGCTAGAACAGTTCGATGTGATAAACTGAGCTGGTAAAATAAGGGGGTCATGTTGATACAGTCTTTTGCTTGGCAATTGGTTTGGTGCTTCATGGTGGAATTTATGTACTAGCGTAAATCCTACATACTGGTTTTCACTTCATAAGGAAATTGTTTAGGTAGTTGACCAAATGACAAAAGAGCATAGCATCAAAACAAGTATCTTGTTCTTTCAAAATTATGCTGTTGTCTTCACTAGGTGCATCAAGCTTCAGCCTTTTCGGTTTGCGTTTGTTTAATGGTTCGATCTGTAGTTTATGGTATTTTCTTCCACTGGATATTGTTAAGGGTTCAATTTCTGTTACCATATTTAATTCGCAATGACTTATTTTTTAATTTCTTGTAAGGAACTGTGTTTATTGTTGATTAAAATGAATTTTTAGACTGGATGTTACCACCCAAGATCTTAAAAATTCCTAAATCGGTGCTTTTCGATTTTCAGAATTGTACACCCTTTGCTACTTGTTAACCATTTTGCAACTTTCTGACCATCTTTATCATTATTAGGTTTACCGGAGCTACAAACAATATTATCAACAGATACAAGCTGTAGTTGCATCGTTTGAATATGTTGCCGGACTGGGCAATGCTGCTCCTTACGCAAACTTGGCTTTGAAAGCCATGTCTAAACATTTCAGGTGCTTGAAGAACGCAATCACCGACCAGCTTCAGTTCATTAATAAGCCTCATGGTCAGACAAGCCCGGGAAAAGATGAAGGTCCAATGTTTGGAAACACTGAAAGAAGCCTTTATAACCGAGCTGTTCATAATGCTGGGTTCCATGAGCACCAACCTGTTTGGCGACCTCAACGAGGCCTTCCTGAGCGCGCTGTAACTGTACTTCGAGCATGGCTATTTGAACACTTTCTACACCCGTAAGTACCTGAATTGCAAAAGTAAACCTGTCATTGGTAATTGATTGGTTTTTTAAACTTTTTTGTTCAATGTTTCAGTTATCCAACTGACACAGACAAGCTTATGTTGGCTAAACAAACTGGTCTATCACGGAGCCAGGTTTGCCATTTATCATCATTTTTACGTTCTTTTATATTATCATTTTGCAAACATTAACTTCGAAAGGATACTGTTGTAAACCAGGTGTCGAATTGGTTTATAAATGCGAGAGTGAGACTTTGGAAGCCAATGGTAGAGGAAATACACATGCTCGAACAAGCTCAAAAAAATTCGCAAAAGGAGGCTAGAAATCCGAACAAGTCAAGTGACCATTTGTCTTCCGCAAACTCTCTCGCACCTGAAAATCCATCTACCTCCTTTCAAAGGGCTCAGGATACCCCATCAAAGCGCACAAGAAGTGAACCACTTTCCGATATACCCCTTGGAAGTGAACCACATAACTTGACGTACAACAGCTTATCAAGCCATCCACATGTTGGTATGGGTGTTAGCATGGCTGGTGGGAGTAATGGTGTCTCCTTAACACTTGGTCTTCATCAGAACAATGGTATCAGCTTATCCGAGCCATTTCCTTTTAATGCAGCTCAGCGGTTTGGCCTTGGCCTAAGCAGTGAGGGGTATGTTATCGGTGGTTATGAAGCACAAAATCGGCATTTTGGCAGGGATGTTATGGGAGGACAACTTTTACACGATTTTGTAGGTTGAAAAAATGTTTCAGAGAAAAAAAGCTTTCTGGTCATTATTTAATTGGACAGTATATTATACTAACGAAGTTTCGAGTAGATTAAAGCCAATATTGATTACCAGAATGCAAGCTGATTGCCATCTTTTTACAGTGTAAGATCTATGCCATCAAGTCCATAATTTCTTTCAGAAAATGTCTGCCGGGGCAAAGATTATTGGTGTAAAATTCTTGTGTAAAATTATAATTTACATGATAGAAAATATAAACTCATGAGGCCGTCAAATCAAGTCTGGCCTTAGAATATGCATGCATGAGTTCCATTACAATAATTCATTGTCGTCGTTTCAAAGGCAAGTGAATACTACTGACTATTTCTTAACCCTGTTTAAACTGAGCACCTTTAATACAAGTAGCTTGGCAGGGCTAAAGCACTTTGGATGGAGAAAGTTGGAAATTCAGGTTAATAAAGAGGGGTGAAAAACAAAATGCTTTAGACCAGGTCAAGGAGATATATAATATGGAATATGGAATGTAATATAATAATACAAAGTTTTGGGAATTTGGTTAATGTAGTTGCATGGATGGTGGGTAGGGTTGTCCACTGGTGAATGTGGCCTCTAAATTCGTCAGTCTTTTCAGTCTTTGATTATATTAATTTATTCGAATAATGGTATTGTTTTGGTTGAGGTTGAGGGCAGGCAGTGGCAAAGGGAGAGCCGCCTCGATTTCCACTCAGACGCTGGGGTCCCCCCGAAAGAGGCGGGGGGAGGGGGAGAGACCGTAAGGTGAAAGGTTATTTTGTAAGGGTATACTTTGATTCAGATAGTACACAAGTTGAGAGAGGAAAGCAGGGGAGAAGCTGTGGTCCACTGGTAGATGATTGGTGAAAGCTGTGAAGTTCAAAAAGAGTGCAACTGCAACACTGGCAGGCCTTGGTGCACTGCATGCCTTTTGCAAAAAAACATTGCTGTTGTTGGTGCTGTGGGGTTGATGTTTGAGCTTAAAAATCAAATCAAAAGCAGCTTTCTTTCTTTTGATATGTTGTTACTGTGGTGCAGCTGTTGATGATAATAGGAAACAGATTAGCAAATCCAGGAGTTAGGTTAGGCATCTAATCATGTTTTTATTTGTGGGAATTAATCAAAGGTTGGGAAAAGGGAGAGAGAGTAAATTCTCCATATACCAAAAAAGGATTTGGAAAGCTGGCGGTTGAGTCGAGGTAGGCTCCAGGACACCATCAATGGCTCATTTGTTGCTCTACTGTTTCCATCATTTGAGTTAAAGTCTCACGTTGTATTCTTTTCTTTTTCTATTTTAAGTGTTAACCAAACAAATGGTACTGGCAAAATCCTATTTCAAACCGTCTAATCTCTAGTGGATAAGTTTTTTTTTTCTTGGAGTAATAAAAACAAGCCCATAAAGATTTTATTACAGCCATAGCCCATCTAGCCCTTTGCCTCCATGGCCTATTTATGACAGACCTCAAGCTCCTTTCCATTATAGAAACAAGGTGATTATGCCAGGTTGGTCCATTCAAACCATTGGCCTTTGTTTCCATGGCAAAGAATCTTCAAAATTGTATTTTTCTACAAGTTATTTAAAGAAGAAAAGAAAAGAAAAGAAATTGATAAAAAAAACTAAAAATAAGGTGAACTATAAAATTAGTCACCCAATCATTAGTGTCTTTCTATTTTGGTCGCCTTATTATCAAATTTTTAATTTAGTTCCTACTGTTTTAAATTATTTCTATTTTGGTCACTCTCCGTTAAATGGTTAATGGAAGTAATGATGTGACCTTTTTCTTACTGGTATAATAACACATTTAGTCTTCGATACTTACATGATCTATCAATTCGATCCTAATTCTAAATAATTCAATAAATTTAACCCTTCACATTTACAAATTTTATCAATTTGATCCTAAAACATATATAATTAAATATAAATATAAATATATTTAAACACATATAATTAAATCTTGATAAATTCATATATAAATTAGTAATTTTGATAAACCCAAAAACTCATAACCTCTAACACTCAGAAAATTTGTGATTTTTATAAACTTTCATTCATGATCGTGCTAATAGCATTCTCAACAAAGAAACTCAATTTTTCCTATAAAACCTAACAAATATTTAACAAATAAAAAGAAAAACGAAAAAGATTCCTATAAACCTTTTTCAAATCATCATCTTTTGTATTCTTGACAACATGATGAATCATGTAATATTTTGCACCCATCTCTAAGCATAAAATTTATTGTAAGGCTTATCTTCATCTAATTTGTTTGTAAATTATTTAGAAAAAGATGTAAATTTAAATTTTTTAGATACATGTATTTTAAAATTTATTATTTCTTTATATTTTAAAAAATATATACATATTTTTATATTTTTCTTTTAAATTTTTAAATATTATTATAAATAATAGATTATGACATCATCAGTGCCATGTGTCACAACCTAAGAGTGACATGTGTCTTATATTTAACACTATTACAAAAAAGTATTGGCAGAATGAAAATTCAGGTACCAACTTGCATATGTACCAACTTGGAAGGTGTCAGATTCGGTGGGCTAAATACATATTTGAGCCTTATAATTATAATTAAATATAAACACATAATATTATTTATATATAAATAATATATTTTATACTTTTTTCATAATATATAATTTATATTTAAATATATGTGTTTGAGGATCAAATTGATAGAATGTGTAAGCATTGAGGACTAAATATGTTATTATACTAATTGAAAAATTGTCACATCATCACTTTCATTAACCATTTAATATAGAGTGACCGAAATAGAAACATCTAAAGCCTGAGTGGCCAAAATAAGAATGATCTAAAATGTTAGTGATTCAATTGAAAATTTTTATATTTGGGTGACCAAAACAGAAACACACTAATAGTTGAATAATTAATATTATAATTTACCCTAAATGAAAAGTACTATAACAATGATAGCATATGTTAAATTAATCTCAAGTCCAAGTTCTAAAACCAAACATTAAATTTAGATTTGGATTTAAATCACTTCAAAATTTAAAAATAATAAATTAATATTAATTAAAAAGTATATTTTTAAAAATAGGGTAAACTATACCATTAGTCATCCAACTATTAGCATGTTTCTGTTTTGGTTACCAAACTATAAAAAATTTCAATTTTATCACTAATGTTTTAGATCGTTTTTGTTTTGATCACTCTCCGTTAAATGGTTAATAGAAATGGCATGGCCTCTTTCTAACGAGTAGAACAACACATTTAGGCCTCAATACTTACAGATTCTATAAATATGATTCTAATTCTAAATAAATAAATTTAATATTCAACATTTATAAATTCTATCAATTTCATCCTCAAACACATATATTTAAATATAAATATAATTAATTTATGTAAAAAAAATATTTGTGTATAACATAGAAATCAAAGAAGATATAAATATAAATCTATAAGACTTACTTGAATAAAATGACAAAATTTAATGTTTATTTTTGTTAAAATAAAAAATTAAATAAACTTCTTTTATATATATATGGAGTTTATATATATATATATTGTTGTTACCTATAGCTGTTGTTTGCAATTAATATGAAAATTGTCAATGAAAGTGCCTGACTACAGTTGTCACATCTAAAAATCGGGTTGGTAGTATTGACATCAAGTTATAGATTAAAAATAGAGTAAATAGAAAACACGTTAGTCATTAGGACTAAATAGGAATAGAAGCAAAAGTAGAGAACTTAAATGGGTAAATTAGGACTAATGGTTAGTACGGGACTTGTTAAAACAATGGTAGAAATAAGAGGGATTTAAAGGAAAATAAACCAATTTAGAAATGAATTTGGCTATATAAGCCATCAGTGTTCATTTTCTTCCTCACGTTTTCGGTTTCTTTATTTTATTATTTTCTTTCCTTTCATACTTTCTTCATTTCAAAAATTTGTTGCTTCTGGTAGTTGGTTTGCTCTCAAAAAATTTCTGGTATTTTCTTAGCAACCAAGCACCATTTTCTTCTTTAAATTCTCAAGTAAAACACCATTTTTTCTTTTAAATTCTCAAAGGATAGCAAGATCGAAGGTAAACAATATATTTTCATATCAAATCAGCATGAAATGCTTTTGACTAAAGTATCTACGGTTTAGATAAGAAATATAAATAATCTTTGTTTTTTTTTTAAATGTTTGGCTTCATGAAAATGGTGGATCGAAGCTGGTGAAGTTATGAAATGTTTTTTTTTTTTAATGATTTTCAATGAGGTTTGATAATATTAGAAGATTTTACGATCTGATTTAGCAAAGTTTTTAAGGGAATTTATAAACCAAATGATTTTGCTCTTGAGGAAGACGATGAACAGTGGCTGGTTGTGGAAGAAAAGAGTTAAGTAGGATTACCCTTTTTTTTAACAACTTAGATCTGCAAATATATGTAAGCTAGGAGGGTTAAAAGTTAGAAACTAAAGGGAAATAATGACATAGTAAAAATTTGTTAGAAATAATGTAAATAGTGGGCTGCTGTGGAGTAGAGAATGAATTAAATTATTTTAAACAATTATGTGATTTGTATTTGTTCGTGCGAAGCTGAAAAATTTGGAGGAGCATCGACTAGCAAAGATAAAGGCAAGGAGAAGGTTACATAGTCAATTTTGTGGTGAACAAGGTGAGTACTCTGTGTACTGCACTTGAAAACGAGGTCACGCACGACTGGAAGTCAAGTAAGACGTGCGGATTTGAAGAAATATATATGTGCGTCTAGGGTTAGGTTAAATTTATACTATATAGATATAAGCGTTTAAAGTTTGTTATTGATAAACCATAAAAGTAGTATGTTTTAACCTTATACTTGACATGTTTTTGGATGATTTATTATGTATATTAGTGAATTTGATGCTCATAATCCTTTAAATTTATGTTTCTATACTTAGGTGAGCAAAGGGAAGTGAAAGGAGCATAAAATGGGCCAAAATCGGACAAAAAAAGCTGTTTTCAAGAACCACATGGCCTGGGCACTTCCACACGGGCTGGCCACAAGCCCATGTGCCAGCCCGTGTCGATTTCGAACCCTGCTTCTCTTTTATGCGGAAAACCCAATTTTTAGGGGTTCGGAGCATTCTAAAGTTTATAAATACATATTAGAAGAGGATTAAAGGAAAAACGCAAGGAAGAACGAAGAAATTACTCGAAGAATGCCATCAAAATCAACACATAAGTAGATCTCCTTCAAGATTGGAGATCTCCATTTAAATTTCCTTCGAAGTTTTATTGGATTCCTTATGTCTTGTTGTTATTCTAATTTTGAGATGTTTCCATATCAGATTATGAACTAAATTCCTTATATACCTAGGGAGGATGAAACCTATGATGGATCTTGTTATTTAATTTCTGATTTACATGATAAATACTTGATTTCTTGTTCTTAATTATGTATGCTTACTTCGTGTTTTGATATTTTAGGATATTGATTTATGTTAAATGTGCTTATTCAGTGGAGCAAAAGTCCCTATTTAAGAGTAGATCTAGCATAATTGAGTGGAGTTGCATGCAATCTTAGAAATATGACGACATAAATCTACCGGATTAGAGTCAATTCTAATAGGGGAGTCCATAAATTGAGTTAATGCGACAATAGGGGTTTTAATTAGAAAGAGATTTCAATTAATCAACCTAGAGTCAGTTATTCTTACTCTCGAAAGAGATATTAACATAAATTAGAGATTTCTACGAAATAAGGCACAAGTGAATATATTGTTTAATTCAGTTTCGGAATAATAAGTGAAGTCTAGGTGGATTCCTTCCTGGGTATTTTCTATCTTATTGGTTTATTCGATTATTTTCTTAATTCATTCTCTGTCGCGTTCTTAGTAATTAGTTTAGTTAATTTTATATTAAAAGCATCCCCTTTAATTTACAGGCCAAATAATAGAAAAAAAGTAATTACTAGTACTTTTAGTCCTCGTGGATACGATATTCCAGACTCACCATAGCTATATTATTATTCGATAGGTGCACTTGCCTTTGTCGTAATTTTAGTTAGCTTAGTGATCATCAAGTTTTTGGCGCCGTTGCTGGGGATTAAAATATTAGGAATACTCGATTTTTATTAATTTAGCCATTTTTATTTTTATTGCATTTTATTTTTGTTTTTAGTTTAATGTTTGTTTTCTAATTTTCCTTTTGTTTGCTTCTGGCAGGTTCCTTTAGTTTATGACTACTAGAAACCCGTCGGGACCTTTGGTATTTGATAGCGAAATTGAAAGTACAGCTCGCAGAAACTGTAGAGAAGCAAGACAGAGTCGACAAAGTATAGTAGAAGAGCAAGAGGACATGATAATTATTACTGAGGAGATGCTTGAAAATCAAAATAATAAGCTACCTCTTGTAGTTGCTGCGAATCCTGCAAATCTGAATCCTGCTCCTCGTACTATTTACGATTATGCCAAGCCTACTCTAACTGGGGCTGAATCGAGTATCGTGAGAATTGCTATTGCTGCGAATAACTTCGAACTAAAGTCGAACACTATTCAGGTGATCAAATAGTTTGTTCAGTTCGAATGGTTTGCAAGATGAAGATCCAAATACTCATTTGGCTAATTTTTTGGAATTCTGCGACACTTTCAAGATAAATGGCATTTCTGATGATTCCATTCACCTATAGTTGTTTCCCTTCTGGTTGAGGAATAAAGCTAAACAGTGGATGAACTCCTTACCACGAGGTTTTATCACTACATGGGATCAAATGACTGAAAAATTCTTACTGAATACTTTCCACCGGCTAAGACAGCTAAGTTGAGGAATGATATCTCTTCCTTCATGCAAATGGATTTAGAGATCTTATATGATGCATGTGAGAGATATAAGGATTTATTGAGAAGGTGCCCTCACCATGGGTTACCTTTATGGCTACAGGTTCAAACCTTCTACAATGGTTTGAACCCCTCAACTAGGCAATTGATTGATGCTGCCGCAGGTGGGACTCTGAATAATAAAACACCTGAAGAGGCTTATGAGTTTATAGAGGAGATGTCACTGAATAATTATCAATGGCAAGTCATGAGGACGAAGCCCACAAAAGCAGCCAGTGTCTTTAACTTAGATGCGGTCACCATGTTATTGAATCAGGTAGAACTTTTGAATAAAAAGATTGATGGTTTATGTGTTTCTACGCAGGTACATCCGGTGATGGAATACGACGCAAATGGAGGTGGAATGAATAATTCAAAATATTTACCCTATGGTCCTAGCATGGAGAATGAGCAAATAATTTATATGGGTAATAATTCTAGATCTCAAAATAATTCTTATAGTAACACTTATAATGTAGGATGAAGGAACCACCCAAATTTCTCATGGGGTGGTCAAGGAAATCAAAGACCACAACCCCCTCCAGGTTTTTAACAACAACCTTATCAGCAAGAAAAAGAAACCGAATCTTGAAGAGATGTTAGCAAAATTTATTTCGGTGTTAGAGACTTGTTTTCAAAATACCGAGACGGGTTTGAAAAATCAGCAAACGTCGATTCATGGGCTCGAAAATCAAATTGGACAGGTCGTTAAATTAGTTTCAGAAAGACAACAAGGTAGTTTACCTAGTAACACTGAACCCAACCCAAAAGAGCATGTGCAAGCAGTTACACTAAGGAATGGGAAAGTGTTGGCTGAACCTGAAAAGAAGTAGCAAAAAGAATCTGATAAGGAAAAGGGCAAGGGAGTAAAACCCGAAGTGAGTGAAACACCAGTACTTAAGGAATATAAACCACCGATCCCATATCCGACAAAGTTGAAGAAAGACCGCATGGATGTACAATTCGGTAAATTTCTTGAGCTTTTTAAACAGTTACATATTAACTTACCTTTTGTTGAAGCTATTTTGCAGATGCCTACATATGCAAAATCTTTGAAAGAGCTATTAACCAACAAAAAGAAGTTTGAAGAGCTATCCACTGTGGAACTCAACGAGGAATGTTCAGCTATTCTTCAAAATAAACTACCAACTAAGCTGAAACATCCAGGAAGTTTTACTATTCCATGTTTAATTGGTAGTTTAAATATTGAGAAAGCATTAGCTGATTTAAGTGCTAGCATTAATTTGATGCCTTATAAAATGTTCAAGCAGCTTGGTCTTGGGGAACCAAAACCCACTAGGATGAGTATCCAATTAGCTGATAGATCTGTTAAAAATCCTAGGGGTATTATAGAAGATGTCCTTGTAAAAGTAGATAAATTCGTATTCCCTTTTGATTTTGTTGTGCTTGACATGGATGAGGATGTTGAGGTACCTTTAATTTTAGGTCGTCCATTTTTAGCCACTGCTAGGGCTATCATTGATGTGGATGATGGTAAACTTGTGCTTAGGGTAGGTGATGAAGAGATTATTTTTAAAATCTATGATGCCATGCGATTCTCTAGAGAACAAGATGATTCATGTTATTTTATCGATTTTATTGACCATATTATTCAAGATTCATTACAGGAAATTGTTCATAAGGACACGTTGGAACTATGTCTTGTCTAATGAGAGGAGGTAGATGATGATACTGCTGTGATAGGTGAGACAAAAATTGATTTAGGTTCTAACAAGTATTTATTGAGACAGAAGAATTATGAGGATATTGAGGTAAACGATGAATTAAAATTAAAACCCTCTATTAAAGAACCTCCTAAATTGGAACTGAAGCAATTACCAAATCACCTAGAGTATGCGTTTCTTAGAAATAATTCCATATTATCAGTGATTATTGCTTCAGATTTACAGCTAGATGAGAAAGATAAGTTACTGAATGTATTAAAGAAGCATAAAAGAGCCATAGCTTGGAAAATTTCAAACATTAGAGGGATCAACCATTCTTTCTGCACCCATAAAATTTTAATGGAGGATGAATATAAACCATGTGTGCAAGCTTAAAGACGACTAAATCCTAACATGAAGGAGGTCGTCAAGGCTGAGGTAATTAAACTTCTAGATGCTGGAGTTATTTATACTATTTCTGACACTGCTTGGGTGTGTCCTGTGTAGGTTGTTCCCAAGAAGGGAGGCATGACTGTTGTAGCCAATGAGAAGAACGAGTTGATTCCAACGAGGATAGTCACGGGATGGAGAGATTGTATTGATTATAGGAAGTTTAATGATGCCACGAGAAAAGATCACTTCCCTTTGCGTTCATTGATCAAATGTTGGAAAGATTATCTGGGCATATGTATTATTGTTTCCTAGATGGACTCTCTGGCTACTTTCAAATCCCGATAGCTCTCGAGGGCCAAGAAAAAATGACATTTACATGTCCATATGGTACGTTTGCTTATTGATGAATGCCTTTTGGATTGTGTAATGCTCCTGCTACTTTTCAACGCTGCATGTTGGCCATTTTTGATGAACTTGTAGAAGACATTATGGAGGTATTCATGGATGACTTCTTGGTATTCAGTAATTCTTTCCATCTTTGTCTTAAAAACTTAAAACGAGTTCTAATGAGATGTGAGGAAACGAACCTTGTACTTAATTTGGAAAAATGTCATTTTATGGTTCGAAAAGAGATTGTGTTGGGCCATAAAATTTCTAGTAAGGGGATTAAAGTTGATAGAGCGAAAATTGAAACCATTGAAAAATTACCTCTCCCTAGTTTAGTTAAGGCTATTTGAAACTTTTTAGGATATGCTGGGTTCTATAGAAAGTTTATTAAAAAATTTTCTAAAATAGCTAAGCCTTTAACGAATTTGCTAGAAAAAGATGTGCCTTTCGATTTTAATCAAGAATGTTTAGAAGCATTTGACACTCTTAAAGAAAAATTAATTAATGCTCCGATTGTGGCTGCATCTGATTGGAATTTACCCTTTGAGCTAATGTGTGATGCGAGTGATTTTGCAGTAGGTGCAATTCTTGGACAGCAAAGACACAAGCATTTTCAACCAATTTATTATGCTAGCAAGACGTTGATAATGGCACCAGAAAATTACACTACTACAGAAAAAGAATTGCTAGCTATGGTTTTTGTATTCGATAAATTTAGACCATATTTGATATTATTTAAAGTTATTGTTTACACTGACCATTCAGCTCTTCGTTATCTCCTCACTAAATCAGATGCAAAACCTCGGCTTATAAGATGGATTTTATTATTGTAGGAGTTTGATTTAGGAATCCAGGATAAGAAGAGAGCTGAAAATCTTGCAGCAAATCACCTTTCCAGGCTAGAGAATTCACATCTTAAGGAGCTTGATGAGAATGAGATAAATGACTCGTTTCTTGAGGAACAACTCTTGGCTGTAACTGACTCTGAAGTCCCTTAGTTTGCGGATATTGTGAATTACCTATGTAACACCCCCTACCTGTATCCATTGCTGGAATAAAGTATGAGGCAGTACCGAGGAGTACGGAATACTCACAGACAATTTAAGCCATTTATCGCTCAAATACCAAAATTGACTATAAAAGTTTCTTTACACATATAGTGCACTTGAGGTGCACCATTCCATAATTATGAATGAACACATTTATCAAACATATGTCATGTTTTTATATATATCAGTCTCATATTTCCATGTATCAATTACCATCATTTCCTCGTATTTCGACAAATACGTGAAACAATTCATAAACATGCAATTCACTAACCCTTCCTGCCAATCACAATTTAAAGTGACAAATCACTTATTGAGCCCAATTTCAATGTTCACTACAATCTATCATATAAATTTGGATGTACGTATCCACCAATAAATTCCATGTACAGGTATCATCATCTCATATTTCCACATACATTACTTTGCACATTATGAACTCAAATAACATATACAAGACATACCAATGTATTTCAAATACGTTTTCATAATATTTCATTTAGAATTAAGATTATTTCATATTAGAACTCTTCTCATTAACTCATTTGGAATACCAATTCATACAGATAATAGACTCAAGGATGTACAAATATATAATCACAAATGAACTCATTAGTCAACCAAGTTCTACGTTCATGTCTCATCAACTCGTATTTCCTTATATTACATAATATATACCATGATTTCCATTCCCTTGATATTTTTCCATATTTATCCCATTGAATTTCTTGGAATTTTCGATGGATTTTCAGAGGTACACTTTAGTGTACAAATCCAGGTCCGTCAATTCATGTTCATGTGCGCACATTTCCATTTCAGAGAGCACACTCCTGCGAACCTCATCCTTACAGCGGGATTACCAGTCCAGACTAAATCCCCTGTAAGAGAGCACACTCCAACGAACCTCATCCTTACAGCGAGATTACCTGTCCAGGCTAAATCCCCTGTAATATAAACTCATAGAGTATTGTCGGGATTACCAGTCCAGGCTAAATCCCCTGCAACGACAATTACTCTAATGAGCTTGGATCTGAATTACCAGTCCAGGCTAAATTCAGACCCTAATTTGGATTACCCGTCCGGGCTAAATCCATTTTCCACATATTCTTCGGGAGGGCTATATCAGGATCACCCGTCCGGGCTAGATCCTTTTCACACATATTCTTCGGGAGGGCTATATCGGGATAGGATCACCCGTCCGGGCTAGACCCTTTTTACCGTCAATTCCTTTTCAGAGATCCATCGAATTTTCCTTTCATTCAACCGGGATTTCTTCCTTTTTTTTTATCAAATATATCAATGTTTCGTCAACTTTCATACAATGAACATTCAAATTATATTCATATCAATAACATACATTTCAAGCATTTAAGAATATAATTCAAGTTACATGAACTTACAATTCGATTTTTATACCATAACGATAATCTTAGTTTCATAATAAATATTTGAAATAAAGCATAATATCATTTCTACCTCAACGTTTATCAATTATAATCGATCATGTGATCAATTTATACACAAGTCATTCATTTATTATTTTTCCTCCTCCTCCTCTCCATCCACATCCTTAGTATAAACAACACACTTGTAAGAAACATTATCTATAATTTTCACTATTTACTTATGTGAATATTCAAGCTGTCCATCCGTGTCATAGTCACTAAATTATTTTTATCTTGAGCTACAGAACTCCAAATTAAGATCCGTAACTTTTATTTGAAACTAGACTCACATATCTTCTTACCATAATATTTCCAGAATTTTTGGTACGGTCAATTAGTACAGTTTATTAGTTAAGTTCTCCCTTGTTACACAGTCCTACTGCTCTGACCTCTCTTCACTAAAAATCAATTATCTCATAGTAAAATTTTCATATAGTGTTTTCGATTATTTCTAATGAAAATAGGCTCACTAAGGAATACAGGGGCTCACGAAGTTATTCTCAACTAGTCTTACCAAAATTTAAATATCTCAAAATGTAGACTTCCTTTGCTTTCTTTTATATGAAAATAGACTCAACAAGCTTTAATTCTATATCTCACTCAACTTCTAATTCAATTTATACCTTTTTTGATGATTTTTCAGAGTTAGACAACTGCTGCTGTCCAAAACTGCTTTAGTATAACATGTTGATTTCTATTTTGTCTCAAATTCCACATTTCATACAATTCAATCCTTGCTCAATTAACCCCTCAATTGAGCTAATTTTCTCATTTAATAATTTTCTCTATCATTTTAAACTACTTCATAATCTTTTAAAATCAGAATTTTAACACTAAGCCTTAATTTCAACTCTTTCACAATTAGGTCCTAAAACTAATTTTCATCAATTTTACTTGATAAAATCATCATATAACAAAATTAAAGCTTCAATTCAATATTTATCCATCATATTCTTCCAGCACTAATCCACATCAACTTTAAAAATTAGCCATAGAATCAAAAACTAATGACATAGTAAGTTGGACCCAATTGTAAAAGTCTAAAAACATAGAAATTTCAAGGAGAAAGCAAGAATTAAACTTACATGAAGCTTGAGTATGAAAACCAGCTTGAAACTCTCTCCCATGGCTGTTTTTCAGCTAAAGAAAATGAAGAGAATTCTAGATATTCCAATTTGGTCCCATTTTTATTTAACTAATTTTGGCAATTTTCCAATTTTGCCCTTATTTCCCCCATTTCCTGATTTTTCTCAGCTATTGTTGCCCAAAATATCTCCTTTGGCTTATTTTCACTTTAGGTCCTTCCTCATTTGACAATTAATCTATTTAATCCTTCTAGCAACATTTACACCTTTTTCAATTTAGTCCTTTTTATTTAATTAACCACCCAAACGTCAAAATTTTCTAACGAAATTTTAATACTAACTTATTGACATTCCGTAAATATTCATAAAAATACTTATGACTCAGTTTATAACACCGAGATCTCGATACCTCTTTTTCTCGATTTCTTGACCAAATAAATCTTTATAAAACATAATTTACTATTTTAAAAATATTTTAAAAGCTACATTTGACTTGTAAATATTAAATAATATGGTCTACGAGTTTATTTGTCAGATTTGGTGGTCTCGAATCACTATTTCTGACACCACTGAAATTTGGGCTATTACAACTCTCCCCCTCTTTAAGAATTTTCGTCCTCGAAAATTCCTTCAGTGGAGAGATTCAAATATTTTTCACTACTTATACCTTTTCCGATGTCAATTCCTTACACGAAAATTAGAGAAATCTAGATACCAGAATCACCACGTTTCTATGATCAAACCAAAAGCATAATCATAACAGACATAGTTATCACAAGCTAAAGAACACACTTTAAAGATAAGCCATGATTAATAATTTACAAAGTATGAATTATAGGAAAACCAAGATAAGGAAATTCAAGATACAATACCATACCAGAAATCCGAGAACATAACTAAAAAAAAAAAATAAAGATACTGATGATTCCTCAGAGAAAGCCAGAAGAAAAACACTGCTTACCGACTCTGGACTTCCATCATAACAGAGTTAATATATTTCCAAATATTTATATATATGACAGAATAATATCCAGTAAAAACGGAAGAATAGTCCAACATAATTTTTTTTTTTACCATCGACTTTATTCCAACATAATAAAATAGAATTCCGAAGAGATAAAGAAATATCGATCATAAACCGACCTGACCAACAGGGCTTTCGTCTAGCATCATAGTTAGCTAGCATTCTCATAACATAAGAACTCCATCAGAGCTGAACAATCACACATATATCTCTGAGGATAAAAGAATATATATAGAATACTCAGAAAGATCATCATATTCATCTCAACTATAACTATCACACACAAACATCTTTACTACTCAATTATTATTTCTCTAACTAATTCTGTCTTCATGTACCCCGTATCATTCCATTCACTAACGAAAACCAATTCAAGAAGAATCTTAGCAAACACATACTTTAGATTTCATACTCAATTGAGGCGAATAGTCGAGACTAACTTCTTCTTTATCCGTGACATTGCATAATCTGTGTAATCATTAAAATAATATGATATTTCTTCTAAAACTGAGTTCATTTGTCACATTATACTCAACTTTTTTTGCATTACTAATTATTCACCACTGAACTCTTTAGTTTCCCACTTATGAACTTATTCAACATAATTCTCGTGAACTTTCATCATAAAACAACACTGGTAAAGGGGTGAGGTCGTAAAGCCTCTAACTTGACTCTCATAAATACACACATATGACGTAGCATTCATCATCAACATAATATCATCATAATCACATAATTCACTCTAAGCAAATTTTCATACTTAGTCATGTTACACAAACTTTTCGATTATCTTATTTAAACAAGTGTACTTAAACATACATTCCATGAAATTTGAGTAAATTTACTCATAACACTCACTTAATCAAGCATGTTAGGCACATAATATCATATGAATACCAACATACATGGATGCGTTTATCACAACATAGACTTCCGTTTCATTTCACTTTTCCACATTTCTCAACTTATGGTTATCTCATTAAGAACATTAACAGATGCATATCATGAACTTCTATTCATACCTTTCTATATTTCAACATATCGTAAGCACATTTTAATCATCTCAATATCATTTTTAGCATTATCGACAATAGCTCGGTTAGAAGTCATTTCTATCTTAACAAAACAATTTCGTTAGAGCCGAGAGATATCACACTATCACAGTTCACATATGGCATGTATAGCTAGACTCATGCACACGCTATGTTAGTCCGAGAATCGACTAAACCATAGCTCTGGTACCACTAAATGTAACACCCCCTACTCGTATCCATTGCTGGAATAAAGTATGAGGCATTACCGAGGAGTACGGAATACTCACAGACAATTTAAGCCATTTATCGCTCAAATACCGAAATTGACTATAAAAGTTTCTTTACACATATAGTGCACTTGAGGTGCACCATTCCATAATTATGAATGAACACATTTATCAAACATATGTCATGTTTTTATATATATCATAGTCTCATATTTCCATGTATCAATTACCATCATTTCCTCGTATTTCGACAAATACGTGAAACAATTCATAAACATGCAATTCACTAACCCTTCCTGCCAATCACAATTTAAAGTGACAAATCACTTATTGAGCCCAATTTCAATGTTCACTACAATCTATCATATAAATTTGGATGTACGTATCCACCAATAAATTCCATGTACAGGTATCATCATCTCATATTTCCACATACATTACTTTGCACATTATGAACTCAAATAACATATACAAGACATACCAATGTATTTCAAATACGTTTTCATAATATTTCATTTAGAATTAAGATTATTTCATATTAGAACTCTTCTCATTAACTCATTTGGAATACCAATTCATACAGATAATAGACTCAAGGATGTACAAATATATAATCACAAATGAACTCATTCGTCAACCAAGTTTTACGTTCATGTCTCATCAACTCGTATTTCCTTATATTACATAATATATACCATGATTTCCATTCCCTTGATATTTTTCCATATTTATCCCGTTGAATTTCTTGGAATTTTCGATGGATTTTCAGAGGTACACTTTAGTGTACAAATCCAGGTCCGTCAATTCATGTTCATGTGCGCACATTTCCATTTCAGAGAGCACACTCCTGCGAACCTCATCCTTACAGCGGGATTACCAGTCCAGACTAAATCCCCTGTAAGAGAGCACACTCCAGCGAACCTCATCCTTATAGCGGGATTACCAGTCCAGGCTAAATCCCCTGTAATATAAACTCATAGAGTATTGTCGGGATTACCAGTCCAGGCTAAATCCCCTGCAACGACAATTACTCTAATGAGCTTGGATCTGAATTACCAGTCCAGGCTAAATTCAGACCCTAATTTGGATTACCCGTCCGGGCTAAATCCATTTTCCACATATTCTTCGGGAGGGCTATATCAGGATCACCCGTCCGGGCTAGATCCTTTTCACACATATTCTTCGGGAGGGCTATATCGGGATAGGATCACCCGTCCGGGCTAGACCCTTTTTACCGTCAATTCCTTTTCAGAGATCCATCGAATTTTCCTTTCATTCAACCGGGATTTCTTCCTTTTTTTATCAAATATATCAATGTTTCGTCAACTTTCATACAATGAACATTCAAATTATATTCATATCAATAACATACATTTCAAGCATTTAAGAATATAATTCAAGTTACATGAACTTACAATTCGATTTTTATACCATAACGATAATCTTAGTTTCATAATAAATATTTAAAATAAAGCATTATATCATTTCTACCTCAACGTTTATCAATTATAATCGATCATGTGATCAATTTATACACAAGTCATTCATTTATTATTTTTCCTCCTCCTCCTCTCCATCCACATCCTTAGTATAAACAACACACTTGTAAGAAACATTATCTATAATTTTCACTATTTACTTATGTGAATATTCAAGCTGTCAATCCGTGTCATAGTCACTAAATTATTTTTATCTTGAGCTACAGAACTCCAAATTAAGATCCGTAACTTTTATTTGAAACTAGACTCACATATCTTCTTACCATAATATTTCCAGAATTTTTGGTGCGGTCAATTAGTACAGTTTATTAGTTAAGTTCTCCCTTGTTACACAGTCCTACTGCTCTGACCTCTCTTCACTAAAAATCAATTATCTCATAGTAAAATTTTCATATAGTGTTTTCGATTATTTCTAATGAAAATAGGCTCACTAAGGAATACAGACATATAAGTTATAACTCACAATTCTTTTTTTACAATTTTTAGTGAATTTCTAAAGTAAGAACAGGGGCTCACGAAGTTATTCTCAACTAGTCTTACCAAAATTTAAATATCTCAAAATGTAGACTTCCTTTGCTTTCTTTTATATGAAAATAGACTCAACAAGCTTTAATTCTATATCTCACTCAACTTCTAATTCAATTTATACCTTTTTTGATGATTTTTCAGAGTTAGACAACTGCTGCTGTCCAAAACTGCTTTAGTATAACATGTTGATTTCTATTTTGTCTCAAATTCCACATTTCATACAATTCAATCCTTGCTCAATTAACCCCTCAATTGAGCTAATTTTCTCATTTAATAATTTTCTATATCATTTTAAACTACTTCATAATCTTTTAAAATCAGAATTTTAACATTAAGCCTTAATTTCAACTCTTTCACAATTAGGTCCTAAAAACTAATTTTCATCAATTTTACTTGATAAAATCATCATATAACAAAATTAAAGCTTCAATTCAATATTTATCCATCATATTCTTCCAGCACTAATCCACATCAACTTTAAAAATTAGCCATAGAATCAAAAACTAATGACATAGTAAGTTGGACCCAATTGTAAAAGTCTAAAAACATAGAAATTTCAAGGAGAAAGCAAGAATTAAACTTACATGAAGCTTGAGTATGAAAACCAGCTTGAAACTCTCTCCCATGGCTGTTTTTCAGCTAAAGAAAATGAAGAGAATTCTAGATATTCCAATTTGGTCCCATTTTTATTTAACTAATTTTGGCAATTTTCCAATTTTGCCCTTATTTCACCCATTTCCTGATTTTTCTCAGCTATTGCCGCCCAAAATATCTCCTTTGGCTTATTTTCACTTTAGGTCCTTCCTCATTTGACAATTAATCTATTTAATCCTTCTAGCAACTTTTACACCTTTTTCAATTTAGTCCTTTTTATTTAATTAATCACCCAAACGTCAAAATTTTCTAACGAAATTTTAATACTAACTTATTGACATTTCGTAAATATTCATAAAAATACTTATGACTCGGTTTATAACACCGAGATCTCGATACCTCTTTTTCTCGATTTCTTGACCAAATAAATCTTTATAAAACATAATTTACTATTTCAAAAATATTTTAAAAGCTACATTTGACTTGTAAATATTAAATAATATAGTCTACGAGTTCATTTGTCAGATTTGGTGGTCTCGAATCACTATTTCTGACCACTGAAATTTGGACTATTACAACCTAGCTGCTAACGTCCTACCAATAGTGTTGACACATTATCAAAAGAAGTGATTCTTTGCCGATGTGAAAAATTATTTTTGGGAGGATCATTTTATTTTTCGTGTATGTGCAGATCAAGTAATTCAGAGATGTGTTTCAAAATCAGAAGCGAGTAAAGTCTTGGAACACTGCCACTCAAGACCAACAGGAGGACATTACAGTGGGACTAGGACAACACATAAAATACTTGAATTAGGTTTTTATTGGCCCAAACTGTTCAAGGACGTAAACAGGTATGTTACTTCTTATGATAGATGCCAGAGAACAGGTAATATTTTTAAACGTGATGAAATGCCTCAAACTTATATGCTCTCATGTGAAATATTTGATGTTTGGGGCATTGATTTTATGGGCCCATTTCCTAGTTCGTTTGGTAATAAATAAATCTTAGTAGCGGTCGATTATATGTCAAAATGGGTAGAAGCTCAAGCTTTACCTACCAATAATGTTAGAGTGGTAGTTAGATTTCTCAAGAAGCTCTTTTCTTGATTCGGAACACCTAGAGCAATTATTAGTGATAGGGGTACGCATTTTTATAATGTTCAATTTGATAAAGTCCTTAAGAAGTATGGAGTGCATCATAGGACAGCTACCCCTTATCACCCTCAAACTAGTGGACAAGTTGAAGTTGCAAACTGAGACCTCAAACGTATCCTAGAGAAAATTGTAGAGTCAAATAGGAAGGATTGGGCGATAAAATTAGATGACGCTTTGTGGGCCTATAGAATTGCTTTTAAAACTCCCATAGGAACATCTCCTTACAAACTTGTTTATGGAAAAGTTGTCATTTACCGTTTGAATTAGAAAACAAAGCATTCTGGGCTATAAAATTCCTAAACTATGATCTTAAACTTGTAGGTTAGAAGAGATTGATGCAGCTGAACGAGTTAGATGAGTGGAGAGCGAATGCTTACGAGAACTCACGATTATGTAAAGAGGTGAAAAAGTAACGCCATGATGCTCGTTTGAAACAGCCTCAACAATTCGTAGCTGGAGATCTTGTCATTTTATATAATTCAAAGCTCAGGTTGTTTTCCAGAAAGCTGAAATCAAGATAGTCAAGTCCATTCATAGTACAAACCGTTTTCCCATACGGTACGATAGAGGTAACTCATCCAGAATATGGCACATTCAAGGTAAATGGTCATTGACTTAAACTTTATAGGGGTGAGGATTTTAGAAATGATAGAGAGGAGCTTCAGCTCCGCGAACCTTCGTAATTGTGCGCACAAGGTAAGTCTAGCTTAGACTTTAAATAAGCGCTTCTCGGGAGGCAACTCGAGTGTTAACACTTCTAATTTTTCTATTTTTGATTACATGATATTTTTTTTAAATAAATAAAAATACAGGTTTTTGACTCACACAGCCTGGGCATACGGGCGTGTCCTTGGACATGTGCACTAACAGGGGTCTGACAGTGAGTTATACGGTCTAGGCACACGGGCATGTCCTTTGGTCACACGGCCTGGACACATGGGCGTGCCCTTTGGTCACATAGCCTGGACACACGAGCTTGTCCTTAGCCGTGTGGATCCTGGGACTTAATTTTCAAAAAAATTGATAAAGACACGGCTTAAAATAAGCCACACCGGCATGTCCTAGGCCGTATAAAACCTAGAGCTAAATTTTTTCAATTTTAAAACAAGTTAGAGAATTACATGGGCAAGACACACGGCCGTGTGGGAGACACGATCGAGTCGCACGGGCGTGTTGGAGGTTACACGGGCGTGGGAGAAGCGAAGAGGCTTGCACACGGCCATGCGACACGGTCCTGTGTGTCATACGGCCTAGACACACGGGCGTGTCCGAGGTCGTGTGAAGACTGGGCTTTCATTATTGATTGACACGGGCTGAATAGAAGCCACAAGAGCGTGTGACACGGCCGTGTGGCCCAACACGGGACTCACACGATCGTGTCCTCCTTAAAAACCCTAAATTATTTTATTTTTGTTTTGTCTTTTTCTCCCATCTTCCCAGCAAGCTCTGGCCGCCGCTCCCTGCAACCACTATGGTTCCAGCCACTGTTCCCTCCCCTCCAGCCCGATGCCCTGTCCTCTCCATCGATTTCCTATCTAGCCCTAAACCGCAACCTTCCAACAGCTCACTCCAGCCCCACCTGCTCCTTCGGCATCCCTCCTCTATTCACGCACCCTTAGCGCAAACCCAACCACCCAAGCAACCACCCCCAACTGAACCCCCTCCCACGGCCTCTCTCCATTCCTCGGTCTCCTTTTTCTTTCCCCTTGTGCACAAAGCAACCTCGTCGACCACCGCACCTACCGCCGCGTACACACCCCAACACTCCTCTGTCGGTTCTCCCTTTTCTCCCATTTTTAGTTATCTATTTATTTTATTTGCCTTTCTTATTCTTTTTGTTATTTGTTATTTTCCATTTTTCCGATTTTGATTATTATTGTCTTTAATTTCTTTATTAGTTCTTTATATTTCTTATTTTGTTTTTATAGTTCGATTATATTTTTCTTCATTGCTGCCTTCAATTTGTGTTATAATATTGATTCTTGCTTTCTTCCTAATACTGTCAGTCTATGTCAGTTACTATTTATTTTATTATTCTCTTTATTCTTAATTACTATTGTTAGTATTCTTATTTTAAGTATAACATGATTTGTCTTTTAGTTCTGATTTGTTTTAGTTTTGATTCTTTGCTTTTATTTGTTATCCTTTTTTTGATCACTTTGATTCATACTTAGTTTCACTATATGGTTTTGGCATGCTTGAGTTTTCGTCCATAGTATTTTAGGAATAATTTATTATTATTTAGGACTACTTATATTTTGCTTTCTTGGACTTTATTTGCATACGTGGTGATTATTTATTAATGAAAGTCTTTTACTTATTCAGGCACATCATGACAAACACCCATGGTAAGACTAAGGCCGCCGTCCTCGCTTCAAAAAAATGGAAGACCCATGGAGTGACCTCCTCCTTGAGCGCTTCAACCGAGGCCCGCCACCCTTATCTCCGATTTTTGGAAGGCCCCTAGGAGGCTTTATATCAGCTCCTTCGAGTACGACCACTCGGCCTAGGTCGCTGTATTGAGTGGGCTGCATTAGAGCAGGTCCAACTAGCTGATGATGTTTGTGCCTTCATTACCACAGCTCCATGGGACAAATTCTTTTCCATCATCGAGTCCACCTACACGGAGCTTACTTTAGAGTTTTGCGCGACATTTCTCCTACAGCAGGTTATGATCGCTAATGACGAGCCAAGCACCATCACTTTTCGACTTGGTGGTTTGGTGCGTTAGATGAGTGTTCCCGAGCTCGGCGCTACTATAGGACTTTACACCGAGGAATTCAAGAGTGCCATATGTCTACATTAGGACATCCATTACGCTCCATCTCGTTGTTGGAATGAGCTTACAGCGAGTCAAACACCAAATGACACGAGTCGCTCGAAGACGACTTCTCTCCCTCCAACTTTACGGTACCTTCATGCATTTTTAGCTCACATTCTGACTGGAAGGAGGGAGAGCACTGGAGTTATTAGTACTCATGACGCCTATTTTCTATAGAGCATGGCTACCGGGCATATCTTTGACTTGGCATACTTCATTGCCTTATCCTTCTGCCATCATACTGACCACCACAGGAAGGGCCCATCTGTTTAGGCCCTTATGTGACTGGCCTCACTCGACACTTCGGTCTTCTTGACACACCGGAGCAGTCCTCCACACTTACACTTGCAGGCCAGATGTCTCCACAGGGAATCTCGAGCATGATACACATGAGGATGATCGAGCGGCGTTGTGGAGTGGATCCCCCTCAGTATCGATTATTTTATTTTGACACTCAGAATGAACCCGATGACTTCACTAATGATGTTCCTCTCCATCACGAGGACCCACTACAGCCTCCACCTTCGCGTCACCAACCTGTTTCTTCTGCTGCTACTTCAGAGGACCTCTTCGAGCGACTATTAGCTTCGAGCAGTACTGTGCTTAGAGGTTCGACAGTCTTGACACGACATTACAGTGGATCTATCAGCATTTCTGTATCTCCTCTCCAGCGCCGAGGACTCACGACACCGACGTGTTTGATGATGAGGACCATTGATCCCATTTATTTTATTTTATTTTTAGTTTTATTTATTTTTATGTTTATTTTTATTTTCTTAGACATTTCGTTTTTATCTTTTTACCTATATTTAATTTTATGGTTTTTTTCTAATCGAGTATAACCCTTTAATATTCTTCACTATTTGTGTTTATTTTCTTATTAGTTGCTCAGAATCATGCACTACATTTAGATTTGTCTACAATTCCACTTTTCACTATTATGAGGATTTCATCCAATATTCAGGACAGTTTCAATTCTCTCCCTCTCTTATGATATTTTGTTTTTACTGTTATTATTTTTGTTTGTACATTGAGGACAATGTACATCTTAAGTCTGGGGAGGTTATTTATATGATTATCAGAAAATCCCTGAATTATGTCTTGTGTTTAAGTAATTTTCTCGTAATACTATTAGAATGAATTCTTATCAATTTGTGATTTTCATTGATATGTTTTAGATTAAATTCATAAATATTTGTACATTGATTGTTTAAACTTTAAGACATGAAAGAACCAAACATGATAAGTCTATTTTCAGAATTAAAAATTTTAGGTTGTTTCCCTGAATTGAGGTATTACCTTGAAGTTTAAGGTTTACAAGATTGATATCAAAAACCATAATTTTTTGTGAGATTTTGAGCCTTTAGAGCACACACTTTTCTTACTCATTTTATTATTGGTTATGAGCGTGTCAATATTGACTTGTTATTCTAGAACTTGCTTCGGTTATGCATGTCGAGACCACACCTTTGATTTAATATATTGAGATGATAAAGACACATAGGTTTTAACCCACTTATCCCATAAAAAAAGCCTACCTACATAATTAACCCTTAGTGAACCCCTTTGAGCCTAAAACATCGTTTCTTTGATTTACCCATTAATGTTAACCCATAACTCATTTTTTGATTCATGAAGATTTTTTCCCGTTTTATTGACTCCCTTTTTGTTGAGATTCGATTTGGTTAGTTGCGTAACTATGTTCTTTTGTTTCAGTTGTTAAATTATTTCTTATTATCCATTGTTCTAAAAAAAGTGAAAAAAAAACATTATTAGTTAGTTATATGTTAAGTGAGATTGAACAGTTAAACTCATATTTTGAGAAGAAGCTCGTGTTATTCTTGAATTGTTTTCGATTGATGTACTTGTTTTTTAATTTAGAATTTGTTTATTTTTCTAGTTTGATAATTGATCAATTCGATCTCGATTTTAACCAACTTTTTCAGCCTTTCTCCACACCCTTAACCTAAGCCCTATTACAACCTTTTAAAGACCTTTTGATTTGGGTATCATCTCATTTTATAGTGGTGGAGATTTGATTTTCATGCAAGCCTATGGTAATAACTTTTCATGTTTGATTTTTGAGTGCTTATTTTTGACCCTTAAACACTTTGAGTGATTTGAGTGAATATTTAGTGAGGATGTCAATTCTTGTTGGTTTTGAATTAAAGGTAATTACTTAGATAAGGGAAAATACCTATGTTTTCATGATTTAAAAATGCTCGGCTTGGATTGTTTGAATCTTTAATGGTCTTTTAGTTGAATTATCAATGTATGATTATTTATGAATTATTTCGAAACATTATTGATGAGAATTATAAGTTGAGAAAGATTAATTTTAATTATGAGTTGATGATTTTGCTTGAGGACAAGCAAACGCTTAAGTGTGGGGATATTTGATAAACCATAAAATTAACATGTTTTAATCCCATGCTTGACATGTTTTTGGATGATTTATTATGTAAATTAGTGAATTTGATGCTCCTAATCCTTTAAATTTATGTTTCTATACTTAGGTGAGCAAAGGGAAATGAAAGGAGCGTAAAACGGGCCAAAATAGGACAAAAAGAGCTATTTTTAGGAACCACCCGACTTGGGCACATGCCTGTGTGAGCCACACGGGCTGGCCACTGCCCATGTGCCAGCCCGTATCGATCTCAAATCCTATTTCTCTTTTATGCAAAAAACCCTAATTTTTATGGTTTCAGAGCATTCTAAAGTTTATAAATACATATTAGAAGAGGACTAAAGGAAAAACGCAGGGAAGAACGAAGAAATTACTCGAAGAATGCTGTCGGAATCAACTCAGAAGTAGATCTCCTTCAAGATTGAAGATCTCCGTTTTTAATTTCCTTCGAAGTTTTATTCGGTTTCTTATGTCTTGTTGTTATTCTAATTTTGAGATGTTTCCATCTCAGATTATGAACTAAATTCCCTAGATAACTAGGGAAGATGAAACCTATGATGGATCTTGTGATTTAATTTCTGATTTACATGATAAATACTTGATTTCTTGTTCTCAATATGTATGCTTACTTCGTGTTTTGATATTTTCAAGATATTGATTTATGCTAAATGTGCTTATTCAGTGGAGCAAAATTCTCTGTTTAAAAGTAGATCTAGCATAATTGAGTGGAGTTACATGCAATCCTAGAAATAGGATGACATAAATCTACTGGATAGAGTCAAATCTAATAGGGGAGTCCATAGATCGAGTTAATGCGACAATAGGGGGTTTTAATTAGAAAGAGATTTCAATTAATCAACCTAGAGTCAGTTGTTCTTACTCTCGAAAGAGATATTAACATAAATTAGGGAATTCTACTGAACAAGGCACAAGTGAATATATCGTTTAATTCAGATTCGGAATAATAAATGAAGTCTAGGTGGATTTATTCCTGGGTATTGTGTATCTCATTGGTTTATTCGATTATTTTCTTAATTCATTTTTTGTCACGTTTTTAGTAATTAGTTTAGTTAATTTTAGATTAAAAGCATCCCCCTTAATTTACAGGCTAAATAATAGGAAAAAAGTAATTACTAGTACTTTTAGTCCTCGTGGATACGATATTCCCGACTCATCATATCTATATTATTATTCGATAGGTGTGCTTGCCTTTGTCGTAATTTTAGTTAGCTTAGTGATCATCAGTTATATAATATAAATGTGCGCATTGTTTATATATATTATATAAGTGTTATGGGACTTAATTTATATAATATGTAATCATGATGTAAGAAGGGTACTACTATATACAATAAATGCATGCGCATGTTTTATTATAAATAATAAATATATCTTTGCATTAAAAGGGCTTTGTATTATTTAATATATAAAAGTTTATATGCAGTGTGCAAACCTTAAATCTACTACATTACGCGTGTACCTATAATATTATGAAAACCTACAATGCATGCGAACATGTCATATGCGAACCTTGTTATTTTATGCTTGATGTTTTGTATATGCGAGCTTAATTCTTTGCGAACTATATTATGACATGTTGTGGTGCTACGAGCTCTGTTAAAATTGTGTGCCAAAAATGACGTGATATGTAAATGTGTATTACTGTGATATGTTGGCATTGTGAAATTTTGGAACCATTGGATATAGTTGGCATGCCATAGGATTGTGAGTGCTCACTCATATAGTGTGATAGGGCATTGTGGCCTGGTGATTCGATGGAGAAATAAGGGAATGTCGAACAATGCTCCATTCACCAGAGATTGTAAGGGTGTGTTTTTCGAAGAGTGTGAGCTTTCGTGCTATACGTATACGGTGATTCGAGTGACTCTATGAGTCTTAGGGTGTGTTTTGGGAGATTCGTTTATCCAATGAGTATAGAAATTGATTATGCTTCCTTTTCACAAACTGCCAATATATCACTGAACTGAACTTGGTTTGTCATATGTGAATTGATGATATGTGAACCACCTATATGCGAGATTGTTTATATGCGAACTATTATATATGTTTTGTTTGTATGTGGGCTGTTTGGTATATGGAATATTGATGTGTTTTCTAGTGTTGTATACATGTGTATTCATTGAGCTTTCCCAAGCTCATCTTTTTATTTTTTCTCTTCCAGATAAACAACTCACGGGATAGCGAGGAGGGTGGCAGTTCAGTGATCCATCGAACAAACTTTCTTTCTACAGTATGTGCGCCGAACTTATAGAACCCCAAGAAGGCAATGTGGGACATTCTCAGGCTAGAGACTTAGAATGGGACTTAGATAGTTTAAGACAATTTAAAAATAATTTTTTAAAGGGTTGTAATTGGAGTTTTTGGTCTGTTTAATTTTTGGGACTTTTTAATCTCCGTGTTTGCTTGTTGGATGAAATTGTTGTTTGAATTATATGATACCGCCTATATGAACTAACTCGACATTTTGCAGCTAGTAGAGCCTGTTGAAATTTAGGTACGTCTTATTCGGCTTATTATATGACTTATTGTTTGATTTAGAAAAGCATGCTCTTAGGACTAAATGCTTGTGTGAAATATTTTGTATATGTGTGGTGAGTATGGATGGTTGGTGTGATTTGTGGTAGTTTCTTGGAAAGTCACCTCGGTGGCTAATATTCGGGTTGGATTGTCTCGGTCGGGTTTGGGGTATCATATTTAGTGATATCAGAGCTAGATTTACAAAATAATAATGATAAATGGGTTTTTAATAAATAAATAAATAGTTTTAACATTTTTGGACAAAAATATTTTTTTCTGAAAATTAGTTGTTAATGGGGTAGGAACAATAACACATTGCCTTCTTTGAAAATATTTTCTAGAAAAAAAATTACCATGGATCACTTGTCACATCTCACTTTCCCATTTTATTTAAATTAAAGCAAATAATAGATAGATATACCTCCAAGATGTGGGCGTTCGGCTGCGAATGCACCGGTGGAAGCACCTCCGAGACAAGTTGCACCTGAAACTAGTTTCAAGCCCTTGGTTCAAGCACTGATTGAGGTGTTCTAGAATATAATTGGTGGGAACCCTGCCCCAATTGCCAGAGGTTTTCCACTCGAACGACTTTGAGCTTTGGGTGGTAAAGAGTTTTGGGGAGCTAAGGGAGTTGATCCGATGATTGTTGAAAATTGGCTGAAGAGTGTTGAAAGGATCCTTGAATAAATGGGATGCTCGAATGAGGAAAAGTTGGGTTGCACCATATCCTTACTAAACGGTGAAGCTCATAAATGATAGAATACGGTAAAGAGGGGACCACTGCTGATCATCTGATTGGGAGTTCTTTTTGGAATCCTAAGTGCGGTAAAGAAGTAATTGGGAGAGCAATACCTAAATGTGAGGAAGAGAGTTTTTGGATCTGGTTCAGTAACTATGTCTATGGCTGAGTACGAGTGTGAGTTTGTGCGGCTCAACTAGTATGCTCTGGAGATGGTGTTTTTTGAAAGAGAGAGGTGTAAGAGATTCCAGTTTAGGCTAAATCGGAACATTCGAGTATTCCTAGTAGCATAGAGTGCATAGGTCTTTGTTGATTTGGTTAAAAGGGCTAAGGCTGTGAAAGAGATGCTAACCGAGCCACCAAGACCGGTTGCCACTGAGACTGGGAAGAAGGGCTCTAATCAATCAGAGTCATCGGAGAGGCCATGCAAGAGAGGTAGAGAGATTTGAAGGTCTGACAAGAATGATTTGCGAGATTCTCATTCGAGTCAGGCCAGACCGCAGAGTACAATGGTAGTTGCTTCGGGTGGATTGGTCAGGTTCTCGGTGTGTCAACACTGCGAACGTAAAAACCTATGAGTGTGTTGGAGGGTGTCTGGGGCATGTATACACAGCAGGTCGAAGGAGCATCGAATTTATAACTGTCTGATGAGAGACGAGATGGCCCATACTGCAACACTTGTTAGAGGCTGAGGTTGAGGTCGTGGAAGTAATGGGAGATTGATGGGTCAGAGATTAGTCGCCCGTATTGTAACTTCGCCAACCAAGTCGGGTGGACTTACTCTTGTTTATGCTAGGAGTCGAGCGCTCGTGTAACAGCTCAATTTAGGGACTAGTCAAAACAGTGGTTTTAGAATCACTAATCCGAGGTTGGAAAATTATTTTTATGTTATTTTATGAGTTAGAGCATGATTATATAAGTGCATGAAAATTTTGATACTTTAATTTCAGCGATTGTATGCTCAATTGCGAAAAAGGACTAAATCGCATAAAGTGCAAAAGTTCTATTTTATAAGCTAAAGGTGCCTAATAGCCATTGAATATTAATTGGAGGTCTTTAATGTGCAAATAGACCCTTAAACATAAGGTGGCCGGCCATAGGGGACAAGAATGTCAAAATTAGTCAAAGTTGGTAAGGATTTGGTGACTAAATTGATTGTTTTATATTAAAATAAAGAAAAGATGATATCCTTCTCTTCACTCATCTTCTTCCATCGAAAAACACAAGCAAAATAGGGTTTGAAAGCTCAAAAATTTTAGCAAACTCTTCTCCCTACAAGTAAGTGATTTTAATGGTTTTTCTTGATGATATTTGTACTTTTGGAACCCCCAAAGCTTAAGCTAGCTAATGAGGGGACTACTTTGCAAAATGGTGGAAAGTTTAGAGCTTTACCATGTGAGTATGTATGTTGTTTGCCGCATTTTTATGAAAGAAAATGAGTCATAGATGTTTAATAAACAACTTTTGCGAAGGATGTTACCATGAAAACACCTAAAAGGACCTTTTTGTAAAGGTTGTATAATAAGAGGTAAGTGTGTGAAATAATGGGTTTTGATGGTTGCCATAAGAGTAATAAATGTTCACCTAGGCTCGTTAAAGAAAGAAATTTGAATAGAACTGATTTTTGAGCTTAAGGGAAAAATGGTCATTTTGTGAAAGCCTAAGGGCAAAATAGTAATTTTGCCAAAGCATGACTATTGAAATGCATTAGTTAAGGTGATAAGTAAATGAGCTAAATTGCTATTATATATCAAGAAGATTGAAGAATTAACCTCGACCGAGGAAAGAGAAAAGTATCGGACTAGATCGACAATCTAGCCTATTTTGATTATTGAGGTAAGTTTGTGTGTGATAAATACAATATCATGTTTTTAAGTTTCTAAATGTTTGATATTAGTGATGTTGTATAATATTTCTATAAGTTTGAGTTATGATGTTGAATGAGAAAAATGATGAAAATTGTGATGTTGAAGTCCCGGTGAGACTATAGTGAATTTGAGAACACTATTAATGAGATAGGAGATGGATAAGGTCTCGTGTAAGACCATGTCAGGGACATGGTCTCGGCACCGAATTAAGATCCTGTATAAGATCATAATTGGGATATTGCATCGGCATTGAATAAGAAAAATCGTATAAGACCATATCCGGGATGTGGTATCGATAATTGATATGAGATCCCGTATAATACCATATCTGGGATATGGAATCGGCACTCAGAGGTGACCCTATGTAAGACCACATCCGGGATGTGGCATTGGCGTCATATTATGTGAATGACGATGAACAAGTATCATCAAATATCCCAAGTGATTTAGTGGGATAAATTGATAACCTTGGAATAGAAATGAGATTAGTGATAAAGTGATGTGATTGAGTGATCACAGGTACCCGTGAGTAATTCATGAGAAATGTTCACGATATGTGACATGGTATGTATTCGATAAGAATAAGCATGAGTATGTGTTGGCAAAGTGCTTAAGAATTTATGTTTTATCCAATGCCATGGTTGGATGACATTGTGAGCTTATGTTGTTATTTATTTTCATGCAAACTTACTAAGTTTTATGCTTACCCCTCTCATTTCCCTTCTCATTGTAGCATTGCCAAGTTAGCTCGAGAATTCGTGGAACGTCGGAGTTTGAAAATCATACTATCGACTACTCTTTGGTATAGTAAATTTAGATTCATTTTGAAAATGGCATGTATAGGACTTAGCCTCTTGTGTTATGTCATATTTGTCAACCAAAGTGTTGGCTATTAATGTTGTTAAATTCATTTTGTAAGTAGTCATTGGAATTGGGCCAATACTTGACAAGTTTATATATGTTCAATGATGATGAAATTCATTAAGTGTATGCTTGTGTGAATGTCTTGATTTTGAGTCTTTAGAAGTGCTTTATAGTCCTGTTATATGTTGGATAGAATTGGTGTAGGTATGATTGTCGTATAGGGTGGCATTTGGCTTGGTAGATAGCCTTTCGAATGTCCACATGGGTAGACACACGGACGTGTGTCTTGGCCGTGTGTGACACACGGTCAGCCCCATGGGCATGTTGGTTGGCAGTGTGATCCCATGCATGCTAGGTTTACAAGTCAGTATGCTTAGTAGTAAATACACGGGCAAAGACACGGCCGTGTGTCTCAACTGTGTGGGAGGCATGGCCATGGACACGGGCGTGTGCCCAGGCCGTGTGAAGTCTGCACCTAAAATTAGGAATTTAAATCGACACACGGTCTAAGGACACAGTCGTGTGCCTTGGCCGTGTGACCTTAGTGAGGTGATGATGTCATAAACAGAATGCCATGGTTTTGACACACGGGCTAAGACATGGGCGTGTCGAGGCCATGTGAGGGACACGGGCCAGGGACACGGGCGTGTGTCCGGCCATGTGAAAACCTCTGTAGGTTCGAATTGAAGATAAATTCCACACGGGCTAGGAACATGGGCGTGTGTGACCACACGGCCTGCCCACACGGGCGTGTGGCTCCTGTTTAGGCAAAATTTTTCTAAGTACGTAAAAGTTTTCGGTTAAATTTCGAGACCTTCCATAAGTATGTTTTAGGCCTCGTAGGCCCATAATAAGGATGTTATGAGCATGAATGAGAAATTTTATGTTGAAATGAAATTTTATAGCCCAAAGTTGTATGTTTAAGCAAGATAAGTTCGGTAATGCTTCGTATCCGGTTTCGGCGTTGAACATGGGTAAGGGGTGTTACAGCTCGACGACGGATGTGATAGCAAGTACCTTTCTACTAAAATCCTTCTCTTTATTTTTGTTGATAGATTCGGGTTCTACTCATTCGTATATTGTGACTGATTTGGCGAGTGAGTTAGGGATTCTGGTAGAGACCATTAAGTAGGGAATGGTAGTGATGAGTTTACCGGGAGGAAGTGTTTTGATTGATTAGGTTTATCAAAGGTGTCCATTGGCAGTACAAGGATACACTTTTTATGTGGATCTGATAAAGCTCCCGTTTTATGGGCTCGACGTAATTCTCGGGATGGATTGGTTGATCGAGCATCGGGCAAGGATCGATTTTGAGATGAAGCGTCTTACTTTGGGAGTCAAAGGCGGATTGGATATTGTAGTTTTGGGGGAGAGACCCAAATTCTTCTCTACTGTGGCGTCTGCGACTAAGATTGAATAGCTGATGAGTAAAGGTTGTGAAGTTTACTTAATTTACGTGCTTAATTTTGGGATTAAAGGTTCGGGAGTTTAGGATATTTGCGTTGTGAAGGATTTTCCTGACGTCTTTCTAGAGGAGTTACCCAATTTTTCGCCAGATCGAGAAGTTAAGTTTGGTATTGAGGTTTATCCTGGTACCGTACCGGTGTCCATTGAACCTTATCGTATAGCACTGAAAGAACTCAAGGAGCTAAAGATCCAGTTGCAAAAGTTGTTGGATAGAGGGTTTATCTAACCGAGTGTATCACATTGGGGTGCACCAGTATTATTTATAAAGAATAAAGATGGTACCTTGAGGCTGTGTATTGATTATCGATGGCTAAACAAGTTAACCATCAATAATAAGTATTTGTTGCCTCGAATTAATGACCTATTTGATTAGTTTCAAGGAGTGACAATATTCTCGAAAATGATTTGAGGTTTGGGTATTATCAACTCAAGGTGAAAGAGGCTGATATCCTAAAAATTGCATTCAGGACTTGGTATGGGCATTACGAGTTCTTGGTTATGCCGTTTGGGTTGACGAATGCACCTGCAGCGTTCATGGACCTGATGAACTGAGTTTTTCACTCGTATCTAGATTAGTTCATGGTTGTCTTTATAGATTATATTCTTGTCTATTCCCATACCAAGGATGATCATGATACACATCTATGGATTGTACTTCAGATTTTACGAGAGAAACAGCTGTATGCGAAGTTAAGTAACTGCGAGTTTTGGCTTCGAAAAGATGTTTCTTATTTATGTGGTGTCTTCCGAAGGGATTCGTGTAGATCTGAAGAAGGTTGAGGCTATTTTGGAGTGGAAGTAGTTGAAGAGCATTACTGAGGTCTACAGTTTTCTGGGATGAACGAAGGTACTATTGTAGATTCGTTGAAGGGTTTCCCATTATAGTTGCACCCTTAATGAAGCTACTTCAGAGGAATGTGCTGTTCAAGTGGACTGAGGAAAGGCAGTGATATTTTGAGAAGCTGAAAACAGTATTGATTGAGGCGGCAGTGTTGGTTCAACTTGAGTCTGGGTAAGAGTATGTTGTCAATAGTGATGCATCGTATATGGGACTCGGATGTGTTTTAATTTAGAATGAGAAAGTGTTAGCATATGCTTCGAGACAGTTGAGGTCACATGAGCATAATTACCCAACCCATGATTTGGAGTTAACTGCTGTGGTCTTTGCGCTGAAGTTTTGGCATCACTATCTTTATGGTGAGAGGTGTGTTATCTACACCGATCATAAGAGAATTAAGTATCCCTTATCCAGAAGGAGCTAAACTTGAGATAGATGCGCTAGATTGAGTTGCTAAAGGACTATGATAGTGTGATTGAATATCACACTGGCAAAGCGAAAATGGTTGTTGATGCTTTGAGTCGAAAGTCGATGGTTGAATTGTGAGCTATGTTTGAACGGTTGAGTTTAACTAGTGATAGTGGGTTGTTGGCCGAGCTTTAGGGAAGCCAACTTTATGTAGTCAGATTAAGGAGAGGCAGTTAGTGGATGAGTTCTTAGCAAAAAAGATCCAACAAGTTGAGGATGGTAGCGGTGGAGATTTTGAGTTGAATTCTGATGGCATCTTGAGTTTCTGTAGGAGACTGTGTGTGCTTGTTGATGAGGAACTTAGGCATGAGATCCTTACTGAGGCGCATAGTAGCCCCTATGCTATACAACCTGGTAGTATCAAGATGTATAGAGATCTTAGGGAGTTGTATTGGTGGACTGGATTGAAGCGGGATGTTACCGACTTCGTGGGTCGTTGTATGGTTTGTCAAAGGGTGAAGGTAGAGCATCTACATCCTTCGGGTTTGTTACAGCCGATACAGATTCCGGAATGGAACTGGGAGAGGATTACAATGAATTTTATTTCGGGTTTGCCACTGAATCCGACGAAGAAAAATTCGATTTGGGTGATTGTTGATCGGTTCTTGAAGAGTGAACATTTTCTAACAGTGCATACTAATTACTTGATGGAGAGATTAGTTGAGTTGTACGTGGTGAAGATAGTTCGACTTCATGGTCTACTAGTTTCATTCATTTTAGATAGAGATCCGTAATTTACCTTGAGTTTTTAGAGAAGTCTTTAGAGAGCTTTGGGTTCAAAGCTTAACTTTAGTAGGGCTTATCATCCCCAGATAGATGGTCAATCGTAACGGGTAATTCAGATACTTGAGGATATGTTACACAGTTGTGTCATCGAGTTTGGTGATAGTTGGGAATTATGTCTACCTTCAGTGATATTTGCATACAATAATAGTTACCAATTGAGTATTTAGATGGCACTGTTCGAGGCATTGTATGGTAGGAGGTGTAGAACTTCTCTTTGTAGGTCTGAGCTGGGTGAAAGACGTGTTGTGGGTCAGGATTTGATTCGGGAGACTAAAGAGAAGGTGAAACTGATTGGTGATAGACTAAAAGCCGCTTCTAATAGGAATGAGTCTTATGTATATCTGAAATGTCGTGACTTCGAGTTTCAAGTTGGGGATCGAGTGTTCTCAAGGTTTCACCTTGGAAGAAAGTTCTAAGATTCGGACGAAAAGAAAAGTTGAGTCCTAAATTTATTGGGCCTGATGAGGTTATTAAGAGGGTTGGACCAGTAGCGTATTGACTCAGATTATTGGCTGAACTTGAGCGAATTCACGATGTATTTCATTTGTCTCTATTATGTAAGTATCAATCTGATTCGTCGCATGTTGTTCCTGTTGAGGAGATCGATGTTCGACATGATCTTACTTATGAAGAGGAACTAGTTGAGATCTCAGTTCATGAGGTTAAGGTGTTGCGTAACAAGAGCATAAATTTGGTAAAGGTTTTGTGGTGTAACCATAAGACTGAGGAAGCTACTTGGGAAACCAAGGATGCGATGAGACGGCAATATCCTTATCTATTTAGTTCAAGTAATTTCGAGGATGAAATTCTTGTTAGAAGGGGAGAGTTTTCACATCCTGAAAATCGGGTCGGTAGTATTAACATTAAGTTGTAGATTAAAAATAGGGTAAATAGAAAACACATTCGTAATTAGGGCTAAATAGGAATAAAAGATAAAGTAGATAACTTAAATGAATAAATTAGGGCTAATGGTTAGTGGGGGACTTGTTAAAACAATGGTAGAAATAAAAGGATTTTATAGGATAAATCAACCAAATTTAGAAATGAATTTGGCTATATAAGCCATCACTGTTCATTTTCTTCCTCATGTTTTCAGTTTCTTTATTTTATTATTTTCTTTCTTTTCGCACTTCCTTCATTTCAAAAATTTGTTGTGTCTAGTTGGTTTGCTCTCAAAAATTTTCTACACGGTATTTTCTGAACAACCAAACACCATTTTCTTCTTTAAATTCTCAAGTAAAACACCATTTTTTTCTCTTAAGCTTTGGTTCGGTTATTAAGCAGACCACTTGGGAGTCACAAAGGATAGCAAAATCGAAGGTAAACAATCTTTTTTCATATCAAATATGCATGAAATGCTTTTAACTAAAGTATCTACGGTTTATATAAGAAATATAAATAGTCTTTGTTTTTTTAGAATGTTTGGCTTCATGAAAATAGTGGATCGAAGCTGGTAAAGCTATGAAATGTGTTTTTTTTTTAATGATTTTCAATGAGATTTGATAATATTAGAAGGTTTTACAATCTGATTTAGCAAAGTTTTTAAGGGAATTTATAAACCAAATGGTTTTGCTCTTTAGGTTGACGATGAACAGTGGCTGGTTGTGGCAGAAAAGAGTTAAGTAGGATTACCTTTTTTTTAACAACTTAGGTCTGCAAATATATGTAAGCTAGGAGGGTTAAAAGTTAAAAAATAAAGGGAAATAATGACATAGTAAAAATCTGTTAGAAATAACGTAAATAGTGGGCTGTTGTGGAGTAGAGAATGAATTAAATTATTTTAAACAATTATGTGATGTGTATTTGTTCGTGCGAAGCTAAAAATTTTGGAGGAGCATTGACTAGCAGAGATAAAGGCAAGAAGAAGGTCACATAGTCGATGTTGTGGTGAACAAAGTGAGTACTCTGTGTACTGCACCTGAAAATGAGGTAGCGCACGACTGGAAGTCAAGTAAGACGTGTGAACCTTGAAGAAAGGTATATGTGTGTCCAAGGTTAGGTTAAATATATACCATACTATATATATAGGTGTCTAAAGTCTGTTATATAATATAAATATGCGCACTGTTATATATATATTATATAAGTGTTATGGGACTTAATTTATATAATATATAATCATGAGGTAAGAAGGATACTGCTATATACAATGAATGCATGAACAAGTTATTGTAAATAATATATATTTTTGCATTTTTGTATTATATGAATGCATGCGTAGGTTTTATTATAAATAATATATATCTTTGCATTAAAAGGGTTTTGTATTATTTAATATATAAATGTAATGTAGTGTGCGAACTTTAAATCTATTATGCTGTGTGTGTACCTATAATATTATGAAAACCCACATTGCATGCGAACATATGTCATATACGAACCCTGTTATTTTATGCTTGATGTTCTGTATATGCGAGCTTAATGCTTTACGAACTATATTATGACGTGTTGTGGTACTGGGAGCTCTGTTAAAATTGTGTGCCTAAAATGATGTGATCTGTAAATGTGTATTTCTATGATATGTTGGCATTGTAAGTTTTTGGAACTATTAGATATAGTTTGCATGCTATTGGATTGTGAGCGCTCACCTATATAGTTTGATAGGGTATTTTGGCCTGGTGATTCAATGAAGAAATAAGGGAATGTCGAGCAATGCTCCATTCACCGGAGATCGTAAGGGTGTGTTTTCTGAAGAGTGTGAGCATTCGTGCTATACTTATATGGCGATTCGAGTGACTCTATGAGTCTTAGGGTGTGTTTTGGGAGATTCATTTATCCAATGAGTATAAAATTTGATTATGCTTCCTTTTCACGAACTACCAATATATCACTGAACTAAACTGGGTTAGTTATATGTGAACTGATGATATGCTAACCACCTATATGTGAAACCGTTTATATGCAAACTATCATATATGATTTGTTTGTATGTGAGCTGTTTGGTATGTGGAATATTGATGTGTTTTCTAGTGTTTTATACATGTTTATTCACTGAGCTTTCCCAAGCTCATCTCTTTATTTTTTTCCTCTTTCCAGATAAACAACTCGCGAGATAACGAGGAGGGTGAAAGTTCAGTGATCCATCGCACAAACTTTCTTTATACGGTATGTGCACTGAGCTTATAGAATCCTCAATATGGCAATGTGGGACATTCTCAGGCTAGAGACTTAGAATGGGACTTAGATAGTTTAAGACAATTTAAAAATAAATTTTTTAAAGGGTTGTAATTAAGTTTTTGGTCTGTTTAATTTTTGGGACTTTTTAATCTCCATGTTTGCTTGTTTGGATGAAATTGTTGTTTGAATTATATAATACTACCTATATGAACTAACAGGACATTTTGCAGGTAGTAAAGCCTGTTGAAATTCAGGTACGCCTTATTCCGCTTATTATATGACTTATTGTTTGATTTAGAAAAGCATGTTCTTAGGACTAAATGCTTGTATGAAATATTTTGTATATGTATGGTGAGTATGGATGATTGGTGTGATTTGTGGTAGTTTTTTAGAGAGTCACCTCAGTGGCTAATGTGTCGCTCGAAATTCGGTTTAGATCGTCTCGGTCGGGTTTGGGGTGTCACAGCAGTAGCCACCACAACTTAGTACTGCGAAAACTGTGCAAACAAAAATACAAAGAACACAAATATTTGTTTAGGCAGTTCGGTTTCCTTACGTCTAGAGAGCCTAACTCAGTGAGTAATTTCACTATATTTAGTCCACAATATAACAAGTGATTCACTCTATATCATTCCTCAAGTATAGAGATCTGACCTTTGTACTTAAAAACTATAACACTCACCTCCAAACCATCCCCTTCTCAACAATGTTTATAATTCAGTTTGCTCTATCTCAAAAAAATAGTTCGCGAATGAATATATTGTTAGGGGTCAACCTAATTATACAACTAACAAGTAAAAATAGAGGAAGAAATTGAGAAATTGAACACACAAAATTAACGTGGAAAACCCCCTCCAAAGAGGATAAAAAACCGCTGGCGAAGATAATATGGTGGCAAAAGAACGAAGAGTTCAAAAGATAGAGATAAAAACTAAACCCCGAAATTCGAAAAAGAAGAACCCTGAAAACATAAACACAAAATTCTCCAAAAGTGTTATGAGTTCTAATCTTTTAATTGGTGTGTTTTCTAATGTTGTAAAAGAGCTATTTATAGGCTAAATTTGTAGGTCAAATAAATTATGCTAATAAATGCTAAAAATATTATTCTAATAAATACTAAATATTCTAGAAAGAAAATATATTTTGTTTAACTTTACTTGCAAGCAATCTCTTATTTTATTTAACAAGAATTTGGGTCACATAACTTTAACAATCTCCACACTAACACGAATTCTCACAACGCCATTTTTGCTAAAGCTCGCCACGGGCCTATCTTGAACTATACAGGGAATTAATTGAGTCGAATCTGTGTTTAGAAGCTAGAAGACTTCTAGCCTTCGACTTGTGCACTACCAAATCAAACTAACCCGGGTCTGATTTTCACGAAAACAGTGCCCTAACTTTTCAAAACCTACATCCAAAAGAGAACCTCTATTCAACAAAATGGTCATAACTTTTTCCTTTCTATGACTAAGTTGCCTTCGCTCCAAACGAGATGACTTCGACTTCGTAACAGACAAGGGACGTCCAATTTCATCGGTCACTGTAGAACCTTCCAAAATATAAAGACTGTCGGTCCTTTTACCTTTTAACAAAATGAGATCTCCACGAGACACCTTAATGTCACTCGACTTGATGTTGATTTTGCAACCTTTCGAGTCTAAAATACTCAAGGAGATGAGATTCTTTTTGTAAATAATAAATATACCTGACATCTGAGAGTGTCCTAATCATCCCATCGTGCATCCTAATTTTAACAGTACCAATACTGATTACCTTACTGGATGAATCGTTTCTCATGCGCAAAACTCCACCTTCAACAAAACTATATGTGAAGACCATTCTCTGTTGGGACACATGTGAAAAGAACATCCTGAATCTAGGGTCCATTCAGATGTAAGCTCGAAGCTATCGTTTGTTGACACTAGCAAGAAATCATCACCACTTTCATCGGCCAAATTAGTACCAACTACATCTTCCTCGTTACTCTCATCAGCTCTTTTATTTCGTAGTTTATAATAATCTGTGTTGACGTGACTTAACTTCTTACAATAGCGACACCTTTTGTCTTACTTCTTTGATGCTATCAAAGTGAAAGCTTGTCGATCTGCCTTGCTATCCAAACCAGACTTATTGTCGAGTTTGTCTTTACTCAAAAAATGACCCTTCACATCCTCAAACGAGAGTTTGTCTATGCCATAAATTAGGGTCTCCTAGAAAGACTTGTATGAAAAGGATAAAGAGCACAATAATAGCATAGCCTGATCTTCATCGTCAATCTTAACCTTAACATTCTTTAAATAATTCAAAAGAGTAATAAATTAACTAATGTGATATCTAAGAAGCTCACATTCGTTCATGCGAAACGTAAATAGACGTTGTTTTAACACTAAACGATTAGTCAGAGACTTGGTCACATAAATAGTTTCCGACCTTTTCCACAAGGTGGGTGAGGTTTTCTCCATCAATACCTCCTACAATACCCTATTCACGAGGCACAACTAGATTGCAGATATGGTCTTTCCATCAAGCTTTTCCCATTCTGTTTGATCTAGATTCTTAGATTTTTTTCTCGGTAACGACCCTTTTTAGGTCGATCTGAACTAGAATTTCCATCATCTGAACTTCCCACAAATTGAAATTTGTGACACCATCAAAATTATCAATGTCAAACCTTATTATTTTCATCTCTGAACGGATTGATCTATAAAAATTGAACCTTACTTTGATACCACTTGTTGAGGATTGACCCGATTAAGCAACGAACAAGTAAAAATAGCAGAAGAAATTGAGAAATTGAACACACAAATTTAATGTGGAAAAACCCCTCCAAAGAGGATAAAAAACCACAGGCAAATATAATTTTACTAAAATGGAAAAAGAATGAAGAGTACAAAAGATGGAGATAAAAACTAAACCCCAAAACTCGAAAACAAAGAACCCTCAAAACGTAAATACAAAATTCTCCAAAAGTATTATGAGTTATAATCTTTTAATGGGTGTGTTATCTAAAGTTGTAAAATAGCCTATTTATAGGTTAAATTTGTAGGTCGAATAAATTATGCTAATAAATGCTAAATACATTATACTAACAAATACTAAATCTTTTAGAAAAAAATATTTTTGTTTAACTTGACATGCAAGCAATCTCTTATTTTATTTAACAAATTTTGGGTCACACAACTTTAGTACAGATTAAAGTGCTTTTAAATAAGCTCTCATTATATAACCAAGACAAACCTCAAAGCATATATTAATTTCAACTTGCTAACATAGAATTTAAGTGAACATAAAATAACTCTTTGAAAATAACTATTATATCATTAATAGTCAAAGCTCATTTAATCGAAGATATGTTAAGTATGACTCCTATTTCAGTCAAATTTGAGAAGCAATCTTCTAGTTAAACTCTGTTTATTTATTTCAATCAAACACTAATTAGTTTAGATTATTTTTTTATTATTTGACCTATGAATTTAGCCTATAAATAGGATTTTTTACAACCTTAGAAAATACACCCATTATATATTAGAACTCATAACACATTTAGAGAATTTTTTGTTTACATTTTGAGGGTTCTTTGTTTTCGGGGTTTAGTTTTTATCTCCATCTTTTGTACTCTTTGTTCTTTTGCCATTATAGTAAAATTATCTTTGCCCGTGGTTTTTTATCCTCTTTGGAGGGGTTTTTTCACGTTAAATTTGTGTGTTCAATTTCTCAATTTATTCCGCTATTTTTTTACTTGTTGCTTAATCAGGTGATCCCAATAAGTGGTATCAGAGCTAGTTCAATTTTCATAGATCAGCCAGTTCACAGATGGCAGCAACAAGGTTTGAAATTAAGAAGTTCGATGGTGAGACAAATTTCAATCTGTGGCAAGTTCGGATGATGGCAATTCTAGTTCAAACTGGCTTGAAAAAGGTTGTTACCGGAAAAAAGCCTGAGAATCTAAATCAAACAGAATGGAAAGAGCTTGATGAAAAGGCCTTGTCTGCAATCCAGTTGTGCCTCGCGAATATGGTATTGCAGGAGGTATTGATGGAGAAAACCTCATCCACCTTATGGAAAAGGTTAGAAACTCTTTATGCGACTAAGTCTCTGGCTAACCCTTTAGTATTGAAACAACGTATATTTACGTCTCGCATGAACAAAGGTGAGCTTCTTAGAGATCACATCAGTTAATTCATTACTCTTTTAAATGATTTAAAGAATGTTGAGGTTCATATTGACGATGAAGATCAAGCTATGCTATTATTGTGCTCTTTACCCCCTTTATACAAGTCTTTTAGGGAGACCCTGATTTATGGTAGAGACAAACTCTCATTCGAAGATGTGAAGGGTCATTTGTTGAGTAGAGACAATGTAACACCCCTAACCCGTGTCCGTCGCCGGATTAGGGTTACGAGGCATTACTTGACTAAATACAAGCCAGTATACTTTTACATCATCAACTCATTAAATAAAATCTTATTTCAAAGTAAAAGCATAATTAATTTATTATTTCACAACTAAAAATCATCTCAATGCATTACCATGTGCATCATTCGGAGATACAATTCCATACAAATAACTCAATACTATCCCTTTGGTCCTTTTGAGTAGTATAACCGAATATATATATATATATATATATATATATATATATAGACTCTATTCAACTTTTATCAATTAATAGACCACACACATTCTATCGCATGCATGACCAAGTATTTATAACTATATTATACTCTTATTAAGTTCTCATACCCGAATATAAATATATATAACAATCTAAGATAATTAAAAACACCAATTAAAACAATTCCTTAATCGAATATTTACAACCGCATATAATTCCATTGGATCATTAGATCATCAAACCTATTTATTCCATGCCTATAAATTAATCTTATTCTTTTATGAATTACATTATAGATACATGCAAAAATAAGCAAGGTTTATCCACTAACCACAATGTATTATAGGCTTTACTCAACTAAAATCAATACTCAAATAATGCACAAAACATAGTATAGAGCAACCTTAAAGTTGAGCTTATAAATCAAATATAAAATTTTACTCAAACCTATTGATAATGTCCATAACTTAATCTCATAAGTCACACATACTAAAACCAAATTATATCATGTCAGAATATGCACATACATAACCAACAACTCAAATATATTCAATCAACGCAAGCATATTCGATCAACTCAAACCTAAATATTAAGCCATTTTCGTATGGCATTTATATACATTCACTTAAACATCATTTGAGTCAATTCAAAAATGATTTAGCCTATACATGCCATAGACATTAAGTTTATACACAAAAAGAGATACCAAAAATTTCGATGATAGTGTGATGAGCTTCGACGATGATCCCCGAGCGCGATATGAACATCCAAAAGAAATCTACAATACGTAACACAACCAAACAAAGTAAGCTTTCATAGCTTAGTAAGTTTTAAGCATTTATTTCACATATAAGCTTTGTTATGATTCAAATAAATTGTTTCACTTATAAATTCCTTGCCGAAAAATCAAACATACAAAAATAAATTTCATAACAACATTATACGCATGTAATATATATATATATATATATATATTTATGTGTATATATATATCCATACACCACCTTCACAAATTAAAATAGCCAGCATGTGCATACTTTACTCACCAAATTTCATCTTACATTACAAGCTACCATCAATCATAAGTCGTTACATATAATACATACCTTTAGGTTACTTTCCTTTCCAACCGTAACTACCTGTACATATCATGTGACTTTATATTTGAACATTTTATTATCCTTATCAACATTAATAATAGGAATCTTTAAAGAGAAACATCAAACCTGTATGCTTGTTATCAAGATTCGGTAACGTATCGCACACATAGTGCCGTTACTTTGACATTTCGCACACTTAGTGCCTAGTTTCTGTAACGTATCGCACACTTAGTGCCGTTACTTATTTCCTGCACACATAGTACCATACGACCGATTTCGCACACACAGTGCTCGGTATATAAGCTCGCACACATAGTGCCCAGACAACCGATCTCGCACACACAGTGCTCGGTATATAAGCTCGCACACATAGTGCCATCAATCCAGTTTCTCCTCATTACAAAATACACATATGTTCTAATATTTATTCAAATATACCTGTATAATTAAAGGTTTACATTCGGCACCCTTATTATACATAAAAACATATATCCCCCATTTTAAAACAATTATCTCTCATATCATCCTTACATATATCCATCTCATATTTCATACATACATATTCAAACAACTCAACTAATCAAAATTCACTTATACAAATACCAAGTCTTACATTCGGCCAAATCATGCTAAATTCATTAACACACATTCGGTACTATGATAATTAACATACCTAAAATCATTTAACATATGCGCATAATATAGAATAGAATTCAGTTTAATCCAATTGCTTAAAACTTACCTCAGAAATTGACGGATTAAGCTTCCCGACTATTCGTTTAACTTTTTTTTTCCCCGATCCAAATCCCGTCTCCTTTTGTTCTTGATCTAATTATTTCAAATTGCACTCATTTAAATACATTTTCATTTAATTTAATCCAAAAATACTTAATTATATGAATTACCATTTTACCCCTGACATTTACAAATTTTTACAATTTAGTCCCTTATACATAACTCACGAATTACACAAAATTTGACTTCCATCCTTTAGGGCCGAATCCTCATAAGGACTACACAAGTCCATTTATTTCATAAATTTCTTAATTTAACCCTACTAGAAAATATTTTCACAAATAAATCCTTAATCATCTATATTCGCCAAAAACTCAAGATTAAAAAGTGTTCATCTAACTCAAATATCTCATTTTTTACTAAAATCATTATAAAAAAAAACTTAACTTAACATCAATGGCATATCTCACATACATGATTAATACACAAAATTAATACATGGGCTTGAAAGTAGAATGAACAACAATCTTAAAAATTCAAAAATCATCAAAAATCCAAAACTAAAACTTACTTAATTTGGTTGCTAATGACCGAATATGAGAAAGAGCTCAAGCTTCTTCTTTTTTTTCTTACTTTCGGCCAAGAATGGAGATAATGGCTTTCTTCTTTTTTTTTTTCATTTGCATGTCATTATATTATTATCTTATACTATAATATAATATATAACTTAACACATACTTTATGCTTATAAAAACAAAATAATATAAAAATCAAAGCCATGATGCCGTCCACTATGCTTAGCAATTGGACAATTTATAACTTAAGTCCTCCAACATAGATAAACACATCAATTTAACCACTTAATTAAGAAGATAGCTAACATTTTTTTCATCTTTTATCTATTATATTATTATAACATATATTAAATTATTTCATTATAATACAAAATAAAACAACCAAAATCAATCACTATTACATGCATAATCATGACCATCCACTATCTCTATTTCATGGTCTGTTTGCAAATCTAAACCTCCAATTTATAAAGACATCATCAATTCGGTACTTACACATTTAACCACCAAATTTTTTGTTTATGCGATTAAGCCCCTTTTCACAATTAAGCACTAAAACGATCAAATTTTTAATACGAACTTTTCACGCACACCAATTCACATATAATGAGCATATAAAATAATATTAAAATATTTTTCCAACTCGGAGTCATGGTCCCGAAACCACCGTTTCGATTAGGGTCAAAATTGGGCTGTTACAGACAAACTCGACAATGAGTTTGGTTTGGATAGCAAGGAAGATAAGCAAACTTCTGTTTTGGTAGCATCAAAGAAACGAGACAAAAGGTGTCGCTATTGTAAAAGGTTAGGTCACGTCAAAACAGATTGTTATAAACTATGAAATAAAAGAGCTACTGAGAGCAACGAGAAAGATGTAGCTGGTGCTAATTTGGCCGGTGAAAGCGGTGATGATTTCTTGTTAGTGTCAATGAGCGATAACTCCAAGCTCACGTCCGAGTGGATCCTAGATTCGAGATGTTCTTTCCACATATGTCCTAATAGAGAATGGTTCTCCACATACAGTTTGGTTGAATGTGGAGTTGTGCGCATGGGGAACGATCATCTAATAGGGTAATTGGTATTGGTACTGTTAAAATTAGGATACACGATGGGACGATTAGGACACTCTCAGATGTTAGGTATGTACTTGATTTACGAAAGAATCTCATCTCATTGAGTATTTTAGACTTGAAAGGATGCAGAATCAACATCGAGTCGAGCGGTATTAAAGTATATCGTGGAGCTCTCGTTTTGTTAAAAGGTAAAAGAACTTGCAGTCTTTATATTCTGGAAGGTTCTACAGTGACTGGTGAAATCGGGTGTCCCTCGTCCGTTACAAAGTCGAAGTCAACTCGTTTGGAGCGGAGGCATCTTGGTCATGGGAGGGAAAAAGGTATGACCGTTTCGTTGAAGAGAGGGTCTCTTTTGGATGCAGATTTTGAAAAGTTAGGGCACTGTGTTCGTGAAAATCAAACCCGAGTTAGTTTTTATTTGGCAGTGTACAAGTCGAAGGCTAGAAGTCTTCCAGTTTCTAAGCACAGATTCGACTCAGTTAATTCCCTGTATGGTTCAAGATAGGCTCGTGGCGGGCTTTGGTAAAGATGGTGTTGTGGAAATATGAGTCAAGGTGGAGATTTGTTAAGTATGACTCCTATTTCAGTCAAATTTGAGAAGTAATCTTCTAGTTAAACTCAGTTTATTTATTTCAATTAAACACTGATTAGTTTAGATTACTTTATAATTATTTGACCTATGAATTTAGCCTATAAATAGACTTTTTTACAACCTTAGAAAATACACCCATTAGATATTAGAACTCATAACACATTTAGAGAATTTTGTGTTTACATTTTGAGGGTTCTTTGTTTTCGGGTTTTCAGGGTTTAGTTTTTATCTCCATATTTTGTACTCTTCGTTCTTTTGCCATCATAGTAAAATTATCTTTGCCCGTGGTTCTTTATCCTCTTTGGAGGGGTTTTTCCACGTTAAATTTGTGTGTTCAATTTCTCAATTTATTCTGTTATTTTTTTTACTTGTTGCTTAATCGGGTCGATCTTAACAAGATATGATCTCAAAATCAACAACTCAATCTCGACCGAATCTCCACATTCAAAGAGTTGAATAGATTTACTTGAATTCAATCCAATTTTCAAAAACCAAAAATTAATTTCTATAAATAAATCATAATATCTTTAATATAATAATACATTAACAAATCCAAAAATTTTCTACATTAAATTATCAATCATACAATTAAACTACCTCATGTAACAAGAAAACCCTCTGAAACCAAGAGTGTTGTCCATAGAGTCCTAGAGAGAGCAGTCTTCTATTGCGGCTTGGGATGGAGGAGAGTGGTGGCGGAGAGAGGGTTTCTGGCGAAGAGGTCACTTTGCTTGCAGAAGAACTTGTCCAACTGTCCATTAAGAGATCTATGGTTATTCCAACCGATAAACCCACTTTGATCTGTTCGGTGTGGACCAAAAAATAGTTTAACTTTGAAAGTTTCAAGGCACAAATGCGAAGTATCTGGAAAACAAAAAAGAAATTTGAGATCAGATTTGAAGGACAAAATTTATTCACAGTAATTTTTGATTTAGAGGATGATTTGGAGCAGATTTTAGAAGGACGTCCCTGGTTATTTCATAAGTATTTTATTCTTTTTGATAGATTAGTTAGCCCAATTGATAGAGATTTAATCTGTCTTACTTCATCACCATATTGGATTAAAATTAGCCCTTGCTTACCTGATTTTGACAAAAAAGATCTTTTGCATGCAATTGGTAGTACTTTTGGTGGGGTTATTAGATCTGAGATTTATGATGATTTTTGTCGACTGAAAGTTGTGTTAGACGTCCAAAAACCTTTGAGGAGAGGCATCTTTGCTTCTAGTGGTACTAGTGTTAGTTCATGGGTTCCATTCAAATATGAGAAATTTTCAGTTTTCTGTTTCGGATGTGGACATTTGGGTCATGGTCTCCAGGATTGTGAGTTAATGAGTTTGGAAAAAAAAAAAATAACATTAAAAATGACCCCCTTTCTCTTTTGCGCTGAAAGCGGAATCTAGGGCAGTGGGAAAAGAAAGCATGAAATTTGCAGCATTCTCAAAATTACAAGGAGTCCAAATTTCATACACAGGGCGTTCAAAAGAGGGGATCGTAGGTTGTGCTAGGAGAGCTGAATCCATGGTAAATTTAGAGAGTTTAATTAATGGAAGACCACTGTCAAAGTGGGAGGATGGCCTTACGCATAAGGAAGTTGTTGAATTGGTGGATCAGGGGGTGGTTATCAAGTTGATGGAGACAAATAAAGAAGGATACAGAAAGAAGAGCTGGAGAAGAATGGAAGTAAGAAATAAGGGCGAAAGCAGTATGAGTGAACAGGTGGCAGGAAAACGCAAATTTCTTGATAGTGGGGGTGATATAAATTTTGAGGGAAGCTTCGGAACGGGATGTGTGAAAAAGAAAAAAGTATATAGCGTTAAAGATATGGCTGGGAGTGAGATTATTGAGATTCAGGTGGATTTTGCAGATTCAGACTCTTTTAAATCAGCGGCTGCCATTAGACAAGTCGACCGAACACAATGAAAAGCCTATGTTGGAACGTCCTTGGGTTGGGGAGTCCACGGGCAGTTCGGAGGCTGTACTTCTTAGTCAAGCAGCACAATCCCTATTTGGTCTTCTTAATAGAGACGAAACTGGATAAGAAAAGAATGGAAAAAGTTTGGAGAAGATGTGGTTTTGTAAATGGAATTGAAGTTGAAGCGGAGGGCTCTAGGGGAGGTCTTTGTATGGCATGGAAGAAGGAAATTACTGTTAGTTTGAGAAGTTTCTCCAGATGGCACATTGATGTTTTAATTAAGGAGGATAATGTGGAAGAGGAATGGAGATATACTGGTTTTTATGGCTTTCTCTATTTAAAAGATAAAAATTTAGTTTGGAATCTATTAAGAAGACTAGCTCAAGAGATTGATTATCCTTGGCTTGTCGAAGGTGATTTTAATGAAATTCTTTATTCTTTTGAGAAATATGGAGGAATTCCAAGGGATAACAAGCGAATGAAGGCTTTTAGGGAGACGCTAGTGGACTGTCAGTTGTTTGATATTGGGTTTACGGGGGTCTGTTTTACATGGGAAAGGGGAAATCTGCCAGAAATAAATATAAGAGAGAGGTTAGATAGATGGGTTGCAAATGAGAAATGGCTTAAGCTTTTTCCGTTGAATACTCTTCAGAATCTTCCTTATTCCATTTCAGATCATTGTCCCTTTCTTTTGAATATAAAAAATCTATAATTTTCACTAGGAGTAGAAAATTCCATTTTGAAGCTTGGTGGACCATGGAAGAATCTTTAAAAAAAGTCATTCGAGAATCTTGGGAGGTAAATGAAGGACGCTATTGGAGAAGTTAGGAAAATTGCAGCTGTGTTTGGAGGATTGGTCACGCAAAAGTAGTAGAAATAAGGAGGGCTTAAAAAGAAAATTAATGAATGAGTTGGAAGTCCTGGCAGAAAGGGAGAGGGATGATGACATTTTGGCTAAGCTCATTGATACTAAAATCCATTTGAATCTGGAAATCGAAAAAGATGAGATGTATTGGGAGCAGCGGGCAAGACAGAATTGGTTAAAGCTCGGGGATAAAAACACAGCATACTTTCACAGGTGCGCTTTAACTCGGAAGCAAACAAACACAATTTCCAAGCTGGTTACAGAGGAAGGTTTGGAAATTGAGGAGGAATCAGAAATTTTGGGTGCGGCCTCTTCATTTTTCCAGAATCTTTTCAAGTCAAAGGGGATGGCAGATCCTTGCAAGGTTTTAGATGGCATTGAAAGAACAATAACGCAGGAGGATAATGAGTTTTTATTAGCTCCCTATCGTGAAGAAGAGATACAGACAGCGTTGGAAGGAATGGGTCCCACAAAGGCTCCAAGAGCAGATAGATTTCCAGCTCTGTTCTATCAAAGGTACTGGCACGTGGTAGGTCGAGATGTCACTGAATTCTGTTTGGGTATTTTGAATAATAATCAGGAGTTTGGGGGTTTCAACAGTACATATACTGTTCTCATTCCAAAAGTCCCAAAACCTACGTATTTGGTCAATTTCAGACCCATCAGTTTGTGTTCAGTTATCTACAAGGTGGTGGCCAAGACTATAGCCAATCGCTTGCAGAAGATCATTGACAAATGTATTGATAAAGTTCAGAGCGCTTTTGTACCTAGGTGACTTATCACAGACAATGTGCTTCTAGCATATGAAATTTTTCATACGATTAAGCAAAAACATTCAGGAAAGAAAGGTGTTATGGCAGTCAAATTGGATATGAGCAAGGCGTATGACAGGGTGGAATGTGGGTTTATCGAGGTTGTTATGACAAAAATGGGTTTTGCTTGTGAATTGATGGAACTTTTACATAGGTGTATTACTACAGTCAGTTATGCGATCAACATAAATGGAAGGAGGGGGAATTTGTTTTAGCCATCTCGAAGACTTAGGCAGGGGGATCCATTAAGTCCATTTCTCTTTTTGATTTGCAGCGAGGGACTCTCATCTCTTATGATAACAGCTACGAAACGAGGGTTAATCAAAGGTGCTAAAGCAAGCAGGCAAGGGCCAGCAATTTCGCATTTGCTATTTGCAGATGATTGCATTCTTTTCGGGGAGGCTTCTCACAAAGGAGCAAAACTTCTGAAGGACATTCTACAGGACTATGAGATTTGTTCAGGTTAGTGTGTGAATTTTTCGAAGTCAACAGTCTTTTTTAGTCCGAATACTATTAAATAAAATAAGGCAGTGGTGTCTCGCTTGCAAGGAGTCAGAGTTGCTACTAATCCAGAGAAATATTTGGGCTTTTCGAACATGATTGGTAGAAGGAAAAAAGAATCATTTCAAAATCTCCTAGATAGAATTTCTATGTGCATTGAGGGGTGGAGTAACAGAATGCTATCGCAAGGGGGTAAAGAGGTTTTCATCAAATCGGTCCTTCAGGCTATCCCTATTTTTGCTATGTCATGTTTTCTTCTACCAAATTCTTTATGCAAAAAGATGGAAAGCATTTTTGCTAAGTTCTGGTGGCAGAAGGGTAAGGGCAGGAAGGGCATTCACTGGTGTCAATGGAGTCATTTATGCAGACCAAAAAATGAAGGGGGTTTGGGTTTTCGTAATATGGCCCAATTTAATACAGCTGTGTTGGCTAAACAGGGATGGCGTTTTTTAGAAAATCCAAACTCTTTAGTTTCGCAGGTGTTTAAGGCAAAATATTTTCCAAAAAGTGATTTTCTTAATTCGCAATTGGGAAATAGAAATTCATACGCTTGGCATAGTATTTGGGCTGCAAGGGGTATTTTGGAAAAATGGCTGATTTGGAAAGTTGGAACGGGCACTAGTATCTCTATCGTTAATGATGTGTGGGTTCCAGATCTTGTTAATTCCAGATTATTATCTTCTTATACAGGGTCAAGTGATAATAAAGTTGCTGTACTTATTAGTTTCCAAACAAGAGAATGGAATAGGGAGGTGATTGAATATACCTTCGGAGCTGACGAGGCGGACAAGATCCTTCGCATCCCTCTTGCAAAGTATCCGCACGATGACCTTATGGTATGGAGGGGTGAACCAACTGGGGTTTTCTCGGTCAAAAGCACCTATAAACTATTACAGAGCCTTAATCCTAGCGCTTATGCGTTACAATTTAGCTACTTTGATTTTTACAAAAAGTTATGGTGTATTGATCTACCTACAAAGATTAAAATCAACACATGGAAAGCTTCCTGGAACTACATACCCACAAGGGTAAATTTATCACTCAAAAAGTTAACTTCAGATGTTTCTTGCCCTCGTTGTGGCCTGGGATCAGAATCGTTGAGTCACCTGTTCAGAGATTGTCCAACATCAGTTGATATGTGGACACATTTAACTGAAATAAAATTGATACAAGACCCTAATGCAGATTTTAAATAGTGGCTCACCTCGTCCTTTTCTCTTCTGTCTTTAGACTTATGCTGACTTTTCTGTGTAGCTCTTTGGGCCTCCTGGGGGGATAGGAATACTCGGGTTCATGAAAAGAGAAGCAGAACGGGTAAGGAGATCGCAGATTTTGTGAGAAATTATGTAAAAAAACTTGACGGAGCAAAACCCAAAGTAGTCAAAATTTCAAAAACTGTAAACAGATGGCAACACCCACCTTTCCAGACTGTGAAAATCAATTTTGACGGCGCTTTTGACATAAAGGAGCACCTCTCAGCATCAGGAGTAGTGGCCAGAGACAATGAAGGATCTGTTCTTGTTTCGAAATCCAGATTACATGAAAAGGTGGCCTCCGCTTTCACGGCTGAAGCTTTGGCTTGTCGAGAAGCGGTTCAGTTAGGGATTGACATGCAAAAGGAAGACGTTATCATTGAGTGCGATTTACTAACAGTTATCAAAAAATGTAGAAATGATTCGCTAGACAGATCTCAGATCGACTCATACATTTTTGATATTCACCAAAAGAAGTCAGATTTTAAAGTGTTAAGGTTTGATTTCATTTCTAGATCTGTAAACACCCTAGCACATATGATAGCAACCGAGTCTTTGAAGAATAAAGAAGAATTTTACCTGGATGGGGGAGTGTCGTTCTATGCTGAAGCACAGGTGAGGAACGATAGTTTACGGGAGCCAGACTGATCGTCAGTGAGATAGGAAGGAGAAGAGGGAGCAGAGGGATATAGAAGGATCCATTCTGTCCGCTCAGCGCATGGAGTTTTCTCGAGTAGAGCTTTTGGGTTTCAGCAAGGTAGAAATGGAAAGGAGGGAGAAAATGAAAGGGCTAAAGGTTAGGTAGCAGAAAGTTATCATTTTGCCTGGGAAAACTGCTACCATTAATGGCTGGTCGGTGGGGATTTGACAGCGTGCAGAATTAATGGAGTCCAGCTGTTATTTGATTTGACTGGGTTGATTTTTGAATTTGGCACCGTTTGTTTTCTGTTTTGATGCTTCTGGGCTTGTTTCATTGTTAGTAGGTCTGTTCGTTTTTTTTCTTTCTTTTTTTTAGTTTCATTCTGTTTTGTTTCTTTTGGACTAAAGCCCAACAAGTTTTGGTTTTATTTTTATCATTTAATAAAAATCCAGTCATGTTATTTCAAAAAAAAAAAAACAATTAAACTACCTCAACGGCAGCATACAATGGACACTGCTTACTGTCACTCTATTTCATTCTTCACATCCTGTCTCATCATATACATATATACAAGGAGTTCTCGTGAAAATCAACAACCACCTACTTTTTTTTTCTCTTGGCTATATTGTATAAAATACTATATAAGGTTTAGTTAAACTAATTTCATAAAAATTTTCAAATGTTTAGTGAAACTGAATGTAGAAAAAAATTAGAATGAATTCTAGTTCTGTTGGGAGGTGAGAAGGGAGAAAAATTTATTTCTCCTAATTTTTATAAAAGTTAAAACATAATTTTACTGTTTTTTTAATTAATAGTTTTTTTTATATTTTTTAAAATATTCTTTTAAAATCTTGTTATTTTAGAGAGCTAATGTGCAATTGTATCATACACTAACATATAATTTTGCATAAATTACATCATGATCACTTTAAAATAAGGTCTGTCCTATTTTGATTACTCTAAATTTTTTTATTAATTTAATCACTCGAAATAAGATAATTGTACGAATTAGTCATTGCCATTAAAATTTCCTCTTTTAACGAATTGCTGATGTGGCACAGTAAGTGACTGACACGTGGCAATTTTTTGTTGACTTTTGACTAAAGTTTAAGGACCTCCTTATAATTAGTCCAAGACAATTTCCCCCTAAACTTTATAGAGAGGACCCTAAACTTTAGTCAAAAGCCAACAAAAAAAATTGTCGCGTGTCAGTCACTTACTGTGCCACATCAGCAATTCGTTAAAAGAAAACAAAAATTTTAACAACAGTGACTAAATCGCATAATTATCTTACTTAGAGTAACTAAATTGAAAAAAAAAAGTAGAATGACCTGAATAGAACATACCTTATTTTAAAGTGACCATGAGTATAACTTACCCTATAATTTTATACATTTCAAAGGTTAAAAATGTAATTTTTCAATTTTGGTGGGGCTAAAACCTCTGCCTACATTCTAACATCTTCTAGGTCTGTTGATATTGTTCTTGCAACATCAATTCAAACAAGCTTAAGCAAATAATATCTTTCACTATATATAAATATATAAGAAGAAACTATTTATGATTAACGTCATTTTTTTATTTTATGTAAATAAAAAAGTAAAATATTTATGAATCAAAGATTGCATAACGTGGAGCATCACGATATTTGATTCAAAATTTCTTTTATAAACATAAAAATGAATAATATGATGCAAGCATAATATTTATATATAAATAATATGATATTTGTATTTTTCCATAATATATATAATAATTTATTTATATTTATATTTAATGTGTTTGAGGATCAAATTGATATAATATGTAAATATTGAGGACTAAATTAATTATTATACCAGTTAGAAAATTGATACGTCATATTTTGTTTACTATTTAACAGGTAGTACCAAAACATAAATGATCTAAAACGTTAATGGCGAAATAGAAAATTTTTATGGTTTAGTGACCAAAATAGAAACACGCTAATAGTTGAGTGACTAATGATATAGTTTACTAAAGTTGTCCACGGGTTGTGCCAGGCCGGGCCGGGCTGAGGTTCAGTTTCAAAAAAAATTCCATCCCTAGGCACGCCCAAAAAACTCTTCTTACTATTCAAAAAATAATAAAGAAATATATTTAATAAATATTTTATAATAAATTTAAATTTAAAAATTATTTAAATTAATTCCGACCAGACCAAGTCAGCTCAAGATATAAAATCCTTGTTCAAACCCAACCAAACTTGAGTTGGGCCTATCGGGCCAGACGGTTTACTCGACCCTTTGATAGATCTATAATTTGTCCATTCATTTATAGTTTTTAAACAATTATTATAAGTGGAAATTAAAATTATCCAAATGAGTAAAAATATTATATTTTAATTATTTTAATTTTCCAAATCTAAAATTTTGAATTCAACATCCATATATAAAATTCAAAACATTACATTGACAAATTATTAAAATTGTGAAGTTGTTCAACTAAAACCGCTGGATCTCATAGGTGTAATAGTTTAAAACTCGAGATTAAGCTGCATAGCATGAATACATCAATAATCATTTGAACCATGTGAAGACGTATTATCATGGAAGATATTCAAAGGATTAATTAGATAATAAGTGGAACATGTAGTGGTGTGAGAGCAAATTATATGAGATCAAAAACTACAAATGATGGTGGTGAAAAATGTGGGATGGAAACCCCCTCCAGGCTCCAAAGGGATGTGTCAAGCTAATTTCTGATGAAGTCCGCAGAGGGTATTCTATGAGATGGATCACTTGGAATATATGATATCTTAAAAACATAAATTATCACATAAAAAGTGTACAAAAACACAACTTACCAAATTGGATAGCTTGAAAATAAATTTGCAGTTCAGATGCTGCTGATGGTCAGGATTGCTCTGGACTCTAGCTCCCTCTTCACATTCCAATAGAGCTTGGACAATGGAATCCATTGTTGGTCTCCTGTTTTTATCTTCCTCCATGCAAGAAATTCCAATTTCGATCATTTTCTCAGCTTGGATTCTATTGAATTCTCCATTCAATCTTGTATCAACTGCATCTTCTATCCATGCCACCTCTTCACTTTGAATTTTTCTTTTGATATCCCTCAGAAACTTCGTCAATTCAGTTTCCTGCTCCTCGCCATCCTCCAACACCCAATTGGATAGCCGAATGCCTTTCACTAGCTCCAAGATCACGATTCCATACATCAACTTTTGCAGTGATTGGAAGGTTTAATGCCCACTCAGGAGCCATATAACCTTTTGCTCGGATATGAGACAATTCAGGGTTCTTGCGATCCCTTTGAAACAGTTTTGCTAGTCCAAAATCTGAAATTTCGGGCTTGAATTCTCCATCCAAAAGTATATTTTCAGGTTTCACGTCGCAGTGTATTACCCATTCTAAGCATTCACGGTGAAGATAGGCCTAACCTTTAGCCGTCCCTAAGGAAGCATTAACCTCTCTTTCCACCCAATAACATTTCTCGAGAAAAGATGTTTGTCCAATGATTGATTCTCTACGTACTCATAAACCAAGAGTCTATGTCTAGACTCTGAACAAAATCCTCACATTCTCACAAGGTTCATGTGGTAGATTTTCCGAATTGTGCTCACTTCTGCCCAAAAAACTTCCTCTGATAGATACGCATCTCCCAATTTCTTTACAGCAACCACTCTTTCGTCTGCTAAAACACCCTTAAACACAGCTCCGGGGCTCATTTACCTAGCTCTTCTTTGAAGTTGCTGGTGGCTTTCTTAAGTTCGGAATAGCTAAACTTCGTGAATTGACTAGCTATCACACGATAACCTTCTTTTACCACATCAGACACATCATGTCTCTTGAAAAGAAGCCACGAACCTGACACTATGAAAATCATTTCAATTGCACCAATAACAGAGGCAAACCAATGTAGATAAGCCCATTTCATCCTTTTAACTTTGGTTGCGTACATAGAAGAAAATCTTGTCACAGGTTTAGTTCCTTTTGTGCTGCATGTAAGACCAGTGCCATTGGGAATGATGTATTCAAATGTTTCTAAACACAAAGGTGCTTTCAAATATGTGGTGACTCTTAACTTTAGGAGACTTGTGACCATTTAACATTAGCTTTCGTATAACATTTTCCTTCCCCTTTTATCTTATTATAGCTAAATGCTTGACAAGAGTTATCATTTATGCATACATTCTTGCACCAATCAAATGTCTTATTATTGTAATAAATGATATCATACCCGTAGAAATCCACATGAGGAATCTCCATGAATGTCATCGGCTGTTGGGACGCTGAACATGTTTTATTGAACCTGGGCTTGCAACCTTTGTTCCAGTTACTTGGGCCGGTTATCTCATATCCAGGAAGGCAAGAGCATTTTGGGTTTGGTGTATTGACACAGATCCCGTTCCTCCCGCAAATTCCATGCACTTGACACTGTTGTAGAACAGCTTCCCAGGTGATCATCCACAAACCTGTTACATAATTCAAGCTAAATAGCCTGAGGTTTCCATCGTAATCAATTGTTAGCCTGCTTTTGATCCCCAAACCCAAATCAGAAGCACTGAATTCCAACTGACCACTTGACGAGAACCTCCCCACGTCATCTAAAGATGCAACTCCTTTACTGTTATAGCTCGTTCTTCCATTTCTAAAGATAGTATTGTCAACATCGGGCCAATACAAGCTTGAAGTATCAGGCCCATCATACATCAACTTCAAGACATTATCGTATTATCAAAGCAAAAAATGAAATATCCAGCAGCATAATTTCCGTTTCCTAACCTGGAAATCAACCTTTTACTCCTGATAAAGAGTTGTTGGGGAATGTTGAAAGACTCAACGTATGAAGAATAATACTTCATGCATACTTCATTAAGAGAGCAAACTGAGTATTTAATGAGGTAGTGTAACTACCTTTACAACTATTAACAGCTTGAGTCAACAGACTAACTAACCTATTTAATACTGTTAGACATATCCTAAAATGCCCCATGCTTATCGATCTCTTCTCTCTGGTAATATCACTTCTCCCTTGGAAACAACATGCAGTTTCTTCCTGAATCTATCAAACAAACCAACTGGCAGAGGTTTAGTTAATATATCGGCAACTTGATCTTGTCCAGACACGTGACCAACTCCAAAAGAACCATCTGCAACTTTTTCTCTGACAAAAAACAAATCCAACTCCACATGTTTAAATTTTGAATGCATCACAGGATTGTTGGCCACAGCAACTGCAGCTGAGCTATCACACCAGAGCATGGCTTTGTTAAGAGTAGAAACATCAAGTTCAGACAGCAACGATTTAATCCAAACCATTTCCGCAGTGACCTGAGCTAAGCTCCTGTATTCCGCCTTTGCTGTGGAACGGGACACGACTGACTGTTTCCTACTTCCCCAGGAAACTAGATTACCTCCCAAGAAGACACAAAACCCTGAAGTCGATCTACGATCATCAGTGTCTGACGCCCAACTTGCATCAGAGTATCCTTCAAGTAATAGTTTCGAGGTCCGAGTGAAATGTAAGCCAAAATCTAGTGTCCCTTGTAGATACCGTAAAATTCTTTTTATAGCTCTATAATGAGTATCCAACGGCCGATGCATAAATTGACAGGCTTTATTTACCGAGAACGCAATGTCCAGTCTAGTTACAACCACATATTGTAAGGCACCCACAATGCTTCTGAATAGTCGATCATCTTCAATAGGAGTTCCTTCATGAACAGATAGTTTGCATGTAGTGACCATCAGAGTTAGAGAGGTATTCGACTTCGCCATGAAAGCTCGTTGAAGTATGTCGAGAATATACTTCTTTTGACTCAAGAAGACACCATTTGAAGTAGGAATGACCTCAATACCAAGAAAATAGCTCAACTGACCCAAATCTTTTAAAGAGAAATTTGTATCAAGTGATTGAACAAAACCATCAATACCATGGGAATCACTGCCAGTGACTATTATGTCATCGATGTACACGAGCACATAGAGAAGTTGAGTGTCTGATTGTCGAATGAAGAGTGAACTATCGGCTTTAGAAACCACAAACTGATTTGCGAGCAAAAATTCCCCTGCACATAAGTTGTTTCCCATCAACACTATGCTGGACAAAACCTGGTGGCTGTGTCATATATATATCTCTTCATGCAAATCTCCATTGAGAAAAGCGTTGTTGACGTCCATTTGCCGAAGAGACCACCCTCGAGAAATAGCAAGGGCCAACACTACTCGGACAGTGGTTGGCTTAACAACAGGACTAAACGTCTCAAAGAAGTCGACTCTAGCTTCCTGAAGATAACCTCTTACAATGAGTCTACCCTTATATCTAGCAATTGAGCCATCTGCATGACGTTTGAGTTTAAAAATCCATTTACAATCAACAGTTCGACGTTCTTCAGGTAAGTAAATAAGATCCCACGTGTGATTCGCTATTAAAGCACTATATTCAGCCTTTGCAACAGCAGTCCAAGTAGGACTTTGAAAAGCTTCAGTTATCGTGGAAGGCTCCTTCTCATCCAAGATAGAAGTGAACATTTTCAATTTAAAAATACCACTCTTCGACCGTGTTTGCATAGGATGATGGTTAACATGAGACGATGGTGGTAGATTGATAGCATCAGACACACTATGCAAAGGTGCAATCACATTTTCAGCATCACTTCCAATAGAGGAGCACGAATTGGTAGATCTCAAGATAGGAGAAGGAAAATGAGGAGATGGAATTGGACTATTAACAACTGCATCGGAGCCCAACATACCAGAGTCAGAATCGGGCATCGTAACCATAGGTACAGGAGACTTATGATGAATGAACTTGACAGAGCTAGACCCTTGTGGAAAAGGAAAGCCAACTTGAAAAGGAAACTCCATTTCATCAAATATTACATGTCGAGAAAGAAACACACGACCATCAGCAGCAAGACACCTAAACCCCTTTTGATGATATCCAAAACCAAGGAACACACATTTGCTGGACCGAAACTGAAGCTTATGCCTTTGAAAAGGTTGAAGATGAGGAAAACAGGCACTCCCAAAGACCTTCAATTGAGTATAGTCGGGCTGAACCTTATAGAGCTTCTCATAAGGAGAAATATGTTGCAACACAGGAGTAGGGAGTCTGTTGATTAAATGAACCGCATGAGAGAAGGCATCAGACCAGTATTCTAATGGCATAGAAGCTTGTGCTAATAATGTCAACCCCATTTCAACTACATGACGATGTCTTCTCTCTACAACCTCGTTTTGTTCAGAGGTGTGAGGACATGTAACTTGATGACGAACACCAAGTCGATTAAGCTCAGCTGAGAGAACACGAAACTCTCCCTCTCCATCGGTCTGTAACATTTTGATTGTCTGACCAAATTGGACTTGAACCATCTTGTAAAACTGAGAAAAACATCGAGCAACCTCTGACTTATTCTTGAGAAAATACAACCATGTAAATCTACTATAGTGATCAATAAAAGAAACATAATAAGAGTATCCACTGGACAACATGTGAGCTGGACCCCAAACATCCGATGTCACTAATTCAAAAGGAGTCGAGTATACTATTTTTGAATGAGCAAAAGGCAATCTATGGGATTTGCCTATTTTACAAGCAGTACACTTAAGAGGCAGGTCACTATTTTTGAAAGAAATATTACAAGAACGTAATATACGATGAAGAGTGGTCGTGCAAGGGTGTCCAAGTTTATTATGCCAAAGATCAAGAGTAGAGGAAACTTCAACATTATGCACTAGTGGAGACCCAAAAGCAGCAGCTGGGCCAAGTTTACATGCTTCAACTCGAGAGAAATCAAATCGATATAGGCCATTATGCATGTGGCCCACCAGAAGAATCTTCCCTGTCTGAATATCCTTCACAAAACACAACACAAGATGAAATTCGAAAAAAAACATTGTTATCTTTGGCAAATTGCCCTACAGAGATCAAACTTTTACATACTGTAGGCACATACAATACACTCTTTAGTTGCAACAATCGAGAACCAGCTAAAACTTTAGAAGAGCCTATATTATCAATGGGAACAGACTCACCATTACCCATGGAGACTCGACCTGCACCCGTGTATGGAGAGACATCAGTAAGAGTGGCCATAGTTGGAGTGACATGATTAGTGGCTCCCGAGTCTGGATACCAGTGTTGAGTTGCCACTGAAGATTGTGGAGCTGGAGCAACTTGTGAGATTGTTGAAGAAGGTTGCAAAAAATGACCACAACATTGAGATGATGAGCACTGAGACGAGGAAGTCTCATTTAGATGATGATAATTGACTGACGGTGAAGAGTTCGAGCCAAGACCAGAGAAACTTTCATCAAACCGATGATAACATGTTTGCACCTATGACCCATTTTACCACATAATTGGCATTGTGGTTTAGATCTCGACCACCCTCGACCAGAACCTCGAGTACGTCCACCAGACCAGCCGCGACCAGTACCTCTGTGATTATGATGCGCACCACGAATAGAACCCGAACTGACTTCATATGTTCACGACCGTCTTGCTGAGAAACTAAGTTAGCTTGTAAAGGGACGTCAGTTAACATAGCCATTGGACGAGCTTCACAGTCTAGAAGCATCTCAGTAACTAAGTCAAGACTCATATGTGTAGCAGAGGCAAAAATACGAATGGACTCAAATTCAATGGGAAGACCAGCCAAGATTATGCTAACCTGTTCTTGTTCGGAAACAAGACTTCCAGCAGCAGTTAGGCTATCACTTAGATTTTTAACCTTGGACAGATAATCTTTGATAGAAAGATTTGATTTCTTGATCGAGTACAAGGTATGACGTATACTCGAAATCTTAATATTGGACTTTGCACCAAACCGTCTGCCAATAGTCGTCCAGATTTCAAGGCTTGTTTTAGCCGCTGTCAAATGAACCAAAACATCGTCCGTGACTGTAGATAGAAGCCATGAAGCCAAGAACTTATCTTGCTTCTTATGCACCAAGAACGCCGGATTTTCCATGAGACTCCCATCAGCACCAGATATGAACGAATGGGGAGGAAGAACCGTGCCTAATACAAACCCTTCAAGACCATAACCCTCAAGAATTAACAACAGCTGATGTTTCCATAATAGAAAATTGTTTTTGTTAAGCTTGACAATATCATGCTTAGTAAAATACTGAACATTCGATGAGGCAAGATTACTTGAACTCAGAGGATGAACTGTTTCACCAACACTTACCGATCGAGGTGATGTGTCAAGAGGAGGAACACCTTCAGTAGCCATGAAGAGAAAAAGAAAAAAAATTATATCAAAGAAAATACAAAACCTAAGCTCATGATACCATGTTGAAAGACTCAACGTATGAAGAATAATACTTCATGCATACTTCATTAAAAGAGCAAACTGAGTATTTAATGAGGTAGTGTAACTACCTTTACAACTGTTAACAGCTTGAGTCAACAGACTAACTAGCCTATTTAATACAGTTACACATATCCTAACAGGGAAGAAGTGTATCTGTAGGGAAATCAAAGCTTTGCCATAGAATTTTGCTAGATGAGTTCTTAAGAACCAGATTTCCATTATTCAAAAGCTCTGCCTGTTGAGCATCAGTGGAGCTGGTGTTGGTCTGCCATATAGTGGAGCCATCGACATCAGTCAGGACAAGGGCACCATCCCGCCGCAGAGAAACTCTCGAACCTTTGCCATTGACGGGTTTGCCATAATTAGCCATCCAAACAACTGTTTTCTCCTTGGAGTTAGTAAACCAAATTGAAAAGTAGTAAGCATTTTCACCAACAACATTAAAGCCACAAGTGAACGTGTTGTCTGGAGACATTAATATGGGTTTGAGTCGTGATGTTGTGTTGAGATTTTGACAGCAACAAAAATGAAAACAAAGCAGAGGAAGAAATACAGGACAGAGAACAATGAAGCAAGAAAAAATTTACTTGCTCACAAACCTGCAGCAAGGGAGTATAAGCTGATATGCTTATGTTTGCTCAATCATTCAATAAGAAAAACAATACATTTATAGGAAATATATCACCAAATACTACCTACTACCATTAAGCTTAAACTAATACAAACTTAACTTGTACACAAAAGAAAAGCTGATAAATGTCGGCTATTACATCCATCAAATTCAAATCTAAAATCTACTAACTTTGATATCAAGTAACAAGATAACTTGATCAAGTTACAAAAGGACCAAGTCAAAAAGAATGACTAAGCTGCTTCTGGTTCAGTCTCAATGGTGGCATGCAGAATGAGCTGTTGCTGCTGGTGCAATGTTACAATGCAGCTAAAACAGAAAATATGTTGCTGCAACATGCACAATTGCTGCAGCATGCATACAAGTTGTATGCACTCAACAAAAACATAACAGCAGCATGGTTGGCCATTTCCAACATGTTGGATAGAAAGATGAGAGCCTTTCTGCAATAAGTTTTAAGCACTTAACAGAGGAAAGCATATAAAGGTAATTACATCGAGAAAAAGAATGGATTTAAGGGACACTACAATATGGGATCTCATGGCTACTTGGTTTTAGCAGTTCACAAAGTCTGAGGTTGGCTTACCTTCAGCAACCTTCAATTTATAATTGAATGAGAAGTTGCCTGTTAGAAGTACGATCTTTTACGACATGAAAATTGAAACTACTGTTTGTCAAGGACCAACGTATTCAAGAATCCATTTTAAAGTCTCTTGACAAAAGACATAGATTGGGAGGGGGTCTTTATCAACTTTGTTTAAATAATTTCCATTTAACTAAGTGATACTAACTCAATAAAAAAAACTTAATAAATAATATAGATGACTGGTTGATTTGAACAAAGAAGCTATCACATGCATGGAGCCTGTAAATGAGTTCGTTTGTCTCCAAAGTCTCACTCTGGCAGTACCAAAAATTGACCCAGTCTTTTCAACAACATTCCTTCACAAATTCAGAGTAAATAGATTGATTATATAAAGAGCTGAACTAATGGATGTTGATTGCCTCGGGGAACTTTAAATTAATTATTGAATAAAAAGATTAATGACCCAGTTTTCAGGCCAGTGGAAAATAAAAGAACATTCCTTCACAAATTGACAAAGGAAAGCAAATAGATGAATTATATAAAGAGCTGAATTACTAGATGTTGATTGCCTTGAGGAACCTTAAATGAATAAAAAAGGTTAAATTGCAGTTTGAAGCCTTCTTGCATTATCTTTTATGATATCAAACTTATACCATTGGAATTGTTAAAAGACCAAAGTCTTCAACAATCCATCTTTACAGTTTAGTCTTGATAATGCCGTCTTTCACAACATCGTATTCTTTTTTGTGCCCAGCAACATGTTCCAATAATTCACGATATTTTACTTTCCTGGTTTATGACTGTTAATATCACATTTTAAAAAACAAATTAACCCAACATTTTATTAAATACCTAATATTAAATATGTGATTCTTAGTTCGATGATTCTGCTTATCTAACTCTCTCGAATTCTAGAAAATTATTCCCTCTTGAAAACCAAGAGTGCTTTCCACAAGAGTCCTAGGGAGGGTGGTATCTATCGCAGACTAGGATGGAGGAGGGTGGTGGCAATGAGAGGGAAAGTAGTGAGGGGATCTCACTGTTAGCAGAAGAGCTTGTTCAATTATCTATCAAAAGATCTATGGTGGTGCCAGATGAAAAACTGACTCTACTCTGTTCAGTATGGGCAAGGAAGTCTTTTAATCAGGATAGTCTGAGGGCTCAATTTAGGAGTATATGAAAAACTAAGAGAAAGTTTGAGATCCAAACAGCAGGGCAGAATTTCTTCTTAATCATCTTTGACTCAGAAGACAATATGGAGTTCATCATGAAAGGACGGCCTTGGTTGTTTCGTAAGTATTTAATTTTATTTGAATGATTACGGAATCCAATTGAAAGGGCTAGCATTAAACTTGTTTCTTCACCGTTTTGGTTAAAAATTGGCCCAATATTACTTGAATTTGACAAGAAAGATCTAATGCATGCTGTTGGATGTACTTTTGGAGGAATAATCAGATCAGAAATAAATGGAGATTATTGCAGAATTAGGGTTAATCTTGATGTTCAGAATCCACTTAGAAGAGGGTTATTTGTGTCAACTGATAATGGCGTTAAGTCATGGATTGCTTTTAAATATGAGAAACTGCCAGTTTTTTGTTTTGGTTGTGGTAGATTGGACCATAGCTTGACTGACTGCCAGCAGATTAAACCTGAAGAAAAATAAAGTTAGAGAAAATCCTCCTTTCTCTATAGCATTAAAAATAGAATCTAAAGCAATGGGGAAAGAGTCTTTAAAATTTAATGCATTTGCGAAAAAGATGGGAGCACAGTTTACTTATACAGGAAAGTTAAGCAATCGTCTTGAAGGGATAGAGGATTCTGAATCTATTGCTATGACAGAAATAAGGCAAATAGGCAGGGTACCGGAGAATTGGGTGGAGGGACTCAAGAACCAGGAGGAAAATCGTAACTTGACAGGAATAGGGAAACAATTGGGAAATAGTGATGATATGAGAAGAATAGAAACAGCCATTAACAAGACAAGGTGGAAACGGATAGAGACAGCGAATCGTGTTGAGACTACAAAAAGTGTGAGCGTGATGGGTTGGCAGACAAAGAGGCAGTTAAAAGGGCGAAGAATGAGAAATCAGTTAATGAGGGTGGGGAATGTATGGAGATTTCTTGTTTCAGTGGGGAGCAGGTTCCTGCTATAAACCTTTTTGGATCGACGACTGCAAATGGGCAAGCCGACCACTCGCAATGAAAACCATTTGTTGGAATGTTCGTGGGTTGGGGAGCTCACGAGCGATTCAGAGGCTGCACTTTTTACTTAAGCAGCAACATCCCCAAATGGTCTTCTTAATGGAGACTAAACTAGATCATAAGCGTATGGAGAGGATTCGAAAGAGGTGTGGTTTCACCAATAGAATTGACATTGAGGCAGAAGGGTCCCGGGGTGGCTTATGCTTAGCATGGAAGGGGGATATTGATGTCACAATTAAGAGTTACTCGAAATGGCATATTGATTCTTTGGTTAGAGGAGGGAATGGGCAAGCTGATTGGAGGTTTATAGGTTTCTATGGGTATCCATATTTAAAAGACAAGAACACTGCTTGGGATCTGCTAAGAAGATTAAGTCATAAAAATCATCAACCATGGCTGGTGGCGGGAGACTTCAACGAGATTCTATTCGGTTTCAGAAAAAAGGGTGGAGGTCAGAGAGATCAGGGGAGGATGGATGCTTTTCGGGACACTTTAGAGGAATGTTAGTTAATGGATATTGGGTATTCTGGGACTTGGTTCACATGGGAAAGAGGTAATCTTCCGGAGAAAAACATTCGAGAGAGATTGGATAGAGGAGTTGCTAACGAAAAATGGCTCACTTTATTTCCATTGGGTAATGTACAACATCTGCCATATTCTATGTCAAATCATTGCCCTTTACTCATTAGCACAGATCACTCAACCACATATTTTGGTAAACAAAAATTTCATTTTGAATCCTGGTAGACGTTGGAGGAATCTACCGAACAAGTTATCAAAGAAGCATAGGAGACAAATTCGGAATCACTAATGGAGAAGTTAGAATACTTGCAACATAGGTTGAAGATGTGGGCACGTTCTGTTAAAACCAAGAGGGATGATCGAAAGATGAGGTTAGCAAAAGAACTTGAATCCTTGTTGAATGAAGATAGAGATGATGAGACAATGGCCAAGATAATAGACACCAAAATCCATTTGAATATGGAAATTGACAAATATGAAATGTATTGGGAGCAAAGGGCGAGAGCAAATTGGCTTCGACTAGGGGATAAAAACTCAGCTTTTTTCCACAAATGTACAACAGTTCGTCGAAGAGCAAACTTGATTTCTAAGCTAATTTTGGAAGATGGGAAAGAGATCACCACAGGTGCTGAAATTAACGAAACAACAACAACTTTTTTCAAAGAGATATTTACTTCGAAGGGAGTTGCGAATCCAGATAAAGTGTTGGATGGTATTGAAGTTAGAATTATAGATGAAATAAACATAGATCTATTAGCGCCATTTCGAGAAGAAGAAATTTGGAAAGCTTTGAAGGAAATGGGAACCACAAAGGCACCAGGTCTACATGGATTCCTAGCACTGTTCTATCAGAGGTATTGGCATATAGTAGGCAAGGATGTTACGAAGTACTGCCTAGGAATTTTAAATGGAAATAAGGGGGCTGAAGCAGTCAATAATACAGATATAGTGCTTATTCCTAAAGTACCACATCCTTTAAGTATGGTAAACTTTCGGCCCATTAGTCTTTGCTCAGTAATTTACAAAATTGTTGCAAAATCAGTGGCAAACAGGTTGCAAGGGGTAACTGGAAACTGCATTGATAAAATACAAAGTGCATTTGTCCCGGGTAGATTGATCTCTGACAATGTACTACTAGCATATGAAATTCTACATACATTCAGGAAAAAATGGACAGGACATAAAGGTTATATGGCGGTCGAGCTTGATATGAGTAAGGCCTATGATAGGGTGGAATGAGATTTTATAAAAAAAATGATGCTGAAAATGGGCTTTGCAGAGTCGTGGGTGGATCTCATTATGAATTGTATCACAACAGTTTCTTATTCAGTTATCACCAATAGAGGAAGGGGAACTAATTTTAGACCCACAAGAGGTCTCAAACAGGGTGACCTTTTAAGCCCGTTTTTATTTCTTATATGTAGCGAAGGCCTTTCATCATTGATGAGATTGGCAAAGAAGGAAGGTTTAATAAGAGGAGCAAAAGTGAGCAGAAGGGGTCCAGAGATTTCTCATTTGCTTTTCGCAGACGATTGCATAATGTTCGGTGAAGCAACAGAAAAGGGAGCAAGGATTTTGAAGGACATTTTGAAGGAGTACGAGGGTTGTTCAGGACAGTGCGTAAATTTCAACAAATCTACAATATTTTATAGTTCAAACACAAGTAATGAGAAGCGAGAAGAAGCGTCCTTAGTACTTGGTGTAAGAAGCTCCACGTGTCCGGAAAAAAATTTAGGACTTCCAAATGTAGTAGGCCGAAGGAAGAAAGAGGCTTTTCAGAATCTAATTGACAGAATAATGAAGAAGATCGATGGCTGGAGTACCAGATTGCTTTCTCAAGGGGGGAAGGAAGTCTTTATCAAATCTGTATTATAGTCAATTCCTACATATGCTATGTCCTGTTTTCTTCTGCCTAAAGCTCTATGCGAGATGATTGAGAGCAAAATTGCAACTTACTGGTGGCAAAAAGAAGAAGGAAAGCATGGTATTCACTGGTGTCAATGGAAACATCTTTGTCGATCAAAGGAGGAAGGTGGTTTGGGGTTTCAGAAATTGGCTCAATTTAATATTGCTTTAGTGGCAAAACAAGGGTGGTGGCTGTTAATTTATCCGAATTCGCTAGTAGCGCAAGTTTTTAAAGCAAAATACTTTCCAACGGGTGATTTTCTTAATTCAAGACTTGGAAATTCTAGTTCTTATGTTTGGCGCAGTTTATGGTTGAGCAAAACTATTTTGGAAAAAGGAATATTCTGGAGAGTGGGTATGGGCATGGATATCTCAGTTGCGAATGATGCATGGATTCCAAATTGTTTTAACGTTAATTTTGTTTCCGATGATCATGATTTGCATTTTGATAAAGTTTCGGAATTAATCATTAGTCATGACAGAAAATGGAATAGGGATTTGATAGTCAATACCTTTCTAGCAGAAATTGCTGAGCAGACCCTTCGAATCCCGCTAGCGTTGGAACCACACGAGGATCTTCGAGTATGGAGCGGCGAACCGTCTGGTGAGTTTTCAGTTCAGAGCACTTATAAACTATTACAAAAAATTGATCCTACAGCTTACGCTTTACAAAACCCCTACAAAGAATTTTACAAAAAACTATGGCGGATTGAACTACCCTTGAAAATTAAGTTGCTAATTTGGAAAATCTCCTGGAACTATTTGCCCACTAAAGTCAACTTGGCCTTTCGGAGGGTAACTAGGAATACTTTATGCCCTAGATGTGGCGAAACTGAAGAAGATATGAATCATCTCTTCCGCGAATGCCCTATGTCAAATCAGTTTGGAGAGATCTGTCAGACCCAATCTATATGATGTTTCCAGAAGCAGAGTTTATAAAATGGCTTACCAAGGTTCTGGTCCTTCTCCCTCCGGGAAAATGTAGACTCTACTATGGATTGTTGTGGGCCATTTGGGGAGATAGGAACTCCCGTATTCACAATAAACGAGGCCGATCTAGTCAAGAATTGGTTAAGTTTGTCAATGGGTATATTACAGAACTAGATGGACTCAAAACGGTGAAACAGAAAACCATGTATTCTGAAAAGAAATGGAGGCACCCACCTGGACAAACACTGAAGATAAACTTTGACGGAGCGTTCGATGAAAGAAGAAAGCAATCGGCATCCGGAGTAGTCGTCAGGGACAGAAATGGCCGTACTCTCCTTACAAAATCAGAACTTCACAGCGAAGTAGACTCCACCTTTGCAGCTGAAGCACTGACTTGCCGTCTAGCAACTCATATAGCTCTCAAAAGAAAAAAAGAAGATGTTATTATCGAAGGAGATTCCTTGTCTGTCATCAAGAAATGCAACAACCCAGAGCGTGACAAATCAGAGATCGGGGTTTTATACAGGATATTCAAGGGATGCAGATAAAATGCAGAAGTATAAGATTTGAGTACACCCCGAGAATCGCCAACAGCCTTGCTCATATAATTGCAACAGAAACTTTGAAACGGGGAGAGGAAGTTTACCTGTTAGAAGCGGTTCCAAGCTATGCAGAGCACCAGGCAAGGGATGAAAGTGCGAGAGAACCAGACTGAGATGGAAAGAACGTTGGAAGGACAGAGGGAAGTTTTTTCAAAATGAAAACTTAACAGTCGGCTATGTTTATCTCTTCCCTCGAAAATCTGATTTCGCCATTAATGAAGAAATGACGGATGAGGCGCAGTAGGCAGGTGAACAGGTGATGGGATTGGGCAGCAGTTTTTGTTAGTTTCATTTATGTTTTTCTAGCGTCTTCCTCGAGATGCTTTGTTTTTTTAGTGTCTTTAATTTCATTTGTTTTGCTGGGCCTCTTCGTGTTGGGCTTGGTTTTTATCTGTGTATTATTCTTTTCATAATAAATATCAAAGCCCAATTTGATTTAATTTCAAAAAAAAATATGTGATTCTTAGCCTAATATCTACCAAGCAAAACACTAATATTTGGATTTTACATTTTTTAATAAGCTCGTTTTAAACTTGTGCAATACACGAAAGTATTTTCTATTTTCATAAATTTATTTAAAATATAATAATTAAATTTAATAATAATGTAGATATAATATGGAAAAAAATTATGTTTGGATAAGTTTATTTTAAAAAAAGAAAGAAAGAGGAAAACCAATGTTTTAAGAAAACCCAATATTATAATATACTGGCTTTTTTCCCGTGCATTGTTTTTTTTTTTAAATTGTGGTATGTATATATAAATTTTCTCTTAACAATAATAAATTTATTTTTTATAATTACTTTTAGAATATAAAATTTATAAATACTTAAATAATTTATTTTATTTTGATTTAAAGGTAATTTTTTAGATAAAAAATAATAGGGTCTAATTTTGTAATTTTAATAAAAGAACTTTTAAATTTTTAAAAGGTTGGAAGTAAAGAGGACTTAGTGATTTAGGAATGTTGAGCACCTTGAAATAATTTTACAAAACACGTATAACCTCCCCAACTTGACCTAAATGTTAAACTTGAATTTAGAAGATTACATTAGCCACCGAATGGCCCGGTAAGCTATCGGAGTTTTGAAAATAGTCATTTTAAAACCAATTAATATTCATATTTTGATATCCTAAAATCAAATTAAATGTTATGCATGGTAAAAGAAAACAAATCCTAAGTCTCATGCCACAGTTCAAAATAAAATAATACAGTCTCTGAATAATTAAAAGATCAAATAATAAATCTAAAATATTTCAATAACTAAACTCTGAGCCGAGACCCTTCGAATATTGCGTTTGCGTCCTAACCTGATAGGTTATCTGTAAAGATGGAAACAAATGGGCGAGTGAGCTATGACGCCCAGTGTGAGTTCAATCACAAGATAATCAATGCAATTGATTAAGAACATGAAAATATGTCACACAAAAATAACTTATAGTGACAATATCAGTATATCGATGTTTCAGATTATTCAACAATATACATGTATATATAGAAGCCACCTCCGAAATTCAAGTTTTGTATGCACATGTTTTTGTGAATGCCATATAGTTTTGATTTTAACAGAAAATATCCTACCCCACTGCTACACACCATAATGAGAGTTCCTCTGAACTCCAACCACATTTACACCGGATTGTGGTTTAACCACCAATGGTTTACAGATTAACTGCCAATGGCTGTGGACACACAACAAAACATCGTAGATGAAATCTACCTATGGCTGTGGATACACAACAAAATAATGCAGGTAAAATCTGCCACTGGCTATGGATACACAATATGTTTGCAGGTAATAGTTGCCACTGGGTTGTGGATGCAAAACAAAGACGTCGCAGATGGAATCTGCCTATGACTGTGGGTACACAACAAGACCGTCACAGATGGAGCTGTCTCTGGCTGTGGAAACACAACAAAATTATGCAGATAAACTACCAATACTTTCTCCGTTTATAATATCCTACCCCATGCAATGCAATATGACATGCTCAAAATAGATCAATACAATAACATTTAATAGGTTTTTAACAGTTCGATCTAGTGGAAAACATTATGCTTATAATAGCTCGATACAGTAGCCAAAGACATGCTTATCATGTGTTCGATTAACGATAACATAAGGTAAGTTGTACGTACAATCACAACTGCAGATACAATAGACATATATATATCATTCATAATTCATGAATATATAACATTAATTCAGTCAATCTGATCATGCATTCTAACATTATTTGTACTATCAGAGACTTAATTGGATAACTTAAATACTAAAAATAATTTGGAAACCATTCAAGGACTAAAATGAACAAATCTTACATTTTGGGAAAAAAACTATAAAATCTGAAAAACAGGAGCACAAGGCCCTGTGGCCAGGTTGTGTGGGATGCTATAGATTGTGTAGAGGGGTTATACGACCATGTGGCCAGGCCGTGTAACAAACTGTAGCCGTGTGGAAGTTGCAAAATCAAGCTACAAGGGAGACACGAGCATGTGACAGGCTATGTAGAGGGTTCTTGGCCATGTGATATTTGAACTAGCCTAGGGTTGTAACACCCCAAACCCGGCCCATAAGTTTCGACCGGATCTGGTATGCTACGGGTTGTACATTGAAAACTTTTGCTTCATTGGTTTCGGAAATCGTAAGTTAATTAGACAATATTTGAATAAATAGGTGACCTTTTGAAAAAAAACTTGTATTATTATTATTTTGAATAATTAAACCTTTTGACAAAATTTCATAAGTTGCAAATATTAAAAATTAAGCAGTGAAATATAAACTATGGGGCCTTACTACATAAATATTCCAAAAATTAAAACTTAAAGAAAAGCCGAAATAATCTATAAAAATAAAAACTTGATGGCCCCTCGAGTCCGTCTCGGCTCCCATGTCCACAATCTACTGCTCATCTGAAAAGTTAGGGAAAACTAATAGGGTGAATCACCAAGACTCAGTATGTAAATCCCGAAAACACATAAAAGGCTTGGGCCCACAAACACATTATGAGCCCTGGCCCATACACAATGGCAACAATCATAATCACATGACAGATAATAAATGATGCAAAGCCCAACCCATCCTAGAATTCCATCCTCTACACACCAACCCGTACCAACCATCACACCTTGGGGATTTCTACAATCAACCCTTCATCCGCTACACACCAAAACGACAGCCGTACTGCCTATTCCTATCAATCAGGAATTTTAACGTGGGTTTTCTACCACCGATCACCAAGTGACCTAACATTTCATTTCGTGGGTTTTCTACCACCGATCACCATGTGATCTAACATTTCATTAGGTGGGTTTTCTACCACCGATCACCATGTGATCTAACATTTCATTAGGTGGGTTTTCTACCACCGATCACCATGTGATCTAACATTTCATTAGGTGGGTTTTCTACCACCAATTACCATGTGACCAATCATGCTCTTCCCCTTTTCATATCAAACCCATCCCATGCATACATTCATGCAAAATCAAACAATCTACTACCTAAGAGATTACAATCTTTCACATACATCGATACACATAGAGAAGTTCTATGATTACGTACCTGGCATTCCTTGCCTAACCCTTTTTGGGTTTCATTCGACTGTCTACACAGCCACTTTCCGGCTTTTTAGCCCATAATATAAACATAAATATATTCATACAGATTATTATTGTGTTAGAGATCTACACATGACTGTTCATACAGACTCATTTTCCGACTTTTCAGCCACTAACAGGTATAATACAAAATAAAACTTATGTGACAAGGATCTACACACCTGATTACCGTTATAACGAGACCCTCTAAGTCGACGCTATCCGTAGCCAACACCAGCGCTATCTGCCTTGAAATCCCGAAAAGGGATATGAGATTCAGGGACTAGTGTTTCAGACTTTTTAGATCTAAGAGATCTACTTACTAGAGAAGATTCAGCTACTCCTAGAGGATTCCGGCTTTTTGCAAAAATCAGGAAGAGAAGATGATTCAAAGAAATCTATAGAGATTCGGCTTTTAGAAGAAAGAAGAGAAGAGAATAATGGAGTTTTCGGCTTTTTGAAGAAAGAAGAGAATGATGGAGTTTTCGGCTTTTAGAAGAAAGAAGAGAGTAATGGAGTTTTCGGCTTTTAGAAGAAAGAAGAGAATAATGGAGTTTTCGGCTTTTAGAAGAAAGAAGAGACTAATTGAGTTTTCGGCTTTTAGAAGAAAGAAGAGAATAATGGAGTTTTCGGCTTTTAGAAAAAAGAATAGAATAATGGAGTTTTCGACTTTTAAGAGAAAGAAGAGAAAAGAATAATGGAGTTTTCGGCTTTTAGAAGAAAGAAGAGAAAAGAATAGTGGAGTTTTCGGCTTTTAGAAGAAAGAAGAGAAAGAAAAGGTGGAAACCCTAATTGTCGCAAAATAAAGAAGAGAACCCTCCCTATTTATAGAAATTTCGGCTAACTCCTAGCCTTGTAGATAGCTCCTATCTTTTCTCCTTTTATCTTCCATATTATCAACTATAATATCTATATTATCTTATTCATATAAATCCTCCTATTTTTGAGCCTTGTTGCCATCCACTCCACCTAACCCAATTGCCGAAAATTAGCTAACTTAAACTAAAAGAATTAGGCTCCATGAAACTTAAATTTGGGCCCCTTATTACCTTGTGTGGCGTCACCTCCTTGCTCCCTAAGTGGCGCCACTGACCACTGGGCCACAAGCCCATTTTGATGTTTTAAACATAGATACTACCTTTTAAACCCTATAATGCCCAAACAGATAATTTTAACCAAGGCCTCTGCCTAAGCCTGAGCCCAATTTGGACACCTAACACTTAAATTAACTCATTACACATGTTCACCCATTAAACGCATAGGCCCAAAAATTCAGGATGTTACAGTTCTACCCCCTCAAAGAAATTTCGTCCTCGAAATTTCCAACTAACTATTAATCGTACTACCCAAGTCTCACCACTACGCTTTCGCTGCGCACTCTAATTCTAAAGCCAAAAGAAACACTTAGTATACTATGGTAGAGTACGCACCGATATTCGCATCTAGAGCGTCCTCGTCCCCTTGTACTCATTCTACCGATTCACGTTTATCTGATTAGAATTTTATGAATTATTAGTTTTCTTCCACTGATTAACCCCGAACAGTCTTATGAATAGTAGTTTTAAGGGTAGTTCTTTTGAATTCGAAGTTATATCTACAATTCAGTCTCAAGTTCACATCTCCTAGTTCTAAGAGGCACATACATTCAATCATCACACACCAACATACATATAACATTCGTGAACTCACATTCACTTAAAGAGTATTTTCTCATTTCACTACCCAGGGGTTTTTCCGTAGTTTTGCCCTACAGGGTATTTTCCAAAATAAAGTATCTTGGTGATTTTCTTCGAATTAGAGGTACTTTGGTACATATTTTTTTAAAGCAAGGGTATTTTTGGAAAACAAGTTTTTTTTTAAAAACAAAACGAGGGTATTTTGGTAATTTCCTCAAAATAGGGTATCTTGGTTTTGTTCTCGAAATAGAGATATTTTGATGTTGTTGTTGTTGTTTGTTTTTTTTAAAGCACGAGTACTTTGGAAAATTTAATTTCGCAAACCGGGTTACTCTTATAAATATAAGGGTTTTCGGGTAAATTTGCAAAACATGGGTATTTCATAAAATCACGGTCATTTTGAAAATTTTCACAAACCAAAGGTATTTTGGAAATTTTGCCAATCGGAGTGTTTCAGTAATTTCTCAAATTTGGGTAGTTTTACAATTCTGGGGTATTCTAGGAAATTTTCACAAATCAAGTGTATTTTGGAAATTTTATAAAACTTAGGGGTATTTTGATTGTGAAATAGGGAGGTTGGTCCCTTTCGGGTTTTAATTATAGATTTTGGCCTGTCAACAAATCCTCATGGCTAAGGTGAACAGTCACTACGCACCAGGTAGGATTCTAGCGAAGAGGAGGTGAGTCACTAGGACTGCTTAAGTACCAAGCTCTCCCTGAATCCAATCCTAGACATGCGTATGCCTGTTGCCACACCCTAACCCAGCAACTTGTTCACGGGTTTGTTTGGATTGATTAAGTCTTATGAATTTAAGGAGTTGTTTAAACTAACCCTAAAGTCCATCAATGCCTAACATACTATTCTACGTCCATCAAGCCCATCAAACCCAACATATATATCACATCAAGAGTTAGAATACTTAACTCCGTGAATCGGGTGCCGGTAGACTCGAAGGCCATATCTTTTTCCAAATTTTTTTCAGATTCACATCAACTTTATAAAACATTACTAGGCCCATTTCACAGCCCGAGTTTTGAACTGGGCTCTGATACCAAATTGTAACACCCCAAACCTGGCCCATAAGTTTCGACCGGATCTGGTATGCTACGGGTTGCACATTGAAAACTTTTGCTTCATTGGTTTCGGAAATCGTAAGTTAATTAGACAATATTTGAATAAATAGGTGACCTTTTGAAAAAAAACTTGTATTATTATTCTTTTGAATAATTAAGCCTTTTGACAAAATTTCATAAGTTGCAAATATTAAAAATTAAGCAGTGAAATATAAACTATGGGGCCTTACTACATAAATATTCCAAAAATTAAAACTTAAAGAAAAGCCGAAATAATCTATAAAAATAAAAACTTGATGGCCCCTCGAGTCCGTCTCGGCTCCTATGTCCACGATCTACTGCTCATTTGAAAAGTTAGGGAAAAATAATAGGGTGAGTCACCAAGACTCAGTGTCTAAATCCCGAAAACACATAAAAGGCTTGGGCCCATAAACACATTATGAGCCCTGGCCCATACACAATGGCAACAATCATAATCACATGACAGATAATAAATGATGCAAAGCCCAACCCATCCTAGAATTCCATCCTCTACACACCAACCTGTACCAACCATCACACCTTGGGGATTTCTACAATCAATCCTCCATCCGCTACACACCAAAACGACAGCCGTACTGCCTATTCCTATCAGTCAGGAATTTTAACGTGGGTTTTCTACCACCGATCACCAAGTGACCTAACATTTCATTTCGTGGGTTTTCTACCACCGATCACCATGTGATCTAACATTTCATTAGGTGGGTTTTCTACCACCGATCACCATGTGATCTAACATTTCATTAGGTGGGTTTTCTACCACCGATCACCATGTGATCTAACATTTCATTAGGTGGGTTTTCTACCACCGATCACCATGTGATCTAACATTTCATTAAGTGGGTTTTCTACCACCGATTACCATGTGACCAATCATGCTCTTCCCCTTTTCATATCAAACCCATCCCATGCATACATTCATGCAAAATCAAACAATCTACTACCTAAGAGATTACAGTCTTTCGCATACATCGATACACATAGAGAAGTTCTATGATTACGTACCTGGCATTCCTTGCCTAACCCTTTTTGGGTTTCATTTGACTGTCTACACAGCCACTTTCCGGCTTTTTAGCCTATAACATAAACATAAATATATTCATACAGATTATTATTGTGTCAGAGATCTACACACGACTGTTCATACAGCCTCATTTTCCGGCTTTTCAGCCCCTAACAGGTATAATACAAAATAAAACTTATGTGACAAGGATCTACACACCTGATTATCGTTACAACGAGACCCTCTAAGTCGACGCTATCCGTAGCCAACACCATCGCTATCTGCCTTGAAATCCCGAAAAGAGATATGAGATTCAGGGACTAGTGTTTCCGGCTTTTTAGATCTAAGAGATCTACTTACTAGAGAAGATTCGGCTACTCCCAGAGGATTCCGGCTTTTTGCGAAAATCAGGAAGAGAAGATGATTCGAAGAAATCTATAGAGATTCGGCTTTTAGAAGAAAGAAGAGAAGAGAATAATGGAGTTTTCGACTTTTAGAAGAAAGAAGAGAATGATGGAGTTTTCGGCTTTTAGAAGAAAGAAGAGAATAATGGAGTTTTCGGCTTTTAGGAGAAAGAAGAGAATAATGGAGTTTTTGGCTTTTAGAAGAAAGAAGAGAGTAATGGAGTTTTCGGCTTTTAGAAGAAAGAAGAGAATAATAGAGTTTTTGGCTTTTAGAAGAAAGAAGAGACTAATGGAGTTTTCGGCTTTTAGAAGAAAGAAGAGAGTAATGGAGTTTTCGGCTTTTAGAAGAAAGAAAAGAATAATGGAGTTTTCGGCTTTTAGGAGAAAAAAGAGAAACAAATAATGGGGTTTTCGGCTTTTAGAAGAAAGAAGAGAAAGAAAAGGTGGAAACCCTAATTGTCGCAAAATAAAGAAGAGAACCCTCCCTATTTATAGAAATTTTGGCTAACTCCTAGCCTTGTGGATAGCTCCTATCTTTTCTCCTTTTATCTTCCATATTATCAACTATAATATCTACATTATCTTATTCATATAAATCCTCCTATTTTTGAGCCTTGTTGCCATCCACTCCACCTAACCCAAATGCCGAAAATTAGCTAACTTAAACTAAAAGAATTGGGCTCCATGAAACTTAAATTTGGGCCCCTTATTACCTTGTGTGGCGTCACCTCCTTGCTCCCTAAGTGGCGCCACTGACCACTGGGCCACAAGCCCATTTTGATGTTTTAAACACAGATACTACCTTTTAAACCCTATAATGCCCAAACATATAATTTTAACCAAGGCCTCTGCCTAAGCCTGAGCCCAATTTGGACCCCTAACACTTAAATTAACTCATTACACATGTTCACCCATTAAACGCATAGGCCCAAAAATTCAGGATGTTACAAGGGTTCTAGTGGCACATGGTCTTATGAGGGGACGTATGGTCCACACATTCTTGTGGTAGACCATGCGGCCCTATTCTAGGCACAATTTTGCCTTATTCACTTGTAAAAGAACACACACCTTTCACTGGTGGCCCGAGTGATGTTTCTCACATTCAAATTTGATCTGGGGTACTTATATCGGGTCCTTCAAATGACATTTATACACGTGTTAACATTTTTTTTTCAAGATTTATCAAGATTCCCAAGAATATCGGTAAGATTCGTAAAAGATTCATTAATTTGAATGAAATATTAGCATCATATGTAAATACTACGAGAATTTAGGATTAATTATCGAGATTGAATTCTACTTATGATTCTTGGCAAAGATTAAGAACGTTTCTAATGATGGTTATGAAACCAGTTGAAAAACGACTTGAATCGAGAATATATTTTGATCTGGGACGAAATAATAAATTCAACAATGAAGAGAAAATATTTTGCAAAGAAAAGATAAAAAAGAAAAAGGAGAAAAAATACGGAGAGAAGAGAAAAATTTTAGTTGGGGTTTGAAGAGAAAATAAAATCCTTGTCTAGTTGGAAAAAATTGGACTAAATAGCTAGGTTTTTCAAAGTTTTAGGGGTTGTTTAGTAATTTACCCTTGGCTGTCGAAATTAAAAAGGAAATGGGGATTTGGGTAGCTCGAACTTGGTTTGTAAGAGGGAAGAGGAGTAGATGCTTAACCATTTGGGCTGCTGCCCATTCTCATTAAGTTTCTACTCCAAATAATATTTATTTTGGTATGGTTTTTGTCTTGGTTTGCTGAAATTAAAAATAAAAGAAATGGGAGAAGAGTGGAGTGGATAGAACCTAAGACCTCTAGGGAGTGCGCTAACTACTTATCCAACAAAACTAAGTAATTTCTTGATTAATTGTTTTAATTAGCCCCTATATTTTGAGGCGTGAAAACTTTCCCCTCATTAAAGAAATTTGTCCTCAAAATTTTCCTGGTTTGAATAAATGAGGATACTGTTGACGAAATGCATCTCTTGGCTCCCACGTGTCCTCTTCAGTGCCATGGTTCCACCATAAGACATTGACAAGTGGGATTCATTTTCTTTTTAGAACCTTTACATCACGATCTAGAATTTGCATAGGTTCCTATTCAAAGGACAAATCTGATATCACCTAAATCTGTTCAATTGGTGTGATATAGGAAAGGTCAGATCGGTATCATCTCAACATGGAGACGTGGAAGACCTTCTGTGTTCGATCCAATTCTGGAAGTAATTCTAGCTAATACGAAACTAGACCAACTCTCTTAAAGATTCTATAAGGTCCTATGAACTTAGGACTTAGCTTGCCCTTTCTTCTGAACCTTAACACCTTTCACCGTTGGGATACTTTTAGGAAGACTTGATCTCCGACACTGTACTCAATTTTTTTTCTCTTTAAATATTCATACGACTTCTACTTATCTGAATTTGCTTTTAGTTTACCCTGAATCAATTTTATTTTCCATTCAGATTCTTGTACCACTTTTGGACCCAAAATTTTCCTTTCACCCAATTTGGTCCAACACAGTGATGTTCGACACTTGTGCCCATATAAGGCTTCATAGGGTGCCATTTGTATACTCGACTGGAAGCTATTGTTGTAGGCAAACTTTGCTAAAGGAAAATGTTCCTCCCAACTTCCTCGGAACTCGATGATGCAACCTCTTAGAATATATTCCAATATTTGAATAACTCGTTCGGATTGTCCGTCAGTTTGCGGGTGGAAGGCAGTACTAAAATCTAAACGAATACCTAATGCCTCTTAAATCTTTTTCTAAAATCGAGATGTAAAATGGGGATATCAATCTAAAATAATTTATATGGGTACCCTATGCAACCTCACAATCTCCGAAATATATAACTTAACCAGCCTTTGTAAAGAATAGTCCATACGGACAGGTAAGAAATGTGCTGACTTAGTTAATTGGTCTACTATTACCCAAATTGAATCTTTTCTAGTGGGTTTTAAGGGAAACCCACTAATAAATTCCATCGTTATTCACTTCCACTTCCACTGCAGTATTTTAATAGGTTGCAACAACCCTGAAGGGAACTGATGTTTAACTTTCACTCGCTGACTTGTTAGACACTTAGCTACAAATTCAGTTTATGTCTCGCTTCAGTCCAAGCCACTAGTACAGTTCCTTTACATCTCAGTACATCTTATTCCTCTGGGATGCATGGCATAATGGCTAGCATGCGCCTCTCGAAGTATGAACTACCTTAACTCCTTGTCATTTGGCACGCAATACCTTCCACGGAAGCACAAAAGACCTTCATCATTAAACTCATAATTATAAGATTTTCCTTCTTCCACCTTTTTGATCTACAACAACAAGGATACATCTAAGGGTTGTTAAGCTTTGATCTCATTTGCTAAGGTGTGTTTCACTTACAGTTCAGCTAGCAAGCCTCCATCATTCACTAGACTTAGCCTAGCGAACATTACTCTTAAATCAGTCATCTATTTTGTACTTAATGTGTTTGCTACTACATTAACTTTTCCGGGGTGGTATTCAATTACATAATCATAATCTTTTAATAGCTCTAACCACCTCTGTTGCCTCAAGTTAAACTCTTTTAGGTGAGAAGATACTTAAGACTCTTAAGATCGGCATAGATATAAAACTGCTCCCTATACAAGTAATAATTTAACAAATCATTAAATAATTTATGACGTTACTCGATTTTGGAGTGGCCAATACATGTGCAATTTGGTGACTATTCATACTCTAATGCTTGTAATTGAGTTCGCAAAATCGTTCCAACCTCTTGATATTGATAGTTTTTGCTTTTGTGATTTTGGAATTAGTATGGGATAAATAATTATTTTTAATTAGTGTATAAAATAATTTGGTTATATCCGAAATCGATATTTTGTAAAGGTAAGGCATTTTTAAGAAACTATCTTAAGAAAAGTTATTTCCCTTTCGTGTGCAGAATGATCAAGAAATATTATTGCCTTTACTCGAATGGAGTAATTCATATTGCACTATGAATTGTTTTAAACCAGAATGAACTCTAGAGACACACAAGAAAGAATAATATAATTTTAATAGTATTCTTCTTTTAGAACTCAATTCCATTTTTTAATTCTCAATTTTGGTATCTCTAGATAGAGTACCAAGAAGTACCTATGTGCCTCTTTGAAAGAACACAACCTTTCATTTAGAAAGGCTTTATGAATAGTTATGTCCATTTACATAAGGATACTTCTCTTCAATTACATTAGTTCTTTCTTTTCCATTATGTATATACATATTATATATGTATATATATGATTGTTATAATATTATAAATAAATAACATTAGCAGTCTATATTTTATTTAAAAATACTTTATATAATATATATAATATTATTATATATTATATACAACAATAATCTAGTACTATTATAATGTGCTTGAATGAGTTGATGTCACCTATCAATCAAGTCCCAACTCATTTGTGAAATTACCAAAAGCCCATTTTTTTTGTAAAGCAACAAATATTATTTCAAGGGTGTTTTTTTTAATATTTTGATAAATCTAGAGTACCTATACATATGTGATTTGAACCTAATAGATAATGATTTTTACAATTTCAACTTTACTATTTCAACCAAAATCACATTTGGTTTTGTCAAATTTTTATAAATTTGTTATATTTTTTTATCTACATCGTGAATGTGCCATAATCTAGTATAAATTACTCTCGATATTAAATCCAGTGAGATAACTTTTAATGATAGTTATTGGTAGTGTTTACCCCCACTTGGATTGGACAGATGGCATCCCGAGAGAACACTGGAAAGATACTTGTAGATGGTTCACCACCTTTCATCCTCTAGATCAACAATAGCCGCTTAGCATCTCGGACGAGTTACCCCCACGGAGATCATTCACTGATAGTAGGAATGCATCCAATGTTTAACTACCTATTGCTATGGTCAAGTCACCTATTTTTCATTGTGAACATTCCTCCAAGTGTGAACACTCTTTTTAGGGATACTAATGTAACGCCCCAAATTTTGGGCCTAGATGAAGTGGGCTTTGGGCTTTGGGTCTCATAAATTTTTTTTAAGAAAATGACATGTTGGCTTTAAGGGTTTAATAAGCTTGGAGTGTCTAGAGGTGTTGGAGAAGTTCTGAGTTCGAACATTGAGGAGAAGGAATTTTTGATTAATTATTAAAGGAACCAAGGCGGTGAGTAGATGGGCTTTTAAATAAAAATAGGGAAAAATGGCATCAAAGAGCCTTGTGGTGGAGTGGCTAAGTGACGCCACTTAGGGTATAGGAAGGTGGCATTATGGGCTAGCAAGGAGATCATAGGTTCGAATACTAGCTTAGTATTTTTTTTAGGAGTTTTATTTTGGCCTTCTAGAAGGTTGGAAATGGTGTGATGATGGACTCTAAGGAGAGTGATCAGTAGAGAAAATTTAGGAAAAGGATTGGGGAGTTATCAGGGAGAAAAACGAAGAGATGAGATGGGGAAGAGTTGGAGCCGATTGGGACTTTAGGGGGGTAGGCAGAGTTTCGGTTTTGTGTATAAATAGGGGGTGCCGAATTCCCTCTGTGCTATTTCGGCAATTGGAATTCCCTTTGTGCTATTTTGGCAACTATAGTGCTCTGTCGAATTCTCCTTCACTTTTTCTGTTCTAAACCTCGCCTCTTCCTTATGTGTTTTCTTTTCTTCTCTCCTAAAGCCTTAAATCAAATACCATTCTCTTCTTTCTCCATTACTTGTGTCGTCCCACCTTCATCTCAATTGTTGGGGACCAAATATTCGTGACTTCAAAAGCCGAAAACCTTTGCTCTTGGAGTCGATTTCTTCATCGCCCCAAACCTTGTGCCGAATACTCTAGTGAGCAAATCTCTATCGTACTGTCATCATTCCTTTGATTTTTGGTGGATTGGATCTTGGAAAAAATCATAATCAAGCTTGGATCTACAAGTCTCTGCCGAAAAGCTATCCATACGTTTCGATTTTTGGGTAAGTGTTCTTGATTTTGGGATAAGTTGGCCGAATAGTCTATAGTAAGGGAAAGGGTGACTTAAGTGGATACAAGTCACCTATTATTTTGTCTTTAACGATTAAGATTGATGCAGATCTAGGGGATATTCGTGAGTAGTAGCTAAGGAAGGGCTATTAGGACTGGTGGCACACGGTAAGGTTATGGTAAGGCTTCGGTTTTTGGTAAATATTGTGGTTAAGTGTGTGATTGATTGGAGGTTGGTATTGGTTGTAGGTTCAAGGCTGAGGATAGTGTAACACGTCTCAATTACCAGGTGTGTACATACACTTCACACACGACAAATCGGTAAAAGCTGAAATCCCAAAAAACCGGAATGCCAAAAAGTCGAAAAGCCGAAAGGTTGGCACCGAAAATTGCACAAGCGTGCGAACATTCGTGTGGGAACACCGATACGACTACCGGGGCCAAAAGAGTGATCTCATGGTCTCAGACCACTTTTGGCCAACCGGGCCAGAAGGGGCCTAATGGGCCTACCGAGCTCGTGGGCCCAAATCGGCAAGAGTTGATATGTGAAATTGAATGATGGATTGATATGGGTGGTTGTATGATTTGATTATGATCGAGCCTAATGGGCTACATATACATGATTGGGCTTAATGGGCTATATGGACATGATTGGGCTTAGTGGGCCTTATGGGATTTTAGAAATGCATGCTAGGGTTTTAATGGACTCTAGGCTTAGTTCTGATGAATTCTTGAACAGCATGAAACTTAATTTAATAATCAAACATGTCTGTGGACAAGTCGCTAGGGTATAGTGTGGCAATGGACATATGCATGTCTAGGATTGGATTTAGGGAGAGCTTGGTACTTAAGCGGTCCTAGTGACCCACCTCCTCTTCTCTGGAATCCTACCTGGTGCGTAGTGTCTGTTCACTTTAGCCGCGAGGACTTGTTGACGGGCCAAGGTTTGCTGTTTAGAATTACTGAAATACCCCTGTAGGGTAGAATTACTGAAATACCCTTGATTGGTGAAATGACTAAAATACCCCTATGTGTTGATTATAAGATTTATGGATGTTACATGTACATTTGCTGCATTCATATGATATTCTGTTTAGGATGCATATGGGTGGTTATTATGGAAAGGAGGAAGTATATGAGGATCGCATGGTTGCTTGACGACCGTGGATCCACCGATGGCTTTTTAAGCCCAATATTTGATTAGCAGCTTTGTTGTAATGTTTGGTAGTACTGCAACCGGGCTACCCTTGAAGTGTATCGGATGGGTGGGTCGATTTAGAAATCCATATAGAAGTGTTTCGGTTGGACAGAGACGAAGTGTACCGAATGGATTATTTTGGGGAGGGTTTTGCATAGCATTGCATGTATGATATTATTATGTTAACAATATGATATGTATGCTGTTTGTTTGACGAAGGTCGTACAAACCGAGTTTTCAAAAACTCATTCCCTCTTTTATTTTTCTTAGGTAATCCTCAGTAGGCGGTTCGACGGATGGAGGGACTCAGAGGTGGCTAACTAGCAACATGATTAGGCCGGTTTTTCTGAATGTCTAAATTCTAGATTTTAAGTTAGTTGCTTTAAGTTATTTATTTTTTTCGGATTGTAATAAGGTTTTCCCTCTATTTATTATTCCATTACTTCCACTATGCATTGAAATATTGAAATGGAACCTGAATTTATTTCCTTTAAGCATATTTCAAGTTTTTGAAAATAATTGTGTTTTAAGAACAAGCTTCCGCTGTCAAAGAAATTTTTTACATAGTAACAAGGAAATGGTTTTTTGGCTACACCTCGTTTTGAAAGCAAACTGGATTTTTCTTAACTTTTCTCTAGAAGGGTTTTCAATGAAAACAAGGTTTTCGCAAAAACACTTCAATGTGACACGCCGGATTCGGGCCTAACTTCTAGGCCGGGTTTAGGGTGTTACAACTAAAGTCCACCTGAGCATAATAACCTTGTACTGCCTCAAAGGGGATAACAGAATGGGTCCCTCACACACTCCATGATGACAACCCAATTGTAATGACTTGCCATGTCACCACTACCAAACAAAGGGATTTTTCCAGTAAATACCCTTCAGGAAGAAGGAAAAAGGATATTCTTTCCCATTAGCAACCTTGAGTACTCACTCTATGAATTTAGCCTTCTCAGCCTTCACAACAACCTTCCTCCTCCTCTTGTCCTTCTCCGACTCTCTACTTGTTTAGGTGAACCAACCTCCTTTGCTCTACCACCTTCTCCTCCTATCTTCTCCCTTGTTGATACCTTTAATCAACAATTGGTGTGGTGAACGTAGACTTTACCATGGCTTCTTCTCAGACCGATACTCCCCTCAACACAACAAACCCAACAAACTCATCCAATCCAACAAATTCATCAGTTTTGAAGAATCATGTCAACCTCATCACCTCTAAACCCCCTTCATATTAAAACCCCCCTGCCTCAACCCAATCAAAGGGTCGAATAACCCTTTCATTCCTCTCCACCAGCCCTTATTGTTATTCTCTCAACCTCCTCCGACCCCATTACTTTCTCACGCTCTACCACCACTTTCCCAACTGCTTGCATCATCCTTGGCTTTGCTCAACATGTCTCCTCCCAATCTTAGTTGACCTTTGGAAGAATTAGGATCAAATTGATATTTAATTATATGACTTTCCAAGACCTTCTAACCATCTTTTGGGGCAATTCTTGTGCTCAAATCATAAATCTTAACATCCTCTTCGCAATGGATAAAGAGTCATTGAATTTGCATATTTGTAGCTAGAGATATGATTGTTTTCATAAATCCTGGGGACAATTCAAGTTCTATCACAAATTAACTACTCCAACTTGTCAAAATTGATAAAAACAGAACAAATACTAAATTATTGATGTTCTATTGTTCTTAACTATTGAAATTGATCTCAAAATCATGAAAAATTTTAAAATTTTGCCACAATTACCTTTCATGTTTTCAAACAAGTCTAACTGTTTAGAATTTTGGAGAAGGGAAACTTTGATTTCATCGGGGTTGTTTTATCAAAGTAAAGTTGAAGTTGATATTTAGAAGAAAATTTGGATGGATTTCCAAGTTAATTTTTACGTAGCTAGAATCTTGTGTGGAAATATTATGCAGGAAATCCAAAGAAAATGTATAATCTTGTCATACTTATTGGTTTGAGAACCAAAATTGTATAAAAAGTTACGATATAATTTTTCATATTTTTATCATAACCATTATAAAAAAAAAATGTTGAAAATGTTGAAACTTTCATAAGATTATAACTAAACCTAAGACCTAAATAGAGAAATTAAAGAGATATGGTTATTTTTCATAATTAAAAATAATAATTTATTTTGAATTTTTATAAATATTTATTGAAAATTTTAAAAACTTTTGAATTTTTTAATATTTTAAAATTCTTACATTTTTTAAGAGTTTTTCTTTTATAATTTCGGAATTATAGTTTTTTATATTAATTTGAACTTTTTAAAATTTTAAAAATTATTTGGCATATAGGACAACTATTGCCACGGTGGAATTAAAAGTTGATGCTATTTTACTCCAGAGAAAAGAGTAGGAGTCAAATTGAATAATGTAAAGGTAGAGGGATAAATTTGTTATTATTATGAATATCTTATTAAGTGGATGTCCATCAAGATCAAGATAAATTTTGATATACCTTAAATGCTAATAGTAATTAGAAGTAGATCTCAAGTTTATTTATATTTCTTATGCCTATAAATAGATACTTTGGAGAAGCTTTGTAAATTATTCCGATTGATCAATAAAATACGCTCTCTCTTTGCTCTCCCATACTCTTTGTTCTTTATAACAGTTATTATATTTGATGTACTTTGTGTCTTGATTTTCATAGCAAAATTTATATATCTCATGCATAATGTAAAGCGATTTTCTGAGAATTAAAAATCGAGGAAATATTAAGGAACTTAGTATCCTAAAATTTAATAAACACATTCGCAAATAAAAAAATTAACCTACAATTTATAACTAAAACGACTTCAACTTCCATTAGTCATCTTAAAAAAATTTTGATTGCGGGGAAACCACAAGAACTATTAAACATATGGTAATCTCACAATTTAATACCAACAATGTCTCCAAAAACCAACCGAAAAATCATATGAATTTGTAAACTATTAAATTAACCAAAATAAATACATAGATTTTATGGAAAATAACTCAAAACATAAAAAGAATTACGAAAATTGAGCTAATACTTACCTTATTTGCTGAAATCTGTAGTTAATTTGCCTCCCTTTTACAGTTTACATTTCTTCCTCTCCCTCTCCTTTAAGGTTTCGCTCTTTCATCTCTTCAAAGTCACCTTCTTAAACATAAGACAAACCTTTCTTTTATTTTTTTTTTAAAAAAAAGGCTAAATCTTAAAAATGGGCCTATAAAAAAATTATGAGCCTATGAGCAATTTTACGCATATTGTGTATTTAAATAAAATTTCCAAGTAAACAGATACAAAATATGCACATTATTTTATTAATAAAATAATAATTTAATATATTTTTAATAATTTCGTAAAAATGAAATAAATGTATTTATTATAAATTATTTTTAATTTAATATATTTAATAGTTATTATGTATTTTCACCATACCTTTACAATTGCATTTAAATCCAAACATTTATCGGTTTTAATTTCATTGTTTCAGCACTCTATCTTACTGCTACAACTATTCTCACTTTGTTAAAGGGGAAATGGCGGTTTTTCTTCTCTGATTGTTGAGCATGGATTTTATGGTCTTTTCCGATTCATGTTGGGGTGCGAGTGATTAATTGGCATTATTTAGCCATTTCTTCCATCCAATTGGGTCTGTGTATACTGTTGCAGATGTCATTTTGAATCACTCTGCAGTGGCTCTCAGTTGGGTCTGCGGTTGGATAGCATATTATATTAAATAAATATAAGACATGACGAAGAAGCACAAAAACACAAATTACCAGATTAAATAGCTTGAACATTAGACTGAAAGTAGAAAATAAATTTGCAGTTCAGGTGCTTCTATGATGGTCAGGATTCCTCTAGACTCTAGCTCCCTCTTCACATTCCAATAGAGCTTGGACAATGGAATCCATTGTTGGTCTCTTGTTTTTATCCCTTCCATGCATGAAATTCCAAATTCGATCATTTTCTCAGCTTAGATTCTATTGAATTCTCCATTCAATCTTGCATCAATTGCATCTTCTATCCATGCCACCTCTTCACTCTGAATTGTTCTTTTGACATCCCTGAGAAACTTCGTCAATTCAGTCTCCTGCTCCTCGCCATCCTCCAACACCCAATTGGATAGCCGAATGCCTTTCACTAGATCCAAGATCACGACTCCATAGTTGTAAACATCAACTTTTGCTGTGATTGGAAGGTTTAATGCCCATTCAGGAGCCATATAACCTTTTGTTCCTCTGATACAAGAGAATTCAGGGTTCTTGCGATCCCTTTGAGATAGTTTTGCTACTCCAAAATCTGAAATATTAGACTCGAATTCTCCGTCCAAAAGTATATTTTCAGGTTTCACGTTGCAATGTATAACCCATTCTAAGTACTCATGGTGAAGATAGGCCAAACCTTTAGCCATCCCTAAGGTAGCTTTAAACCTCTCTTTCCATCCAATAATATTTCCTGAGAAAAAAAGTTTGTCCAAAGACTGATTCTCCACATACTCATAAACCAAGAGTCTATGTCTAGATTCGGAACAAAATCCCCACATTCTCACAAGATTCATGTGGTTGATTCTCCGAATTATGTTCACTTCTGCCAAAAAACTTACTTCGTTAGATATGCATCTTCCAATTTCTTTACAGCACTCTTTCGTCAGCCAAGACACCCTTAAAAACAACTCCAGTGGCTCCTTTACCCAGTTCTTCTTTGAAGTTGTTGGTGGCTTTCCTAAGTTCAGAATAGCTAAACTTCCTGAATTGGTTAGCTATCATACGATAGCCTTCTTTTACCACATCAGACACATCATGTATCTTGAAAAGAAGCCACGAACCTGACACTATGGGAATCATTTCAATTGCACCAATAACAAAGGCAAACTAGTATAGGTAAACCATCTCACCTTTTTAACCTAACCTTGGCTGCGTACATAGAAGAAAACCCTGTCGTCGCCGGTTTTCCTTTTGAGCTGCATGTAAGACCAGTGCCATTGGGAACGATGTATTGAGATGCTTCTAAACACAAAGGTACTTTCAAATATGTGGAGACTCGAACATTAGGAGACTTGTAACCATTGAACAACGCAGCTTTCAATAAACATTTTCCTTCCCCTTTGATCTCATTATAGTTAAGTGCTTCGCAAGAGCTATCGTTCATGCACGCATTCTTGCACCAATCCAATGTTTTGTTAATGTAAGGATCTATATCATACCCATAGAAATCCACGTGAGGAATCTCCACAAATGTCTTTAGCTGTTGGGACCCTGAAAAGGTTTTATTGAACCTTGGCTTGCAACCTTTCTTCCAGTTACTTGGGTCGGCCATCTCGTATCCAGGCAGGCAAGAGCATTTTGGAAGGTTTGGTGTATTAACACAGATCCCATTCCTCCCACAAATCCCATGCACTTTACACAATTGTAGAACAACTTCCCAGGTGATTTTCCACAACCCTGTTCTATAATTCAAGTTATAACTTTAGTCTCCTCTTGATCGCTAAACCCAAATCAGAAGCATTGAATTGCAACCTATCACTTGATGAAAACCTCCCCATGTCATCCAAAAACGCAATTCTGTACTGTTATAGCTCGTTCTTTCATTTTGAAATACAGTGTTTGTCAACAATAGGCCAATACAAGCTTGAAGTATCAGACCCATAATACTTCAATCTCAAGACATTATCATTGTCGAAGAAAAAACTGAAATATCCAGCAGCATTTCTTCCATTTCCTAACCTGGAAATCAACTTCTTACTCTTGGTAAGGAGTTGTTGAGGAAGAAGTGTATCTTTAGGGAAATCAAAGCTTTCCAAAGAATTTTGCCATGAGAGTTCTGTTGCGAAGCAGCCATTCTTACAATGGCGAACTATTCCTTCGAAGTTGCAAGCTCACTTGAAGTTGCCAGCTCAAATAAGTCTGAGAGCTCTACATTTGTGAGCTCATCAAAAGATGTGAGCTCAACTCAAGTTTCTTGCTAAGTTAGATGCAAGCTGTTATCAGTTGTTGACGAACCCCAAATGTATTACAAGAAGGGTTGGCATATTTTGCAGATGATATTTTGTAATTAGTCTATTTGCTGAGATTACTTGCTAAAGAAAGCAGAGTTAGTATTCATTTGACTTTTTTAGGTATTGACTTTTACCTAATGAATCTATGTATAAGTTTCATCTTTGTTAGTGGGGTTTGTTGAATTATCTGTAACCAGTGCACCCATATATATTGTAATTCATGTCAAAAGAAGATGAGGATGAGAGAATTTGATAACAGTTAAAAATTATGTGAAGTATTTTTCCTTGTTTTCTCTATATTTGATAGCAGGTGCGACACCCTTATGACACCCCGAGCCTGTTCGGTCTGGGTCAATGACGACTTGACTGGTCTGATCTAGCCACCAATTGGACCGTTGGCCCAGTTTCACATACTGGACCCGGTTTAACCAATTTTTGGGTCTTGGTCTTGGTTTTGGGCTCCCTAGTCCAATTTACGATCTCATGTCCAATTTTCAAGTTCAATTACCCATTTGACCAATTGTCTGACTTGAAAATTAACTTTCAAAAATATCATATTATTTTTAATTAATTTGATTAATTTAATTTTACTTGATCAAAATTATTTTTTTTCAAAAATCACTTAGATTTTCCAAATTAATTTTTCAAGAAAATTCTTTAATCAAATTCTCTAGTTGAACAATTCTCACGACCACCTAATTTAATTCCACATCAAATAAATCGTCTCAATTACATTATTTTCAAAGTCATAGAATTTTCTTCTGATTCAAATGCAATCCGATCGAGCTTTTGTTAAGCTAGCAGAGGGACCAATCGGGCATATACAATTAGGCTCTAGTGATTGCAATTATGTCCAAAAGTATCGTTCCGATAATTTGCAATTACTTAATCATGGAGACAGTCCACAAGAAGTACCATGATTGAAAACTCTTTATTGTATACTCTTTACGAAAGCAATTCATCCAACTGTTTTGTCCAGTTACCTCATCATGTGTGTGTTACCCTCATATGATATCTTTGATTCCTTTAAGTTAAATTCGTTCACTCAATACAATCCTATTTTATCTCATTGACACTATTGTGTCTTCTTAATGATTGATATGATCACTATCAATAAATGACTATGATAAATTGCTCGTTCAAGAACAAGCAACCCGTGGCCACGTTCCATATTTATCAATCCACACAATGCCAATGAGAGGATATCATTAAATCTTTAATTGAGCTATGAATTCTACAGTTGCTAGTAAAGTCATGCCATACACAAGTTATGTACCCAACATACTATAACAGCCCGATTTTGGGTCTAGTCGGAACGGTGGTTTTCAGACCACAAAACCGAGATTAGGGAAAATTATTTTGATGTAATTTTATGTGTTATGGCATTAAAATATGACTATTTGAAAATTTTGGTGCTTTAATTTTAATGATTTCATGCTTAATTGTGAAAAAGGACTAAATCGCATAAAGTGCGAAAGTTCTATTCTAATTGCTAGAGGTGCCAAATAGCTATGGATTATTAATTGGAGGTCCCAAATGTGAAATTTGGCCTTGTTTTAGTGAGTTGGACGGCCATAGCATGCATAGGGAACAAGAGCATTTAATTTGGTCAATAGTTGGTGATATTAGTTGGTAAAATGAATAAAATAAGATGATATAAGCAAAAGTCATCATCTTTTCATTTAGTCTTCTTCTCCAACCGAAAATATCACCAAGGGAGGACTTTGAAAGCTTGAAAAATTCAGCAACTCATTTCCTCTACAAGTAAGTGATTTGGGTGGTTTTAATTGATGATTTTTTTTTGTTTTTGGAGTCCCCAAAGCTTAAGCTAGCTAAAGAGGGGACTAATTTGTAATATGGTTGAAAGTCTAGGGACTTGCCATGAGAGTGTTTGTGTGGTTAACTGAGTTTTTATGGAAGAAAATGAATGTTAGGGAGTTGGGAAACAACTTTTGTGAAAGGTGTTTGCATGAAAAACACCTAAGTAGGACTTAAATGCAAAGATTGAGATTGTGTCATAAATGCATGAAATAGTTGGAATTGTGAGTAGTTGTAAGACTGTTAGTTAACGCGTTTTGCACCGAGGTAAGTTTATGTGTAAACTATCATTTTATATACATACATTGTTGTTGTTGATTGGTGCATGGCATGACTAAAAACATGTATGATTTGAGTGGATTGATTTTGATAGTCATTGTATAGTTTCATATGAATGACTAAGTAGTCATATAAACGTGTAATGACATTACTTAGTGGTGGGCCAAGTACGATAACACCTTATTACTTAACTACGATGGGCTGCGTGCGATACCATCATTTGTTATATTATTTAGTGGGTTATGTGCGAGACCACTATAGATATCCTTTTGGTGGGCTATGTGCGATACCACCCTATTAACGATTGATGGTGGGCTAAGTGCGAAACGACCGAGTGTTTGACATTGTGATTGGATTAGTGAGAAATTATGATGTGTTGTATCATAAGAAATTGTGAAGTCGAGTGCAGGTATACAAATGAATGAATACAAGCATTAAGCTTGTGATGTGGTGCGAATGTGGTAAGGAATGAAATTAGTAAGCATAAATGTGATTGTGGATTGCTTTTATTTAGGAAAATGTTATTTGTTTACATGTAAACTTACTAAGCTTAAAGCTTACTCCCCTTTCTTTTCTCTTGTTTTATAGAATTTAAGAGCTGAGCCGGGATACGTCGATAATCAGAAGATCGCCCACACTATCAGCTCACCTCGGTATATTTAGACTTAGTGATTTTGTATATGGCATGTATAGGGGCTAGACTAGTTAGACTATTTTGTTATTTTGGCCAAAGGTGTGTTTGCCCCTTATTAAGATAACTATATTGTATAATGCCATGGTTGATGGCTTACCTTGTTATATATGAAAGATGATGTTATTCATGGTAGTTCATATAGCAAATTATGAGTTGTTTATTGATATGTTGAATGGATTCATATGGTGTGATCTAGAGGGGTGCAAAGAGCTTGGCAAATAGCCTCGTTCTTGTCTACATGGGTAGGCACATGGGTGTGTGTTTAGGCCATGCGTGACACACGGTCAGTCCATGGGCATGTGCCCAGGTCGTGTGAAGTCTGCACTTGGGATTTGGAATTTAAATCGCCACACGGTAGAAGCACACGGGCGTGCGACCAGCCGTGTGGATTGATCAGAGGTGACCACGAGCCAGCCACACGGGCGTGTGCTTTGGCCGTGTGCTAAGTAAGGGTTGATGATATCATAGTCAGATAGCTCCACGGGTAGAAGACACGGAAGTGTCTAGGCCGTGTGATTCAAGTCAGTGTCGCCCACGGGCATCGAACACGGGCGTGTGAAATGATACATGGGCGTGTTCTTATACCAACACGGGCGTGTGGTCCCTGTTTGATGAAAAGTTCCTCGAGTTCGTAAAAGTTTCGGGATTAGTTCCGCAGCCTCTCGGAGGCATGTTTAGGATCTCGTAGGCCAAGATTTAGCTGGCGATAGGTTTAAAAATGAGATTTTATAGTCGTTTCGAGACGTTAAGTGTGATAAGTAAGGTGATGCCTTGAACCCGGTTCCAGCTTCGGATACGGGTAAGGGGTGTTACACATACTGTCTATCAGCTCGATCATCTTTAGAGCATAAGCCTCCACTTATATCAAAGCACATGAGTTGCATATGAATGGTTAGTGACTAACTCAGGATTTAGGTAAATCACACCATTAACGTCATAAGTGAATTAATTCACAAACGGATTCAGAATTAATTCATCTTGGGTCCAGTCCAATGTATCATTCTACCAATGAATACATCTATATCTCTACTCGTAGAGTCAACTGCTCCGATAGCCAAGACTAGTCATCTCCCCAATTGGAGTTGTAGACGACATAATAATCCTTCTCAGTATTTGAATCAAATACTCACTTTGATTCTTTTACGAGATTACGGACTCATTTAGATTATATATTGAAGTAAGTTGTCTTTCTCGTAATGTAAACGTTCTTTACAATGCCACTTGGAAATTTTGCCAAGTTGTTCTAATGCATGCTCAAGTGTTAGTAAACGCTTAATTAAAGTATGTGTAGCAATTTGTAAAGACATCTAAGGATTTGTTTGACTTAAAACTTATGCAAATGTTAAAATAGAGGATGTTCCATTAATAATGAGTCATTTTGTATTTGTATAATGTGAGACAGCGATGTGGGATCCTGATATCCAGGCTTGACGACCAGGCCAGATATAGGGTGTTACAACCATGGAAGTATTGGTAAACATGTATGAACCATGTTGAATATGAAATGATAATATATAATGGAGGTGTATGTGCACAAGCGGAAGGGTATATATATCGTAGAATAATATTTCACTAGAAGAAAATAGATAATTTACAAAAGGAAAACTAAATCTAATATTCTAACTAAAACTCGATCCAAATTTTTTTTCTAACTAAAACTCGATCCAAATTTTTTTTCTAACTAAAACTCGATGCCCTTCAAGGCTTACAAGAATGCCTATTTATAACTAAAATTCTAAACTAGAATCTAATTACAATTCAAGTCCGAAATAATTGTTCGGATAATAATAAACTTCTAATTTAATTACAGTTGAAATCCGCACAGTATGTTGATAAGGATGGCTTTATGATACGTAGCCATCTTGATTTGATGGTTGCTTCCACCGTCTTCTGTCAAAATTGTTGTGGTTGCTTCCACGTTTTAATTGCATTAAATGGTTGCTTCCATCATGCATGACATCATCTTTGTCTTTTGGTGGTTTCCTTCTTTTTAAGTCACCGCCAAAATTATTGCTTGTATTATGACATTGATTGTTGCTTACATCACTGTCTGCGTCATTTGGATGCTGACTGGTTGCCTTCATCCTTCTTGAATATTTTTCAGATTCATTTCCTCGATCTCGTCAAGGTGCAATGATTCTGGTGAGGGTGCTGGTGTGTTCCAGTGTTCCCATACTTCTCTGATCTCCGCTGCTAACGGATAATCTTCGATTTCCATTTCAGCTATTTTTGTTAATAGTGACATGGCTTCTTCATTCTCGTGCCTCTGGGGATTTCCAGTGTCGTAGGCTAGGATTCTTCTACCGTCAGTCCAGAACTCGAACGTGTTTTGTCGGAGTAGGAACTGAGCTTCCGCCATTAAATCAACTCCGGATTGGATTTGATAACGGAAATAATTTTTGTAACACTCGTCAATTGTTTTTGACAAATGCTCTTGATCTTCTTGGACCGCCAAGAGGGATCTTCCTCCAAGCATTTTATGAATAATCCATATTTGATATGGCTGATAAAATTTTTCTTTTTCAGCAATACCAATAAGGCTGTGTATTTTTATATAAAAATAGTAAACAAAATCATCTAAATTAACATAGTTTGTTAATCTAGATTTTACCATCGCCGGAAAATCTTTTAGTAAATGAAAAGAAAGATTTTGGACTGTTATTTCTTTAACAAATCTCCACTCAATACTGGTTATATCAAATGGCTCATGATTTAATCGAAATTTGATAGCAGGAGTTTTTTCTCCTATATCATTTGTATAAACAAATGCTTGCGAAAAATATTTAGAAAAAGTTTCTAAAAATAGAGCTTGCTGTTTGCAAATGGCTCGATTTATTTTTGAAAAAATATCTGTAGGTAGAATTTGTCTACTCTTGTTATATAGACATATTCTAAACATCTTATTAATAACAGGAGTGTTTTTCCCTTTATTAATAAAATATTGAAATGTATCAAGAAGATTGTTTATCTCCTTAATATCCATGTATTCGACTAGGATTTCTTCCCAATCTCTATATAAAATAGTATTTAATAATAATTCTTCGGATCTATTTTCTTCAGTTGTTTTTTCAACCAAAAATTCCGAGAATTGTGTAAGAGCTTTTCGGAAACTAGCTCTTTGTTCCAAAATATGGTTTTTTCCATATCTTGTTTATGAAATGGTAATATTCTGGGGGTAAGCCTGGATTATAAAAATCCTTTAGATTCGAGAACTCAGAGGTTTGTTGTTTTTTCAACAAATCTTCTGCATATTTGAGAATTTCAGAATCGGTATAAGGCTTTTGAGAAAATTGAGAATAATTCACCGGTGTTGGTGATTGTGATCCAATCGGTTGGTTTACCAATGGATATGGTAAATAATATCCCTGGTTAGGATAATACTAAACTTTTATTAGTTAGAAATTGTTTAACCGCTTGGTTATCAGTTTTAATAATAAACTGTTCAGGTGCTAAATATATTTGGAATTTTTTTATTCCTTTTTTTATTGCTAATAATTCTTTTTCATATATAGCATAATTTATTTCATTAGGCTTAAATTTTCCTGAACTATATCCACAAATTAATTCATTATTAGCTATTGTTTTAGCTTTTAATACACATCCCCAATTTTTATCGGAGGCATCTGTTTCAAGAATTAATTTATCACCTTGTTTAGGTAAATAAACTTTTGGAATATAGTTTATGTCAGATTTTATTTTTTTAATAATGTCTGAATCTTTTTTAGTCCATTCAAAAGGTTTGTCCTTTTTGAGTTTTTCATATAACTCATCTAATTTTTTAGATAAGTTTGGAAAAAAATTTCTGCTATAATTAACAATTCCTAGAAATTGTTGAAGTTGTTTTTTATCAACAATTTTTTCAGGGAATTCTTTTATTTTAACAATAATATGATCTTGGAGTTTAAGACCATCAGATGATAATATTAATCCTAAAAATTCTATTTCAGTTTTTTCTAATTCTATTTTCTTAGGACTTAATATTATACCATGTTTTATAAACTCTCTAGCTATGATATTTAGATGTTTTCTATGATTTTCTAGTGTTTCTGAAAAAAACTAGAATATCATCTATATATACTACACAAAATTTTTTATATTTTTTAAATATAGAGTCTATCCATCTTTGGAAGACTTGAGGTGCATTACAAAGTCCGAATGGCATTACTTTCCATTGATAATGACCATTAGGTGCACTAAAAGCTGTTAATGGTCTGGATTCTTCTGTTAACATGATTTGCCAGAAGCCAGATTTACAATCAAACTTACTAAAATATTTTGCTTGTTTAGCTTGGTTTATTAAGACTTCCTTTCTTGGAATAAAATAACCATCAAAAATAGTATTTTGATTTAGTCTTTTATAATTAATAACCATCCTAGCTTTTCCTCTTTTTATTTCTGCATGGTTTCTTACCATGAAAGCAGGACTAGAATGTGGACTAGTAGTTTCTTCTATTAATCCTTTATCTAATAATTCTTTTATTTGTATATCGAATTCATCTATATCTTGTTTAGTATAGATCATAGGTTTTACTCTAATAATTTTATTGGGGTTTTCCAATTTTATGGTACAATATCTAGGACTATTTTCCCATAATTTTAGTGGTTCTTCACTAAAATTATTTTCTAATATCTTAAACAACCAATGATTTGTTTCAAGTTGTTTAATCTGTTCTTTCTTAGGAGGATTAAAATCTTGATCACAAATATATTTATGATTTTCTACTAAAGGTATTTCTACTGAAGTATTTTCAATAGTTAAAGTAACAAAGTTTTTATCAATAGAAAACGGTAGATGTTGATATATAAAATTATTACCTAACAATATATCTCCATGCATTTCATGAAAACATAATAATTTAGGAATTACAAATCTTACATTGTTTATGTAGATTGGTATATTTTTAGCTTTAAAAAGGATTAAAGTTTCAATACCATTGACTCCAACAGCTCTAATAGGATTTTTCATAAGTTCCCATTTTTCTGCTGGAATAGCATTTTCTCTACAGCTACTGGTTGTAGCTCCAGTATCTAATAAAGCATTTAAAGAATATGTTTTATATTCTCTAAATTGAAATATAATCTCTATGTAAGTATAATATTTTCTTGATTGAAAATGTGAAAAGGTAATAATATCCTTTTTTCCCATTTTTATTTGTTGAATTATTGGTTTTTCTAAATGAACTGGTTTTAGTTCAATTAGATATTTATTTTCCCAATATTTCTTTGGTTTGAATTTACCATAAGGATCCTGTTTATCAATTTCCTTAGGTTTAGATAATTTATAATCATATGGGTCTGGGGGTTCAGTATCCATAGGATCTAGTTTTTTTATTTTTTCTTCTGTTGAAGTTTCTTCTTCATCAGAATTTTGTTTCTTTAAATCTATATCCATATTATTAGAATTACTACTTTCTATTTCTAATATATAATTTTCGCTTTCATTATTATTAATAATGTCATTATTACTATTATTATTATTATCATCATATTCTAACATATAATGATAATTATATTTTTCAGACAAATCTTTATGTTTTTCATAAAGTTCTTCTATTAATTTTAGATATTCAACTCTTTCAAGATTATCATTCGTTTTAGAAAATTGGTTTTTCCAATGTTCTATTAAAGTTTTATAAGAGTCAAAATCATATTTTTCTTGTTTTTTATCTTTTTCTCTTTTTTCTTTTGTTTTTTCTTTTTTAATATTAGAAGATTCATCCGAAGACTCATCTTCTTCAGATAAAACTAATATATCATTACTATTACCGTAATATAAAGGTCCTAAATTTAAGTCTGATTCTATATTACTATTACTAATAACCTGATCTAATTTATTATTAACATCGGATAATAACTCTTTAGACTTGCTATTCAAATCTAAATTCGTTACTTCTCCCATATTATCTATTTTTTCTTCTACTTTACTAACCTTAGTATATAATCTATTAAAATATACAGACGTCATATCTATTAAACTATTGATACCTTTACTAAGAGCCGAAATATTATTTTCATTCTTAGAGTCTATATGCATAGTATGATTACAAGTTTTATCTTGATATAAACAATCCATTTTTTCCATTATTATTATCCCTGGTACCTAAAACCTTCTGTGTCTTAACGTCCTCTCAACGCCAACAACGTCCCACTCGGACTCAACGGCTACGAAGACTAACGACAGATATATGGGTTTTGAGATAATAACAGCGAAATAAACAGAATTGCAGATACAAAGATAGAAACTTACAATGATAACTACGATATGAGAACTCCAGAAATCGTTACTCCGGGGCTCCTCTGATAGGATATCTGATACCAATTTCCGGGGAGGGAGGTGTATGTGTGCAAGCGGAAGGGTATATATATCGTAGAATAATATTTCACTAGAAGAAAATAGATAATTTACAAAAGGAAAACTAAATCTAATATTCTAACTAAAACTCGATCCAAATTTTTTTCTAACTAAAACTCGATGCCCTTCAAGGCTTACAAGAATGCCTATTTATAACTAAAATTCTAAACTAGAATCTAATTACAATTCAAGTCCGAAATAATTGTTCGGATAATAATAAACTTCTAATTTAATTATAGTTGAAATCCGCACAGTATGTTGATAAGGATGGCTTTATGATACGTAGCCATCTTGATTTGATGGTTGCTTCCACCGTCTTCTGTCAAAATTGTTGTGGTTGCTTCCACGTTTTAATTGCATTAAATGGTTGCTTCCATCATGCATGACATCATCTTTGTCTTTTGGTGGTTTCCTTCTTTTTAAGTCACCGCCAAAATTATTGCTTGTATTATGACATTGATTGTTGCTTACATCACTGTCTGCGTCATTTGGATGCTGACTGGTTGCCTTCATCCTTCTTGAATATTTTTCAGATTCATTTCCTCGATCTCGTCAAGATGCAATGATTCTGGTGAGGGTGCTGGTGTGTTCCAGTGTTCCCATACTTCTCTGATCTCCGCTGCTAACGGATAATCTTCGATTTCCATTTCATCTATTTTTGTTAATAGTGACATGGCTTCTTCATTCTCGTGCCTCTGGGGATTTCCAGTGTCGTAGGCTAGGATTCTTCTACCGTCAGTCCAGAACTCGAACGTGTTTTGTCGGAGTAGGAACTGAGCTTCCGCCATTAAATCAACTCCGGATTGGATTTGATAACGGAAATAATTTTTGTAACACTCGTCAATTGTTTTTGACAAATGCTCTTGATCTTTTTGGACCGCCAAGAGGGATCTTCCTCCAAGCATTTTATGAATAATCCATATTTGATATGGCTGATAAAATTTTTCTTTTTCAGCAATACCAATAAGGCTGTGTATTTTTATATAAAAATAGTAAACAAAATCATCTAAATTAACATAGTTTGTTAATCTAGATTTTACCATCGCCGGAAAATCTTTTAGTAAATGAAAAGAAAGATTTTGGACTGTTATTTCTTTAACAAATCCCCATTCAATACTGGTTATATCAAATGGCTCATGATTTAATCGAAATTTGATAGCAGGAGTTTTTTCTCCTATATCATTTGTATAAACAAATGCTTGCGAAAAATATTTAGAAAAAGTTTCTAAAAATAGAGCTTGCTGTTTGCAAATGGCTCGATTTATTTTTGAAAAAATATCTGTAGGTAGAATTTGTCTACTCTTGTTATATAGACATATTCTAAACATCTTATTAATAACAGGAGTGTTTTTCCCTTTATTAATAAAATATTGAAATGTATCAAGAAGATTGTTTATCTCCTTAATATCCATGTATTCGACTAGGATTTCTTCCCAATCTCTATATAAAATAGTATTTAATAATAATTCTTCGGATCTATTTTCTTCAGTTGTTTTTTCAACCAAGAATTCCGAGAATTGTGTAAGAGCTTTTCGGAAACTAGCTCTTTGTTCCAAAATATGGTTTTTCCATATCTTGTTTATGAAATGGTAATATTCTGGGGGTAAGCTTGGATTATAAAAATCCTTTAGATTCGAGAACTCAGAGGTTTGTTGTTTTTTCAACAAATCTTCTGCATATTTGAGAATTTCAGAATCGGTATAAGGCTTTTGAGAAAATTGAGAATAATTCACCGGTGTTGGTGATTGTGATCCAATCGGTTGGTTTACCAATGGATATGGTAAATAATATCCCTGGTTAGGATAAAATTGTACCTGTGTAGGTGCAGCCATAAATCCTTGTTTAGGAATTACTTTTGCAGGTGCAGTCATAAATCCTTGTTTAGGACTTATTGGTGATTTTCCCTTGTTGGGTTTTTTATGGACAGTTCTCCATCCATCATTTTCTTTTAGAGGTTGTTTACCTCTATCCATGAGGCCTGCTAAGAAAATCAGCAAACATTAGTAAAAATAAATTTATTATTTTCTACTAATGGTATTTCTATAGAAGTGTTTTCTATAGATAATATAACCGATTTTTTATTAACAGTAAAGGGTAAATATTGATTTAGAAAATTATTACCTAATAATATGTCTCCATACATATCAGGTAAACATAATAATTTTGGAATTATAAATCTAACATTGTTTATGTAGATTGGTATATTTTTAGCTTTAAAATAGATAGTAGTTTTGCTACCATTTATTCCATTAATATTTATTATCTTTTTACAGGTTTCCAATATTCTTCAGGAAGAATATCCTTCTTACAACTACTGGTTGTAGCTCCTGTATCTAATAAAGCATGTAAAGAATATTTTTATAGTCCTTACCACATAATGTAATTTCAATGTATTTATTGAAATTTATATTATCAACTGAATAATGTATATCTTCCATTCTAGTGTTTCTAGAATTTCTACTTGGTGTAGTAGGAAAAATAGGAATATGAACTGTTTTCATACCTATTGGTGTAGATGTACTTTCATTATCCTCTTCTTCCTCTGGTTGAGAACTAGAGGGTAATACTAAATTATCATCTGTATTAGTAATCAGATTATTTCTGAAATATAATTTGTCACCAGATGACATGTATTCAATAGTACTTACTGGTTTAGAAGTACTAGCATTATTGGTTTTATCGATTATCCAGTCTTTTGGAATCGATAAATCTTTTAAATGTAATAGCTTTGGTTGAATTTCTGTAGTAAATTTATTGGGCTCAAAAAGCTCAATAATTTTATTATTTATTTCTTTTATTTCAACCTCTGCTGTATTAGTATATTCATTAATAGAAGTCCAGCTGATTGCTAAATCTTCTGCTAAATCACTAATATCAGAATTTTTTGTTTGAATTCTAAGGCATAGACACTCTTCTATTAGAGGGTCTGTTATAGAGATAAAGTAATTTGGTTTAACTTTGAATCCTATAACACCTGTATGTAAATTAGATTGAATTCCTCCAATAAGTGCTTTTATTGGATTTTCAAATCTTTTATCTAATAATACTGCTAGGATAGGAACATCATGACCTCTTCTAAATAAAGCTCTAATTGTTATCATAATGACTCCTAGATGTATATATCTAACCTGAGGATAATTTTTCTAATCCTTTTTATTTTTTCTTTGGTAAATAAAGGGATTTCTGTTAATCCTCCTTTGGTATCTTTAGCGACTGTATTACCGCTAATTTTTTCTATGTGTCTTTTTGACCATATTTTAAACTTAGAAATTTTGTAAATTTCTTCTTTAGAAATATGATTTTATTAATTTTTTCAATTATATCATCAGAGAAATCAATTTCTTCTCCGATTATATTTCCTAACTTAATATCCTGTTGTTCAGAATTAGGAATTTCTTCTAATTGTTTATTAGAACTATTTCCCAACATAAAGATGTATTCATCAGAATCTGTATCAGACTCTGTTTCTGATAATAACTCATATAATATTTCAGTAGGATTTGTTTCCTCACTAAAACATATTTCTAGATCTTGTTCTTCAAGGTTTTTAATAATCTTTCTAGCATTTTTGCCTTTGTTAGGACAATTTGTTGCTATATGACCTTCTTCATCACAAATAAAACACTTACAAATTTGTTTTTTAGTCTTATCAGAAGTTTTCTTCTAACAAACTTTCTCCTATTATTATTATTATTACTAATATTTTATTACTAGGTTTCCATCTAGCTAACTTATATTTTTATTTCTTTTATGTTTTTTATAAGGTTTTGAACGTATAGAGTTACAACCAAACTCCCATTCACCTTCTAACATTTTGTACAGTATCTATGACTCAATTTATTTTTGACTTGTTAGCCGCTTTACTCTGTAAACAGTGTAATAATTCTTTCTTTCGCAAAATTAATTCTATTACCTATAGTATCAATATTATTAATATCTGTTTTATTATCATTACTACATTTGATAATGAAAGAAGCATATTTGTTTATGCAAATTTCATCCCAAGGTGGTGGTAATTTATGAAAATATTGGTTTTTCCAATGATCTATGCTATCATTTTTTAACTTTGATATTCATGAAGAAATTTTTTAGAAAATTCTTCTAAATATTTAATATCACATAATTTTAATTTAGACAAGATGTAACTGGCTTGGCTATCTTGATCTTTTTATTAGAATAACCACAAAATTCTGTTTTTAGAATTGAGGTTAATCCTTTTAACAAATCTTTAGGGGTGCTTATTTGATTAATAAGCTGACTTTTTTGTTCTCTTCTTTCTCAGATTCTTCCATCTTCTGAGAAATTGAAGAACATCTCCTGAAAGGTTCCAACAAAGTAGTTTAAAAACTTTTCTTTGTCCAAACTGTACTATTGTTGTTTACAACAATAGTCATAGACTGTGCCCAATCATCGATTGTTTTTTCATAATCAGATAAAGGAATATTAGTTAAATCTAAGTATACTCCTCCTTGAGCAACATTTCTTTTATTTAAATCATCTATTTTATAAGGTATAGGTATAGGCTGACTAGTTTCTCCTGGTGTTTCCAGTTTTATATCATTAGTAGCTATTTCTTCTATTTTATCACCTAATATTCTTGTTGTGTTTTCAACAATTTCGTGATTTTTATTAATAGATCTTAGACCATCATCTGTTTGAGGATCTGAGTCTAATTTTCTTTTACCATAAAGGTCTTTTTTATCTATTTCCCAAGGTTTAGGAACTATATAATTATCTGGATCTATGGGGTCGGTATCCATAGGTTCAGGAATTTCTATATTTTCTTCTGTTGAAGTTTCTTCTTCATCAGAATTATGACTCGTAACATTAAAATCTATTTCCATATTATTAGAATTATTACTACTTTCTGTTTCTAATATATAATTATCAATTTCATTATTATTATTAATAGTATCATTATTACTATCTTTATTATCATCATATTCTAACATATAATGATAATTATACTTATTAAAAGTTCTTTATGTTCTTCATAAAGATCTTCTATTAACTTTAGATATTCAACTCTTTCAAGATTATCTCCGTTTTAGAAAATTGGCTTTTCCAATGTTCTATCAAAGTTTTATAAGAGTCAAAGTCATATTTTTGTTGTTTTTTATCTTTTTCTCTTTTTTCTTTTTTTTTTTTTTCTTTTAATATTAGAAGATTCATCTGAAGACTCATCTTCTTCAGATAAAACTAATATATCATTACTATTACCGTAATATAAAGGTCCTAAATTTAAGTCTGATTCTATATTACTATTACTAATAACCTGATCTAATTTATTATTAACATCGGATAATAACTCTTTAGACTTGCTATTCAAATCTAAATTCGTTACTTCTCCCATATTATCTTTTTTCTTCTACTTTACTAACCTTAGTATATAATCTATTAAAATATACAGACGTCATATCTATTAAACTATTGATACCTTTACTAAGAGCCGAAATATTATTTTCATTCTTAGAGTCTATATGCATAGTATGATTACAAGTTTTATCTGATATAAACAATCCATTTTTTCCATTATTATTATCCCTGGTACCTAAAACCTTCTGTGTCTTAACGTCCTCTCAACGCCAACAACGTCCCACTCGGACTCAACGGCTACGAAGACTAACGACAGATATATGGGTTTTGAGATAATAACAGCGAAATAAACAGAATTGCAGATACAAAGATAGAAACTTACAATGATAACTACGATATGAGAACTCCAGAAATCGTTACTCCGGGGCTCCTCTGATAGGATATCTGATACCAATTTCCGGGAGGGAGTGTATGTGCACAAGCGGAAGTAGTAATAATTCTAATAATATGGAAATAGATTTTTAATGTTACGAGTCATAATTCTGATGAAGAAGAAACTTCAACAGAAGAAATATAGAAATTCCTGAACCTATGGATACCGACCCCATAGATCCAGATAATTATATAGTTCCTAAACCTTGGGAAATAGATAAAAAAGACCTTTATGGTAAAAGAAAATTAGACTCAGATCCTCAAACAGATGATGTGTCTAAGATCTAAATAAAATCACGAAATTGTTGAAAACACAACAAGAATATTAGGTGATAAAATAGAAGAAATAGCTACTAATGATATAAAACTGGAAACACCAGGAGAAACTAGTCAGCCTATACCTATACCTTATAAAATAGATGATTTAAATAAAAGAAATGTTGCTCAAGGAGGAGTATACTTAGATTTAACTAATATTCCTTTATCTGATTATGAAAAAACAATCGATGATTGGGCACAGTCTATGACTATTGTTGTAAAACAACAATAGTACAGTTTGGACAAAAGAAAAGTTTTTAAACTACTTTGTTGGAACCTTTCAGGGAGATGTTCTTCAATTTCTCAGAAGATGGGAAGAATCTGAGAAAGGAAGAGAACAAAAAAGTCAGCTTATTAATCAAATAAGCACCCCTAAAGATCTGTTAAAAGGATTAACCTCAATTCTAAAAACAGAATTTTGTGGTTATTCTAATAAAAAAGATCAAGATAGCCAAGCCAGTTACATCTTGTCTAAATTAAAATTATGTGATATTAAATATTTAGAAGAATTTTCTAAAAAATTTCTTCATGAATATCAAAAGTTAAAAAATGAGCATAGATCATTGGAAAAACCAATATTTTCATAAATTACCACCACCTTGGGATGAAATTTGCATAAACAAATATGCTTCTTTCATTATCAAATGTAGTAATGATAATAAAACAGATATTAATAATATTGATACTATAGGTAATAGAATTAATTTTGCGAAAGAAAGAATTATATTACACTGTTTACAGAGTAAAGCGGCTAAACAAGTCAAAAATAATTGAGTCATAGATACTGTACAAAAATGTTAGAAGGTGAATGGGAGTTTGGTTGTAACTCTATACGTTCAAAACCTTATGAAAAACATAAAAGAAATAAAAAATATAAGTTAGCTAGATGGAAACCTAGTAATAAAAATAGTATAATAATAATAATAATAATAGGAGAAAGTTTGTTAGAAGAAAAACTTCTGATAAGACTAAAAAACAAATTTGTAAGTGTTTTATTTGTGATGAAGAAGGTCATATAGCAACAAATTGTCCTAACAAAGGCAAAAATGCTAGAAAGATTATTAAAAACCTTGAAGAACAAGATCTAGAAATATGTTTTAGTGAGGAAACAAATCCTACTGAAATATTATATGAGTTATTATCAAAAACAGAGTCTGATACAGATTCTGATGAATACATCTTTATGTTGGGAAATAGTTCTAATAAACAATTAGAAGAAATTCCTAATTCTGAACAACAGGATATTAAGTTAGGAAATATAATCGGAGAAGAAATTGATTTCTCTGATGATATAATTGAAAAAATTAATAAAAATCATATTTCTAAAGAAGAAATTTACAAAATTTCTAAGTTTAAAATATGGTCAAAAAGACACATAGAAAAAATTAGCGGTAACACAGTCGCTAAAGATACCAAAGGAGGATTAACAGAAATCCCTTTATTTACCAAAAAAAAATAAAAAGGATTAGAAAAAATTATCCTCAGGTTAGATATATACATCTAGGAGTCATTATGATAACAATTAGAGCTTTATTTAGAAGAGGTCATGATGTTCCTATCCTAGCAGTATTATTAGATAAAAGATTTGAAAATCCAATAAAAGCACTTATTGGAGGAATTCAATCTAATTTACATACAGGTGTTATAGGATTCAAAGTTAAACCAAATTACTTTATCTCTATAACAGACCCTCTAATAGAAGAGTGTCTATGCCTTAGAATTCAAACAAAAAATTCTGATATTAGTGATTTAGCAGAAGATTTAGCAATCAGCTGGACTTCTATTAATGAATATACTAATACAGCAGAGGTTGAAATAAAAGAAATAAATAATAAATTATTGAGCTTTTGAGCCCAATAAATTTACTACAGAAATTCAACCAAAGCTATTACATTTAAAAGATTTATCGATTCCAAAAGACTGGATAATCGATAAAACCAATAATGCTAGTACTTCTAAACCAGTAAGTACTATTGAATACATGTCATCTGGTGACAAATTATATTTCAGAAATAATCTGATTACTAATACAGATGATAATTTAGTATTACCCTCTAGTTCTCAACCAGAGGAAGAAGAGGATAATGAAAGTACATCTACACCAATAGGTATGAAAACAGTTCATATTCCTATTTTTCCTACTACACCAAGTAGAAATTCTAGAAACACTAGAATGGAAGATATACATTATTCAGTTGATATATAAATTTCAATAAATACATTGAAATTACATTATGTGGTAAGGACTATAAAAAATATTCTTTACATGCTTTATTAGATACAGGAGCTACAACCAGTAGTTGTAAGAAGGATATTCTTCCTGAAGAATATTGGAAACCTGTAAAAAAGATAATAAATATTAATGGAATAAATGGTAGCAAAACTACTATCTATTTTAAAGCTAAAAATATACCAATCTACATAAACAATGTTATATTTATAATTCCAAAATTATTATGTTTACCTGATATGTATGGAGACATATTATTAGGTAATAATTTTCTAAATCAATATTTACCCTTTACTGTTAATAAAAAATCGGTTATATTATCTATAGAAAACACTTCTATAGAAATACCATTAGTAGAAAATAATAAATTTATTTTTACTAATGTTTGCTGATTTTCTTAGCAGGCCTCATGGATAGAGGTAAACAACCTCTAAAAGAAAATGATGGATGGAGAACTGTCCATAAAAAACCCAACAAGGGAAAATCACCAATAAGTCCTAAACAAGGATTTATGACTGCACCTGCAAAAGTAATTCCTAAACAAGGATTTATGGCTGCACCTACACAGGTACAATTTTATCCTAACCAGGGATATTATTTACCATATCCATTGGTAAACCAACCGATTGGATCACAATCACCAACACCGGTGAATTATTCTCAATTTTCTCAAAAGCCTTATACCGATTCTGAAATTCTCAAATATGCAGAAGATTTGTTGAAAAAACAACAAACCTCTGAGTTCTCGAATCTAAAGGATTTTTATAATCCAGGCTTACCCCCAGAATATTACCATTTCATAAACAAGATATGGAAAAACCATATTTTGGAACAAAGAGCTAGTTTCCGAAAAGCTCTTACACAATTCTCGGAATTCTTGGTTGAAAAAACAACTGAAGAAAATAGATCCGAAGAATTATTATTAAATACTATTTTATATAGAGATTGGGAAGAAATCCTAGTCGAATACATGGATATTAAGGAGATAAACAATCTTCTTGATACATTTCAATATTTTATTAATAAAGGGAAAACACTCCTGTTATTAATAAGATGTTTAGAATATGTCTATATAACAAGAGTAGACAAATTCTACCTACAGATATTTTTCAAAAATAAATCGAGCCATTTGCAAACAGCAAGCTCTATTTTTAGAAACTTTTTCTAAATATTTTTCGCAAGCATTTGTTTATACAAATGATATAGGAGAAAAAACTCCTGCTATCAAATTTCGATTAAATCATGAGCCATTTGATATAACCAGTATTGAGTGGGGATTTGTTAAAGAAATAACAGTCCAAAATCTCTCTTTTGATTTATTAAAAGACTTTCCAGCGATAGTCAAATCCCGGCTATCAAATTTTATAGATATAGACGATTTTGTCTATTATTTTCATATTGAAATAAGCAGCTTTATTGGTATAGCTGAAAAAGAAAATTTTTATCAGCCATATCAAATTTGGAATATAAATACTATGTTTTCGGGAAAAGCCCTTTCAGCCGTTGAAGAAGATCAACAACATTTGTCAAAAACCATTGATGAGTGTTATAATAAATTTAACTATTATCAAATCCAAGCCGGAATTGATTTAATGAGTATGGCGAAGCATCTTCTCCATCAAACAACTTATATGTTCTGGACCGATGGATGAAGAATTTTAGCCTATGATACTGGAAGAACCCAGATAGAAAGAAATGAAGAAGCCATTCAGTTATTAAAAAAGATAGCTGAAATGGAAATCGAAGATTATCCGTTAGCAGCGGAGATCAGAGAAGTATGGGAGCACTGGAACACACCAGTACCTTCACCAGAATCATTGCACCTTGACACCCTATATTAAAGGATATTATAGTGGATAAGGCCACTATGGAAAGACATGTCAAAATGCAAATTCCTACTTTTTGTTGAAAAATGTTTATACAAGGTAAAACTAAGAAAGATAAGTATAATAAGTACTACAATAATTAAATGAAAACTATTATGTGAATGAAATATGTCCTTTCACTATTAGGGACTTATATAGAAATTGAATATAAGAAATAAAACCATTATTGATTCATGCTATAGTGGCGAATGCCATAAGAAATTTATCACTGAAAGTGAACTTAATACTAAAATGGATAATGACATATAAAGTAAGTTGAGATTTCTGTTAAACCCTATTATAATGGCATAAGCCATGAAACTATTACTGAATTCTTTTATAGTGACGTAAGTCATGGAAATCTGAACTGAAACTGAATTAAGTTGAAACGAAATCTTCTAATAACCTGGATTAATAAAACAATGCCTAGTAGTTTAATGAGTTAGCTAGGATACGATTGACATGCCAATAGGATGTCAGCGGTGCGGAAAGTGTAACACCCCCTAACTCTTATCCGTCGTCGGAACAGAGTTATGGAGCATTACCCGACTTTTTAGGTCAAATACGGACATTATATAACCATCTAACTTACAAATTATAATTTAATCATATTGTCCCTTTTATGAGCCTTCGAGGCCCAAAATATGTGTTAGAAACAAATTAGGACTAAATCGGACATTTAGGAAATTTTTCGTGAAATTTCAATTTTTTTCCTAGAAACAGGGTACACATGCTCATGTGGACCTGGGACACACCCGTGTGGTCATGGGACACACCCGTGTCTCGGACCGTGTTCTACTCCGTGTAACTCTCTGACTTGGATCACACGACTAGCCATACGCCCTTGTGCCTCACACGGCTGAGACACACACCCGTGTATAAATTCCTGGACATTCTGTTTTGAAAATTTTAAGTTGCAGGGAACTCACGGCCAAATCACACGCCCATGTGATAGCCGTGTGGACTCAATATGAGCCTTAAACAACAAGTTTACCATACCCTACAAATTTTTTATATCAAACAACTCAAAAACTATTCGTTCAATCACTTTAAGACACATTTAAACACACTCAAAACATATTAAATAGGCTTTCTAAGTGCCTAACTAATATACCATCTGTAACACCCCATACCCGAGTCCAAGGCTAGGACTGGATACAAGACATTACCATGCTTGAACTCACTTAAACATACACTTACGGGCTGTAAAATTTCGTTCCGATTAAAAACTTCTCTTTCTTAGTCTAAACGAACATTTCATGGACCTACGAGGCCTTAAGCACCTATCAGAAAACTTTCGAAACTTAATCGAAAACTCATCTTTGAAGCAGGGTTCACACGCCCATGTGACTTGGAACACGCCCGTGTGCCCTTGGACACGCCCATGTCTACAAACCGTGGGGAGTTACTGACTATATTCACACAGCCTTGACACGCCCGTGTCTTTCAATCGTGGGAAGTTACTGACTATATTCACACGGCTTGGGCACACGCCCATGTCCAACCCGTGTGTCTTACACTGCTCGTGCACACGGCCGTGGGATTTACCCATGGTCTATTCTGACTAATAGTAATAAGGTGCAGGGTATGCACGGCCTAGACACACGCCCGTGTGTCTAACCGTGTGGGCACTTAAGGGGTATTTACTAAGCCATTTGCCACCCTGAAATCAAGATCAACTCAACTCAAATCAATACAATTCATGAACTATACAACATGCTTCATTGGATTTAACAACATACATACTTAGTCAATATTGGCCAATCACTTAGCCATATACAAAAGAATAATAGTTTAAGAGCCTATACAATGGCCCTTTTTAAAACATGTTCTCAAAAATGAATGCTTCTTATATATGCCATACTTAGTAAATAACTTGGCTATACCAAAATAGAGATAGATAGTGTGCTACGAGCTCTGACTCCAACGATCCACAAGTTAGCTTGGCGGGACTACATAGAAAGAAAGAATTAAAGACGTAACCATTTAGCTTAGTAAGTTTGCATGTAAAGTACATAACGATATACTTGCTTAATATAAACCATTTGACATAATAATGTTATCATAAATTTCAGCTCTAAAGCTTACTTACTCATACATGATTCATACTTGTCTCATGATACTTAATATTCTCATACTTAAAAGGTAAACAAGGTACCTGTAACACTTGATCACATTGATCAGCATACTTTAATATAATAATCGTGATCACTAATTCTTCATTCATAGCATAATAATACTCAATATCAACTTGATGATAGCTTTACTTTCTGAGCTTTCTTGTTATCTCATTTTAACTTTACTTGTTTGTCCGATGAACTTCTGCGAATAACCGAGGATACTAAATCTCTTGCCATGCACTTGATGCCAAAGCCATATCCTAGACACGGTCTTACATGGAATATCTCTTCTTGAATCAATGCCAAGCTTACCTTGAACTTAAATGATAACTTGCTTGATAACTTGATCAATGCCAAGCTTGCTTCCTTGGACTTACATGATAACTTGCTTGATAACTTGATCAATGCCAAGCTTGCTTCCTTGGACTTACATGATAACTTGCTTGAATGTCGATGCCATATTCCAAACATGGTCTTACACGAACTTTCTCATTTCATGTGGTAGATCGAGTATCCTGGTAATTCATCTTCAATCGGGACTTTCTCATGCTTAATCTTATAGATTTCTTTGTTTAACATAGCATTAAACATTCCATGATAATAGTGTACATTAGACTAAGCAATTAAATGATAAAAATCATAAATCTTAGAAATCATACAAACTTACCTCAATATACAAAATGTATGTAGATATGCAATTTAGTCCTCGACTTTGTTCTTGCCTCGATTTCGATCCGGGCTTTGTTTTTCTTGATTAGCAAGCTTGAAAAAAAGATGAAGAAACCTAGCTATGGAGTCTTCAAATTTTCAGCACACGGGGGAAGAAGATGAATAGATTTTTATCATCTTTTTCCTATTTTAATCATTTATTAAACAAATGACTAAAATGCCCTTCACCTTAAAAATTTCTATTTTACCCATTCATGACCAATTTTGTCCAAAAATTAAATTTTGGGAAAATTGCTATTTAAGGACTTCTAATTATTATTCTAAAGCTATTTCATACCAACAAGCTTCTAGAAACTCATATTTTGCAACTTTTGCAATTTAGTCCTTTTGGACCAATTGACCTCAACTTAATAAAATTGCTTCATAAAACTTTCACACTAACATGCAAACATGGCATAAACTTTAAAAACTCATAAATTCACCTCGGGTTCGTGGCCTCGTACCACTATCCTGACTAGGCCCTAAATCGGGCTGTTACAATTCTCCCCCTTAGGGATTTTCGTCCTCGAAAATCTTACAAGCAAAAAGGTTTGGATACTGGTTTCTCATAATCTCTTCTGGTTCCCATGTAGCTTCTTCTATTCCATGTCTTTGCCACAATACTTTCACTAAGGCAATACTTTTATTTCTCAGTTGCTTGGCTTCCCGAGCTAAAATTTTGATTGGTTCTTCACCATAAGTCACGTCGGGATGAATCTCTATCTCTGATGGGGTAAATACATGTGAAAGGTCTGATCTGTAGCATCGCAACTTTGACACGTGAAACACAACATGTATCTTCTCTAATTCTGATGGCAAAGCCAAACGGTAAGCTACCGGCCCAACTCTCTCAGTAATCTCGTAAGGTCCAATGAAACGTGGACTTAACTTGCCTTTTCGTCCAAATCTGAGAACTTTTCTCCATGGTGACACTTTCAAGAAGACTTTATCCCCGACTTGGTACTCTATCTCTTTTTTCTTTAAGTCGGAATAGGATTTCTGTCTATCTGATGCAGCTTTTAAACATTCTCGTATCACTTTCACTTTCTGTTCAGCTTCTCTAACCAAATCAACCCTGTGTATTTGGTTTTCCTTAAGTTCAGTCCAAAATAAAGGTGTTCTGCACTTTCTTCCATATAGAGCTTTATAAGGCGCCATCTTTAAGCTCGGTTAGAAACTATTATTATAGGCAAATTCTGTCAATGGGAGAAACTTTTCCCAATTGCCTTGAAATTCTAAAATACAACATCTGAGCATATCCTCGAGTACTTGAATTAACCTCTCTGATTGATCGTCAGTTTGAGGGTGAAAAGCTGTGTTAAAACTCAATCTTGTACCCAAAGCTTCTTGCAGCTTCTTCCAAAATCTAGATGTGAATCTCTGATCTCTATCGGATATAATCGATAAAAGAACCCCGTGAAGCCTTACTATTTCTGAAACATACAAGCTCGCCAACTTGTCGAGTAAGAAATCCACTCGTACAGGTATAAAATGGGCTGATTTCGTGAGTTTATCAACTACAACTGTAATGTCCCGAAATAGGGGTTGCGAGTTTGAAGAATAACTCAAGTGTTAGTGGGCCTCAAGAGTGGTTTTGATGTGTTTTTGGAGTTCCTAAAGCTCGAGGATAAAAAGGGAGTATTTTGGAAATTTTGGAAATTTTGGGTTAAAAGTGGAAATTGGGTGATGGAGGCCTTAAGAATAAATTTTGTAAGGTTGTGGCATATAAAATGCCCTGGTAAAGTGGCTTCCGTGTGCCACTTAAGGTTTGGGTTTGGCACTAAGCAGGTCAGGGGATCGAGCAACGCTGGGCGCATGGTTTTTTATTTTTGGGTTGTAAAGAGTGATGGGCTGAGGAGGCTCTAAAAGAATTTATGCGAGGTTTATGACGCATGAAACCACTTGGCAAGGTGGCTAGGAGCGCTAAGGAGCAAGGAGGGGACTTTAAGAGGGCCTGGGTTCGAGGGGCGGCGGCAACAAGCGTGTTTTTATTTTTGGTTTTTAGCGCTAAAGCAAAGGGAGCCAAGGAAAGAAAGGCTTAAAAGAAATATGTGCCGCGATATTGTCATGAAAGTCAAGTTGGCCGAGTGGCTGAGGCGCGGAGAGGGATGCTTCAGGTCTGGGGTTCGAAACCCAGGAGCAGCGCATGGTTTTCTTTTTTATGCCGGCGTGGGGAGGGCCTGCATGGCCCATGCACGCATGCGCGCATGAAGCAAGGTGATGGGAGTGTTTTTATTTTATTAGTTTTATTATTAAATTATGTAGGAAGCATGGGTTTTATTTTATTATTATATTATGTATAGGAAATGATGTAGTATGGGGGGATAGATTAACAATGGAAATTGATGTTTGAAATTAGCAAAAAGAAAAGCATGGCCGTGGGAAGCATGGGAGAGGAGCATGGTCGGTTTTGGGGTTTTCCAAGAGAGTATGGCCGAAATTTTCTTGGGATATTTTATTTTTATTCCCCATTTTTGGTGCTTAGCCGATTGAATCTCTCTCTAGGGGCTATCTTGGTCGGTTTTTCTTGTAGCAAAGGAGGTGCCAAATTCCTTGTTTTGCTTTCCTTTCTTCCCATTTGTGCTTGGCCGATTATAGGACCCTTTAGAGTAGTATTTTCGGCTTTGAAAGGTGATCAAGGAGTGCCGAATCTCTTTGCTTTGCTTTCCTTCTTCCTACATGTTTGCATGGCCGGTCTTGTGATGCAAAAAGGATGGCCGAATGCTTCTTTTTGTCTTTCCTTTTCCCCATTCTTGTGCATGGCCGATTGGAGCTTGCTTCAAGGTCTAGCATGTTCGGTTTTCAAGTAACAAGTGAAGTGGCCATTGTGTTGCTTTGTTTCCTCTTCTTCCCTTTTTGTGTTCTTGATCGAGAGAGAGAGAGATAGAGCAAGTTTGAGCTTCGGTCTTGAAGAAGCTAGAGAGTATTTTGGCTAGCAAATATTGCTTGCCTTGTTGTTAGCCGCACGTTTCATTAACACTTGAACCATAGCCGAATCTCTATGGTGCTATCGACTGCGTGTTTCTTTTGCATGTGTCAGCCTTAAGATGCATTAAGGGAACTCCCGAGATTTTGAACATCAAAGGTTTTCGTCAAACCCAAAAGCAAGTGATAGTTTCGGATCTTTTAGCAAAGGTAAGTGATTGTTGACCTTCGGCCATAGACTATATTTTGGGCTTTGTGATAACCGAATGTTGAGCTTGGCTTTAGGGATGGCCGAATATATAAGGCCATAGTGATGTGTTCTTTTTCTGTGTAGCCAGTGTTGAGGAGCATCAAAGGAGTCTTTCGGAAGTGGAACTGCTCAAGAGACCTTGTCGAGCAAGGTAAATGGTAAGTATGACATGCGGCCAAGGGCCATTGCTCATAGACCTGTGTGTTAGCCGATTTCTAACAATGTTTTAATAGGAATTTCGATAACTTCGGAGCAAATCAATAGGAACAAGTGGTATTTCGGGATCGAAATAAGCTAGGTAAAAAGACTCATGGTATTCGGCCTAAGGCCATATTATTGGTACTAAGTGTGGCCGATTTCGGTTATGTGTTCTAGGGGCAAATCGATAGAAGTAGCAGAAGTTTTCGGGATTTTAGATTGTGTTAGATAAATCGAATATCATTTTAATCAGGTGCGTAGTTATCGCACTGTTCTCCTGTTTGCTATATGTGTTGTATGTGTTATTTCATGTAAATATATATGTTGTACATGTTAGCCGAGATAAGGGTTAAGATAATGGATACCCGAGGTGAATAATCGATTAATCAAGTTAATGATTATGATATTTACCTTTCGGTGATTTGCGATAATAATTGATTTTTGATGAATGTATAAAAATGAGATGGCATATGATGTATAATTGTTTTAAGTAATATGTTATCACGATACATATATTTATGCATGGAACTTGGAATGTGACTATTGGAGACAAGGGTATACACTATGTGAGTGGTCTAATGCTAGCCTCGTGCTACATTCGTGCTTGATGATTAGCGAACTGATTAATATGTGGGATCCCTATGAGATCGGTGGCTTGGCCACGGCCTTGAGCAGTAAGTCTGCCAAGGTAAGATATGTGGATCACTATGTGGATTGGGCTTCATAATTGTATATTCATAATTGCATATTTATAATTGCATGTTCATATATATATGGATTGTGGGGATATGGGATAAGCTCATATGTGAGGACATGTGTATTAACTATGCACTGAGTCTTGGTGACTCACTCAATTTTTCTCAACCCTTTCAGGTGGCGCGTAAAGCTTGGACCGGGTCGTAGAGGATACAAAGGTGGCCATGAGGAAATGGACTTTTATGAAAAAGGACGTTTTGTTTGATTTATTAAGCATCTATATTTTCAATAATTAAGTATGTATTGTAAGAAGGCCCACTAAAGTATTTCAGTTCTTTTATTAAGTATCTTTATTATTATGCCCTATTATGGATGGATGATTTAAAGGTTGATTGCAAATGGTTTTATTTCCTCAAGTAAAGCTTGAATCCGATATTTTTATAATAAACTTCAATTTTTACTTAGAATATTACAAGTCACGAAAATGTTTTACTAAAGGAAACAAATTTTCATCGGTTTTACTATTAAGAAAGAATGTTTTTGAAAGTATTCCGCAGTGGCATTCCAAATTCGGTCAGAGTAAATGGGCCGGGTTTGGGGTGTTACATTTTGGTATCAGAGCACGGTTCAAAACTCGGCTTTGAGGTTTTGGGCCCGAAAGTAGTTTTCAAAAGTGGGCTTTTCAAAATGTGAGTTTTTATTTTTGATTTGTTCTGGCATGGCACCTGTACCTCCGACCCGAAGTCCACCTGGTAAGTACCTCTGACTATTGAGGTATGTTGAATATGTGAACTGTATGAGCATAATTGGGCTTGTAGATTAGAGAATTTGGGCTATCGAACCCTAAGACTAGTCTACTCAAAAACAAGTGCATAAGACTTGAGGACTGAAATGACCATAGAGGTATAGTGAGTGAATGTGTCCCTGCTTATGAACGTGTATGTGACTCTCTGAATTAGAATAGAAAACTTGAATTGAACCTATGTGTGATCGAAAGAACCACTTCTAAATACTTTATTCCATAAAATTTTTCGCGAATAATCAGTGGAACAGATTTCTAATGCATAAAACTTTTTAAGTCAGATTGCGCGATAAGAGATGAGTTCTAGAGGACGTGGTCGAGGCAAAATGGCCGTAACGGAACCCGTTAGATTGGGTCAAGGGTCTGATAATGAGGTATCATCTCCACCACCAGCCTTTGATAATGAACAGCAAGATCAGACGAGGGATGATGCTGTATTACAGGTGGTGCTGCTAGTTTTAGAGATGGTGGCTGGAGAGGGAGGAAATATGAGAGCTCGAAAATTTGTTCCCGAGCGACTTTGAGCAAATGGAGCGGATTTGTTCTGTGATGTATCAGGCGTGGCACTCAGTACGGTTGAATATTGGTTGGAAGCAACCAAGCGAGTTATGGATGAGCTCGATCTGAGCCCTGAGGAAAAAGGGTGAAAGAAATAGTGGCGCTACTTCGCGACGAGGCGTATAAATGGTGGCTCACGGTTCGGGATAGTGTCACAGCTGAGGACCTCACTTGGGAGTATGTCAAGACGGCATACCAGAAGAAGTATGTCGATACTTACTACATTGATGCTCAGAGGAATGTGTTTTTGGGACTGGTTCAATGGAACGAGTCCATGGCGAAATACGAGACTGAATTCCTAAGGTTAAGCCAATATGCTCGAAGAGTAGTGGCTACGGAACATGAACGATGTGTCTAGTTTAAGGACGGATTAAAGGACGGCCTGAAACTGTTGATAACCCCTCAACAGGAACGGGAGTTCGCTGTGTTAGTTGAAAAAGCTAAGGTAGCTGAAAGGATTAAGAACTCGATAAGATAAAACAGAGATAAGGATAGGAACCGGAATGGAAGAAATTTTGGATTGTCTAAATTATCCGAGGGTGTTCGGAAAAGACCGAGGGTTGAAAGTTTTACTCATGTGACTAAGCCAGTTATGAGAAATCAAGACCGTCTGTGTGCTCAGTGTGGAAGGTATCATGTCGGCGAATGTTGGAACTGAAATTGAGAATGTTTTAAGTGTAAGTCTATAAGCAATTGAATATTGTTAAGGTTAGTTATAACCTTGTGTACATGTTGGAATCCTAGTTATAAATATAGTGAAAGCCAAATGTGGATAGACGTTCTATCATGAAATGTTATTGAATTTTTAATTGAAGTGATATGAAGTATATATGGTTTATAATTTTGGTCAGCTTGTAATGTGATTCAGATGGTGATAAAATTGTATTTCAGGCTTTGATGCCTAGCAGGCCTTGTGCCGGTGTGTATTTCAGGCTTTGATGCCTAGCAGGCTTAATGCCGGTGATGTGTTATAATCGAGAATTCATGAATCACTTATAAGATGGAACATGTTTATTACCATAAGCTAAATGCTCGTGTAAGTACAAGTCTTTCATATTTGCAAGAAATAAGATAAGTTAGTATATTCCCATTTGAATTAAGTAAGATGTGATATAGTTGAAGTTTCGGTAAGACTTTTAATATGTGCAATTGATCTTACCAGTAAGGTGTATGATTTATCTATAATGGAATTTAAGCTTGAATATGCTTATGTAGAAGTGGCCATATGTGAAAATGCTAAATGTGAAAGAGGTTGGATATGTTTGCATATGTGTATAATTTGGTATATGTTATTGATATATGGTGAATTGAAATGTACGAGCGTTCGTTAATAAGTAATTTCGAGGACGAAATTATTTTTAAGGGGGTAGAATTGTAATGTCCCGAAATAGGGGTTGCGAGTTTGAAGAATAACTCAAGTGTTAGTGGGCCTCAAGAGTGGTTTTGATGTGTTTTTGGAGTTCCTAAAGCTCGAGGATAAAAAGGGAGTATTTTGGAAATTTTGGAAATTTTGGGTTAAAAGTGGAAATTGGGTGATGGAGGCCTTAAGAATAAATTTTGTAAGGTTGTGGCATATAAAATGCCCTGGTAAAGTGGCTTCCGTGTGCCACTTAAGGTTTGGGTTTGGCGCTAAGCAGGTCAGGGGATCGAGCAACGCTGGGCGCATGGTTTTTTATTTTTGGGTTGTAAAGAGTGATGGGCTGAGGAGGCTCTAAAAGAATTTATGCGAGGTTTATGACGCATGAAACCACTTGGCAAGGTGGCTAGGAGCGCTAAGGAGCAAGGAGGAGACTTTAAGAGGGCCTGGGTTCGAGGGGCGGCGGCAACAAGCGTGTTTTTATTTTTGGTTTTTAGCGCTAAAGCAAAGGGAGCCAAGGAAAGAAAGGCTTAAAAGAAATATGTGCCGCGATATTGTCATGAAAGTCAAGTTGGCCGAGTGGCTGAGGCGCGGAGAGGGATGCTTCAGGTCTGGGGTTCGAAACCCAGGAGCAGCGCATGGTTTTCTTTTTTATGCCGGCGTGGGGAGGGCCTGCATGGCCCATGCACGCATGCGCGCATGAAGCAAGGTGATGGGAGTGTTTTTATTTTATTAGTTTTATTATTAAATTATGTAGGAAGCATGGGTTTTATTTTATTATTATATTATGTATAGGAAATGATGTAGTATGGGGGGATAGATTAACAATGGAAATTGATGTTTGAAATTAGCAAAAAGAAAAGCATGGCCGTGGGAAGCATGGGAGAGGAGCATGGTCGGTTTTGGGGTTTGCCAAGAGAGCATGGCCGAAATTTTCTTGGGATATTTTATTTTTATTCCCCATTTTTGGTGCTTGGCCGATTGAATCTCTCTCTAGGGGCTATCTTGGTCGGTTTTTCTTGTAGCAAAGGAGGTGCCAAATTCCTTGTTTTGCTTTCCTTTCTTCCCATTTGTGTTTGGCCGATTATAGGACCCTTTAGAGTAGTATTTTCAGCTTTGAAAGGTGATCAAGGAGTGTCGAATCTCTTTGCTTTGCTTTCCTTCTTCCTACATGTTTGCATGGCCAGTCTTGTGATGCAAAAAGGATGGCCGAATGCTTCTTTTTGTCTTTCCTTTTCCCCATTCTTGTGCATGGCCGATTGGAGCTTGCTTCAAGGTCTAGCATGTTCGGTTTTCAAGTAACAAGTGAAGTGGCCATTGTGTTGCTTTGTTTCCTCTTCTTCCCTTTTTGTGTTCTTGACCGAGAGAGAGAGAGAGATAGAGCAAGTTTGAGCTTCGGTCTTGAAGAAGCTAGAGAGTATTTTGGCTAGCAAATATTGCCTGCCTTGTTGTTAGCCGTACGTTTCATTAACACTTGAACCATAGCCGAATCTCTATGGTGCTATCGACTACGTGTTTCTTTTGCATGTGTCAGCCTTAAGATGCATTAAGGGAACTCCCGAGATTTTGAACATCAAAGGTTTTCGTCAAACCCAAAAGCAAGTGATAGTTTCGGATCTTTTAGCAAAGGTAAGTGATTGTTGACCTTCGGCCATAGACTATATTTTGGGCTTTGTGATAACCGAATGTTGAGCTTGGCTTTAGGGATGGCCGAATATATAAGGCCATAGTGATGTGTTCTTTTTCTGTGTAGCTAGTGTTGAGGAGCATCAAAGGAGTCTTTCGGAAGTGGAACTGCTCAAGAGACCTTGTCGAGCAAGGTAAATGGTAAGTATGACATGCGGCCAAGGGCCATTGCTCATAGACCTGTGTGTTAGCCGATTTCTAACAATGTTTTAATAGGAATTTCGATAACTTCGGAGCAAATCAACAGGAACAAGTGGTATTTCGGGATCGAAATAAGCTAGGTAAAAAGGCTCATGGTATTCGGCCTAAGGCCATATTATTGGTACTAAGTGTGACCGATTTCGGTTATGTGTTCTAGGGGCAAATCGATAGAAGTAGCAGAAGTTTCCGGGATTTTAGATTGTGTTAGATAAATCGAATATCGTTTTAATCAGGTGCGTAGTTATCGCACTGTTCTCTTGTTTGCTATATGTGTTGTATGTGTTATTTCATGTAAATATATATGTTGTACATGTTAGCCGAGATAAGGGTTAAGATAATGGATACCCGAGGTGAATAATCGATTAATCAAGTTAATGGTTATGATATTTACCTTTCGGTGATTTGCGATAATAATTGATTTTTGATGAATGTATAAAAATGAGATGGCATATGATGTATAATCGTTTTAAGTAATATGTTATCATGATACATATATTTATGCATGGAACTTGGAATGTGACTATTGGAGACAAGGGTATACACTATGTGAGTGGTCTAATGCTAGCCTCGTGCTACATTCGTGCTTGATGATTAGCGAACTGATTAATATGTGGGATCCCTATGGGATCGGTGGCTTGGCCACGGCCTTGAGCAGTAAGTCTGCCAAGGTAAGATATGTGGATCACTATGTGGATTGGGCTTCATAATTGTATATTCATAATTGCATATTTATAATTGCATGTTCATATATATATGGATTGTGGGGATATGGGATAAGCTCATATGTGAGGACATGTGTATTAACTATGCACTGAGTCTTGGTGACTCACTCAATTTTTCTCAACCCTTTCAGGTGGCGCGTAAAGCTTGGACCGGGTCGTAGAGGATACAAAGGTGGCCATGAGGAAATGGACTTTTATGAAAAAGGACGTTTTGTTTGATTTATTAAGCATCTATATTTTCAATAATTAAGTATGTATTGTAAGAAGGCCCATTAAAGTATTTCAGTTCTTTTATTAAATATCTTTATTATTATGCCCTATTATGGATGGATGATTTAAAGGTTGATTGCAAATGGTTTTATTTCCTCAAGTAAAGCTTGAATCCGATATTTTTATAATAAACTTCAATTTTTACTTAGAATATTACAAGTTACGAAAATGTTTTACTAAAGGAAACAAATTTTCATCGGTTTTACTATTAAGAAAGAATGTTTTTGAAAGTATTCCGCAGTGGCATTCCAAATTCGGTCGGAGTAAATGGGCCGAGTTTGGGGTGTTACAACAACCCAAATAGCATCATTCTTGCTTGGCGACAACGGTAACCCCGTCACAAAATCCATGGTGATCCGGTCCCATTTCCACTCGGGAACCGAGATAGGCTGAAGCAAACCCGAAGGTACTTGATGTTCAGCCTTTACTTGCTGACAAATCATGCACTTGGAAACAAACTCTGAAATATCTTTCTTCATTTTCGGCCACCAATACTGTTGCTTCAAGTCATTATACATCTTAGTACTTCCTGGATGTACAGACAAACATCCATTATGTGCTTCTTACAAAATTATTTGAATAAGCTCCTCTTTTCTCGGTACACAAATTCTATCTCTAAACATCAAGTATCCATTAGAATTAATCTGGAAGTCAAATTCAACATTTGACTCGCATTGAGCCCTCTTGACTTCAATTCGTTATCTTCTTTCTGAGCCTCAAAGATCTCTTGAAGAAACATTGGTCTAGCTCTCAACTCAGCTAGAATAAAACCATCGTCAGATAGAGTTATCCGTGAATTCATTGCCCTTAATGCAAAAAGGGACTTCCTGCTCAAAGCATCAGCGACATTCGCTTTTCCTGGATGGTAGTCAATAACCAACTCATAGTCTTTTATCAACTCTGACCATCTCCGTTGCCTTAAATTTAATTCTTTCTGCGTCATCAAGTACTTCAGACTTTTGTGATCAATAAAAATCTGACATCTTTCACCATATAAATGGTGTCTCCAAATCTTCAAAGCGAAGACTATGGTAGCTAATTCTAGATCATGCGTCGGATAATTCTTCTCATGAGGCTTCAACTGTCTGGAGGCATAAGCAATCACCTTGCCTTCTTGCATGAGTACACAGCCTAATCCATTTAAGGATGCATCGCTGTAAATTATAAATTCCTTTCCTACCTCAGGTTGTACTAAAACTGGAGCTTCTGTCAAAATTGCTTTCAACTTCTCGAAACTTTGTTGGCATCTTTCTGTCCACTCAAACTTCACATTTTTCTGTAACAATTTAGTCATCGGGGTTGCAATCATGGAAAACCCCTTGACAAATTGTCTGTAATAGCCGGCTAGGCCTAGAAAACTTCTAATCTAGGAGATGTTCTTAGGTGGCTTCCAATCCATTATAGTTGAGATTTTACTTGGATCTACTCAGACTCCATCTCTTGAGATAATATGTCCAAGAAATCCTACTTCCTTGAGCCAAAATTAGCTTTTACTGAACTTGGCATACAACTGATTTTCTCGAAGAGTCTGCAAAACTGATCGTAGATGCTCAACATGCTCATTCTCGTCTCGAGAATAAATGAACTTATCGAGGTATGGTCTAAAGATGCGGTTCATTAAATCCATGAATACCGCGGGAGCATTGGTCAACCCAAAGGGCATGACTAAAAATTCGTAATGCCCATACCTCATTTGAAAGGCGATCATGGATACATCTGAATCTTTCACTCTCAACTGGTAGTACCCTGACCTCAAGTCTATTTTGGAGAACACAGTGGCGCCTTTCAATTGATCGAACAAATCGTCGATTCTAGGCAATGGGTACTTGTTCTTTACTATCACTTTATAAAGCTGACGGTAATCTATGCACAATCTCATAGTGCCATCTTTCTTTTTCACAAATAAAACTGGAGCACCCCATGGTGAGCAACTTGATCTTGCAAAGCCTTTGTCTGTTAACTCTTGCAACTGTGACTTCAATTCTTTCAACTTTGTTGGAGTCATTCTGTAAGGAGTAATAGATATCGGTACAGTACCGGGAGTTAGTTCAATGCTGAACTCAACCTCTCTAACTGGTGGCAGTCTTGGTAATTCCTCGGGAAAAACATCCACGTACTCACATACTATCGGTACTGACTCAAACTTCAACTCTATTTCTTTATCATTCATCACAAAGGCCAGATATGCTTCATACCTGTAACAACCTGGTTTTAGGGGTTAGATTTTTGGTGCTTAGCTCAAGTGTTGGCACACTTTAATGTGTGGTTGGGTTAGTTTTAGGGGTCCTGAGAACCCTAGGTGGTGGTGGAAGGCTTTGGAAAATTTTTAGTTTTAGGGGCTAAAAGGGGAGCTTGGATAGAGGGGGCCTTAAGAGAAATTTTGGTGGGAATTAGGCACAAGAAATAAGCTGGCAGAGTGGCAAGGAGGCGCCACATAAGGCATGGGAAAAGTGACGCCTCAAGGGGGAGCTGGTAGGGGTCTCAGGTTCAATTCGCAAGGGCAGCAATTGGGGCCTTGTTTTTGCGTCATTAAGGTTAGGTGGTGGACGGTTTTGGGAGGCTTGAAAGGTGGAGGAAGACTTGGTCCTTGTTTTTTTAAATTCGGCTAGGTAGGTTTGACTCATTCAACCTTTTTGAATGGATGGAAGGGATGTGTTTTAGGAGAGAAGTAGGGGATTTGGTGGGGGGTTGATTGGTGGCCGGTTATGGGGAGCTTGGGGAGGGGTATTTTCGGTTTTTAAGGGGGCTGGGTAGATAGTAGTATAAATAGGGGGTGGGAGGTGCTCACCTTTTCACTTTTTCCACCAGTGTGCTCCCTTGCCGAAATTTTGTTCCCATTTCCTTTGGCTGCCGAAACCTTCATTCCCATCCTTTCTCTCTTCCTTTTGGACCCTTGGCCGAACCACTCATCTTTCATCCCTCCCTCTTCTTCCATTTTGCTAAACCGAAAGAACACCCCCATACTTTCCTCTCCTCTTCTCAAACCTATTTGGCCGAAACCTCTATTCCCTTTTCCTTGATTGCCGAATCTACACCTCACCTCTATGCCGTGTTCCTTTTCTTTTATATGGTAGCACCTTGGTCGAATGTTAGCATAGGTCTCATTGGGTTTCCATTTGTAACCATTGTTAGGATAAGCCTCCGTCTGTAGCAGTCAGTTTGGTTAGTGGTGGTAAGGCTTTTTGGTAAGCTATGTATGTGATATTTCGATTAAGTTTAAGGTTGTTAAAGTATATGATGATAAGGCCGTTTGTAGGGGGAGAAGAGCCTAACGCAGGAGACCTTTTCGGGTTTCGTATAGGCAGCATTTGCAGAGGCATAGAGTAGCGTTTCGGGGTTGATCGGTTGTGCTAGCAATTAGGTGCGTAATCATCGCACAATTTCTCGGTTTGATTACTAACGTTTAAAACTGTGTATTATGTGTGGTAGTCGTTTATAATGGCTTAAGTTATGAGTATCTGGTGATGGTAAGTTATTTATGATGTATGTATATACATGTATGATGTGGTAATGGTATGATATATGCATATATACGCATGTTATATGATGACTTAACATGTAGCTTTCATATAGTTGCATGGGTTTTGGGCTTGATCGAGGAAGGAGGAAGTGTACACAGGATGTACGTGGTCTAATGTTAGCTCAGGCTACATTAGCGCTTGATGGTTAGCTTTGTGCTACCTCAAGGGAGGTGTGGCTCGGTGCCCATCTCGGCGGTCGATGGCTATGTGCATCACCGTAAGCAGAGTATGTTGTTGGATCACTTTGGTTGATCGGTGGCTTAGCCACGGCCTTGAGCAGCGAGCTGCCAAGGTAAGGTTTATGGATCACGATATGATCGGTGGGGAGTTTCCCACGGCCTTAGGCGGGGAGTCTGCTAAGGTTGGTGTACGGTTGGACAATGGGTTGGGCTGAAATGCATTCTTGCATGATTTGTTACGAATATTGTGTGGGTATGGGCCAAGCCCATACGCGTGGAAATATGTGTTGTGATTATGCACTGAGTCAGTGGACTCACTCTTTTCATTAACCATTTCAGGTGATGCGTAGATTGGACCGGGATCGGAGAGGATACATGGTGGCCCATGCAGAAAGAAGAGTTCAAATATTTTAAGCTTATTTACATTTGAAGTATCTGGGCTTAAATATTGTGTAATAAGGGCCTTTCTATTTATTTTTATTTACTTTGGAAATTACTTAATTATTATTTTGGGTACTATTTTATTTTAATTTGATTATGACTTGGTAAAATTAAATTACTAGCTTGTGAAAATGATTTTATTCTAATTTACTTATTCAAAGTATTCATAAGTTAATAAAGTGTTCTAATATGGACATTTTTATAATATCAAGTCTGAAGTATATTTTTAAAAGAACATGGATTTTCAAAGGTTAATAAATTTATTGTTTTATTTTAAGTCAAAGATAATTTTTCCACCGTCTTTCCGCAGTGACATAACCGGATTCGGTCGTAGTGAATGGGTCGGGTTTGGGGATGTTACAGTTTGGTATCAGAGCCCGGTTCAAAACTCGGCTTTGAGGGTTTTGGGTCCAAAAATATTTTCAAAATGGGCTTTTCAAAAATATGGGCTTTTAAGAAATTTTTCAGGTTATTCTGGCATGGCACCTGTACCTCCGACCCGAAGTCCACCAGGTATGTACTTCGGACTTTCTTGAAGTGATTTGTTTATATGAATTGATTTGGGCTTAGTTTGGGCTCGTAGATTAGAATATTAGGACTATTGGACCCTAGGATTAGTTTACTCAAACATATGCATAAAACTTAAGGCTATTAAACAAACCTGTGAAGTAAGTCGCCGAGTTAAGGTGTGGCAACCCTCGTACGCATGTCTAGGAATGGTATTCAGTAAGAGCTTGGTATTTAAGCAGTCCTAGCGACTCACCTCCTCTTTACTTGAATCCTACCTGGTGCGTAGCTACGGTTCGCCTTAACCCAGAGGACTTGTTTATGGGCTAAACCGATTATTAAAACCCGAAAGGGATTTGGCCTGATTGTTTTAAAATCCCCTGTTTTAAAATTTTTCCAAATTTACCCCTTTGGTTTGTGAAACCTTAAATCTGGTTTTGAAGAACGTTTTTTTTTCGATTCACAAAATTACCAAAATGCCCCTAGTGGCAAAATTACAAAAATGCCCCTGTATTGTAAAATTACCGTACTACTCTCAACTTTTGATAAAATGATTTTTACTTTACAAAATACCAAAATTTTGAGGTTTTGAAATATTAAGATACCTTGGTTTGTGGAAATTTACGAAAATACCCCTGGTTGATAAAATTACCAAAATGCCCTTGATTTCTAAATCTTCAGATTTCTCTCGACTTTTACTAAAATATTCCTATTTTACTAAATATCAGAAAATTATATTTTGAGAAATGTTGTGATATTCTGATTTGGAGAATTTACGGAAATGTCCATGATTTCCAAAATTACTAAAATAACCCTGATTTCTGAAATTTTTGCGATACCTCTGGTTTGAAAAACAAAATTTTCAAGATGACCCCTGTGATTTTGTAAATTTTGAAATATCTTTAAGTTGGAAAAACTATTTTCAAAATTGACCCTGAGTTATTACCGAAATACCCCTTTAGGAAAAATGACGAAATTACCCCTGGGTAGGGAAGGAAACTTTGATTGCTCGAAAGAACTACTCTCGGAAACTCCTTTTCATAAAATTGCTCGTGGATAAAACAGTGAAACAAGAATTTCTAATGCATAAAACTTTCTAAGCAGACTAAATCGAGGCGCTAGATATGAGTTCTAGGGGGCGTGGTCGCAGTACTCGTGGACGTGGTAGAGGCAGGATGTCAGTATGTGGAACCTTGAGTATGGTAGATACTATGCCTAGTAGTATGTTAGCTCTTTAAGATCAGAGTGCGCAGCCATAGCGTAGTGGGAGGAATTGGACTGTTAGTCTAGACAAGTAATTTTGGGGACGAAATTATTTTAAGGAGGGTAGAATTGTAACACCCTGGTTTTAGGGGTTAGATTTTTGGTGCTTAGCTCAGGTGTTGGCACACTTTAATGTGTGGTTGGGTTAGTTTTAGGGGTCCTGAGAACCCTAGGTGGTGGTGGAAGGCTTTGGAAAATTTTTAGTTTTAGGGGCTAAAAGGGGAGCTTGGATAGAGGGGGCCTTAAGAGAAATTTTGGTGGGAATTAGGCACAAGAAATAAGCTGGCAGAGTGGCAAGGAGGCGCCACATAAGGCATTGGAAAAGTGACGCCTCAAGGGGGAGCTGGTAGGGGTCTCAGGTTCAATTCGCAAGGGCAGCAATTGGGGCCTTGTTTTTGCGTCATTAAGGTTAGGTGGTGGACGGTTTTGGGAGGCTTGAAAGGTGAAGGAAGACTTGGTCCTTGTTTTTTTAAATTCGGCTAGGTAGGTTTGACTCATTCAACCTTTTTGAATGGATGGAAGGGAGGTGTTTTAGGAGAGAAGTAGGGGATTTGGTGGGGGGTTGAGTGGTGGCCGGTTATGGGGAGCTTGGGGAGGGGTATTTTCGGTTTTTAAGGGGGCTGGGTAGATAGTAGTATAAATAGGGGGTGGGAGGTGCTCACCTTTTCACTTTTTCCACCAGTGTGCTCCCTTGCCGAAATTTTGTTCCCATTTCCTTTGGCTGCCGAAACCTTCATTCCCATCCTTTCTCTCTTCCTTTTGGACCCTTGGTCGAACCACTCATCTTTCATCCCTCCCTCTTCTTCCATTTTGCTAAATCGAAAGAACACCCCCATACTTTCCTCTCCTCTTCTCAAACCTATTTGGCTGAAACCTCTATTCCCTTTTCCTTGATTGCCGAATCTACACCTCACCCCTATGCCGTGTTCCTTTTCTTTTATATGGTAGCACCTTGGCCGAATGTTAGCATAGGTCTCGTTGGGTTTCCATTTGCAACCATTGTTAGGATAAGCCTCTGTCTGTAGCAGTCAGTTTGGTTAGTGGTGGTAAGGCTTTTTGGTAAGCTATGTATGTGATATTTCGATTAAGTTTAAGGTTGTTAAAGTATATGATGATAAGGCCGTTTGTAGGGGGAGAAGAGCCTAACGCAGGAGACCTTTTCGGGTTTCGTATAGGCACATTTGCAGAGGCATAGAGTAGCGTTTCGGGGTTGATCGGTTGTGCTAGCAATTAGGTGCGTAATCATCGCACAATTTCTCGGTTTGATTGCTAACGTTTAAAACTGTGTATTATGTGTGGTAGCCGTTTATAATGGCTTAAGTGATGAGTATCTGGTGATGGTAAGTTATTTATGATGTATGTATATACATGTATGATGTGGTAATGGTATGATATATGCATATATACGCATGTTATATGATGACTTAACATGTAGCTTTCATATAGTTACATGGGTTTTGGGCTTGATCGAGGAAGGAGGAAGTGTACACAGGATGTACGTGGTCTAATGTTAGCTCAGGCTACATTAGCGCTTGATGGTTAGCTTTGTGCTACCTCAAGGGAGGTGTGGCTCGGTGCCCATCTCGGCGGTCGATGGCTATGTGCATCACCGTAAGCAGAGTATGTTGTTGGATCACTTTGGTTGTTCGGTGGCTTAGCCACGGCCTTGAGCAGCGAGCTGCCAAGGTAAGGTTTATGGATCACGATGTGATCGGTGGGGAGTTTCCCACGGCCTTAGGCGGGGAGTCTGCTAAGGTTGGTGTACGGTTGGACAATGGGTTGGGCTGAAATGCATTCTTGCATGATTTGTTACGAATATTGTGTGGGTATGGGCCAAGCCCATACGCGTGGAAATATGTGTTGTGATTATGCACTGAGTCAGTGGACTCACTCTTTTCATTAACCATTTCAGGTGATGCGTAGATTGGACCGGGATCGGAGAGGATACATGGTGGCCCATGCAGAAAGAAGAGTTCAAATATTTTAAGCTTATTTACATTTGAAGTATCTGGGTTTAAATATTGTGTAATAAGGGCCTTTCTATTTATTTTTATTTACTTTGGAAATTACTTAATTGTTATTTTGGGTACTATTTTATTTTAATTTGATTATGACTTGGTAAAATTAAATTACTAGCTTGTGAAAATGATTTTATTCTAATTTACTTATTCAAAGTATTCATAAGTTAATAAAGTGTTCTAATATGGACATTTTTATAATATCAAGTCTGAAGTATATTTTTAAAAGAACATGGATTTTCAAAGGTTAATAAATTTATTGTTTTATTTTAAGTCAAAGAGAATTTTTCCACCGTCTTTCCGCAGTGACATAACCGGATTCGGTCGTAGTGAATGGGCCGGGTTTGGGGATGTTACAATACCCTTTTCTTAAATATCTCTGTACCGTTATATGAGAAATCATTGCTAGCGATCTACCTTATTCATCTGATTCTACATGAAGAGTATCCCCATTCTCACATCTCATCTCAATGTATTTCTTCCCACAATTAACTATTACATCATGAGTAGTCAACCAGTCCGTACCAAGAATGAGGTCGAACTCATCAAATGGTAGCAACATAAGATTTGCTTTAAAACAATGACCTCTAATCATTAATGGACAATCTTTACAAACTTTATCAACTAACACACTCTTGCCTAAAGGATTAGACACCTTAATCATAAATTCTGTAGAATCTATAGGCATGCTCAAACCGGATACTAATTTCTTGCAAATGTAAGAGTGTGTAGATTCGGGATCTATTAAAGCAATAACTTTAATGTCAAAAAGAGAAAAGGTACCCGTAATAACATCATGGGAAGATGCCTCTTCGCGAGCGCGAATGGCATAGGTCCTTGCAGGCGCTCTACCCTCGGGTCTCATGGCCTGCTCTCGGGAGTTACCTCTTCCACTTGCCCCACTTCTCGGGTTTCTCTGTGGTCTTCCTCGGACCATACTCCTGGATCTCGGGTTCTGAGCTCTTTCTTCTTTCATCATCTCTGGGCAATCTTTTATATAGTGATCTTGGGAACTGATCGCTGAAATCAAAGTTTTAAAAATTTATAAAAGAATGATCGAACCTGGAGGCTAACTCTGGCAACGATTAAAGGCAAGTGTACCTATCAAACAGTAGTATAGCTTAGGCAAGACCGGATTATCGAACCCAAAGGAACTAAAAGTATTAATATTAACTTTCTTTTTATTATTTAGCCTTAGAATTAGAGTGAAGATTGCTTTAAAACTAAATTGACAAGAACTAAACTAAGGACACAAAGACAAAAAGGACGACTTGGAAAATAGCTTGAAGAAAACTCAATTGATCACGACGATTCCCTCAGGAAGAATCCACCTAGACTTCACTTGTTATCTAACCCTCAATTATATATTTTCTTCACTTAGCTTGATCCGTAGGACTCCCTAACCTATATTAAACCCTCTCTCGAGGCGAATAATGTCTAACCTTAGGTTAATTAGTGGAACTCTCGTTCACTTATAATAACCCCCTAGGATAGCAGTAAATCGATCAATGGACTCCCATATTAGGTTTCACCCTAATCCGGCAAAATCTCGTAACCCTATCTCTAGGCGTTCGATTAACTCCGCTTAATTATGTTAGATCTACTCTTATGCAGGGTCTATTCCTCCTCCACCTAAGCACATTAGATTTGGATTAAGCAACATAATTAAGAACAAACTAAGTAATTCATCATATAACTTAAAAACCAAATAACAAGATTCGTCTAGGTTTCATCCCCTTCAGGTATCTGGGGGGTTTAGTTCATAATGAATAAAGAAAACATCACAAGAGAAAAGATAAAATAAAACATAAGAAATCCCTAAAACCCCCTGAAGGAATTGAAGGAGAATTCTGCCGTCTTGAGTAACTCCGGCTTCTTGGGATGGATCAAATGGCTATCTTCGCGTTTATTTCCTAACTCTGACCTTCTCAGCTTGGCTCCTTGGCCTAGCTTTGATGCCTTTTCAAAGGGAGCACTTAGGCGATATATATAGGCTCTTGGAATGTGATTCTTTCTCCCTAAGTATCCTTTTCCAACTGAAATTGTTCTTTCCAGCGACAGAGGCACGACCATGGCACACGCCCGTGTGGATCGCGTTCAAACCGTGTTCGGACTTTTAATTTGAGGCACGGCCGTGCGAGGCAGAGTTGAGGCTGTGCTCTAGGTGATCGTTGAGGCACGGCCGTGTGGGCTTTGGGCCAGGTCGTGACAATTTCGTACTAAGGCCCATTTACTGCATTTTGGGCCCGTTTTGAGTTCTTTTCATCCTCGGGTGCTTTCCTGGGTATAAGACATGAAAAGAAAGGATTACAAGCACCTTTTTATAAAAATCAAGGAATAAATCATCGAAAAGCATATTAAATGTGGGTTAAAATATGTTACAATTACGGTTTATCAAATACCCCCACACTTAAGCTTTTGCTTGTCCTCAAGCAAAATTCTCAACTTACAATTAAAACGAACTTTCCATGATCTACAATCTTTATGAATAATGCCTTATCATAATTCATAGATAATTCACACATGGATAATTCAACTCAAAGAGTCCTAAAGATTTAAACGAGATAAGTCATGAGTTTGTACGTCGAAAACATAGGTATCTCCCTTCAATTAAATAACTACCTTTTTAATTCAAAACCGACAAGGATTGATGTCCTCACTAAGGATTCACTCAAATCACTCTAAAGTGTTTAAGGTTCAGGAAAAGATCGCTCATAAGTCGAACCTGAAAAGTTAATCCCATAGGCTTGCTTGAAAATCAAATGTCCACCACTGTAATATGAGATGATAAACAGATCAAAAGGTCTTTGTTAGGGTTGTAACGGGGCTAGGGTTAAAGGTGTGGTTACAGGCTGAAATTAGAAGGTTAGAATCGAGATCGAATTGACAAGTACCTACCTAAGAATACCGTAATTGCATCAACGGAAAATGATAATGAACCTACTAATATGAACTCTTCTTGAAAATAAACTTTGATTTGTATAAGCTCACTTTTCATACTATTAATTCTGAATATACTTTGAATTTTTTTTTAAGAACAAACAAATTAATACAAGATCAATTTAACTACTAGAATAATAAACTTTAGGTAACTTGATCAAACCAATTCTCGAATTAGGAGTAGTCAAAAGAAAGGGTGATAACAATTACAAAGGGGCTTTGGGTTAATATTTAGTAGGTGAGTCAATAAAAAGGACTGTTAGGATCAACGGGGTTCACTAGGGGTTAGTTATGAAGGTAGGCTATTTAGTGGTGTAAGTGGGTTAAAACCTAGGTGCCTTTATCATTTATGTAATATCAACTCAAAAGTGTGGTCTCGATATGCATCTACGAGGCAAGTTCTAGAATAATAGTTCATGTAGGCACACTCATAATCAAAGAATGAGCACGAAAAAGAATGTATACTTTATAAGGTTCAAAATCTCACAAAAATTATGGGTGTTTTGACATCGTCCTTGTAAATTTCAAATTTCAAGGTAGTATTTAAAATTAGGTCAACAACCTAATAGAATTTTAATTCTTGAAAAAGAGACTTATCAAGCTTAATTCTCTAGTATTCTTTCAAATTCAATTTTCAATGCACAATTAACTATGACTTATTCTAAAACATGTCAATAGAAATCACAAATCATCAAAAATTTCATCCTAATTAGTAATATGAAAACTTTGCATAAAAACAAGACTAAAATTTGAGAATAATGAAAAAAGTTTGGCACTATTATTCCACTTTTACCCTCAGAGATTTGAGAATAATGCAAAAAAGTTAGGCATTTTTACCCCCCAACACTTAGGATGTACATTGTCCTCAATGTACAAATATAGATAATATCTTTATTTTTATAGAAAGTAAAAGTGAGGGTGTGAGGTACTCCCTAAATTCTTGGGCGGGTTCGGTGGAGAATGTGGTGAATACGGCGAAGACGTCGGTATGGTGGTGGTGTTGGTTCCCAAGCTCTGCGTTAGATGAAGAAATTAGGGAACTCGTAAAGGATTAGCCAGAGGTTATTAAGACATAATTAAACTAAACTAAATATAAAATTAAAAACAAGAAAAAAAAAAGGAAAGGAGACTAAGAAGGAAAATTAAAATAAAAGAAAAGGAGAATGGACCAAAGAGTCCTTATTGAAGGATGGTTCGCAAGGTGAGTGTGACTTCTAGGGCTATGGAGGTGGTGGCGGTGGTGAGAGTGGTGTGGTTATCGTGGTGGTTGGTGTGATTCTCTAGCAGCCTGGCGAACCTGACACTAAGAAACTAAAAGAAAATTAAACGAAAAGAGCAGTAGAGAGGTTTAGATAAGGAAATTAAAGGAGAAGAGAAACAAAAAGAAAAAACAAATTGGTCTCAAAGACTCTTGGCTTAGTGATTAGTCGAAGCTGCCGGCATGAACTCATGACGATCGTTCTCCATTGAGGAGCCTATGCTTGGCTTCTTCTGCTTCTTCGACATGATTTTGTATGGCTCAAGGGTGTTAGAGATTTATGAAGTGAAAAATCTAAGAAGTAGAAAGGTAAAAAAAAAAAAAGAAAAAGAAAGTGAAGATGAAACCAGATGAGGGGAAGGGGAAGAGCTGTGGGGTTTAAATAGTATTGAAATTCTGGCATGTTCACACACCCGTGGTGTAAGGCCGTTTCGATTTACACGGCCGCCTCACACGGCCGTGTTTGGTAGCCCATGCCCGTGTTTCAGCCCAACATGCCCGTATTTGTGAAGTCAGTAGGTGGCACGGTTGGACCGCACGGGCGTGCTCTGCCCGTGGTGTGGAAGTCAGTAGCTTCACATGGTTTAGGGGCACGACCGTGCCTTTCTGTCGGTGCCCGTGGGGAGGGTGGTTGGATCCGTGACGTTGAGGGGGTGGTTGGATTGACTTGCACGGCCCCTACTCTGTCAGTGTGGCGGTTCCGGTGGTCCACACAGCCACGGACACGGCCGTGTGTAAGGCCGTGTGGTCTGGGAATCTGCAGTTTTAGTTAGTTAAAAAGAAAAGAAAGAAAGGAAACTGAAAATAAAATTGAAAGAAAAATATGGTTAGTGCTCGGGTTGCCTCCCGAGAAGCGCTCGTTTATAGTCTTAAGCTAGACTTTCCTCGTCAAATTTTTAGGGAGGTTTGAAGGTTTTAATATCTTCCCTCATGCTTAAATTTCTTTGACAAAGTTGAAGTCGAGAAGCTGTTACCTGGAAATTGCCAAATATTGGATTGCTTACCTCGACTATTCCATGTGGGAAGATATCTTGTACCTTAAGAAGATTTTCTCCCTTTGCCTTCAGGTCTGTTGTAGTGATTTGAGGATCTGCTTTGTCTAACAGTACCTGGTCTCCTATTTTGAAGTTCTTGGATGTTCCTAGGAGCTCTTCTGGCTATTCTTCTGGTTTTACTTCGTGTGGTTCTGGCTTTTCCTTGACCTGTGTCTTTTACTCCTCTGAATTGTCGACCCTAAGGCTTTGTTCCTTGTGTGATTCTTCTTTATCGACTTGGGGTCTATGTGTTGGCTCAAGTTGTAGGTCTTGTGATGTTTCCTGCAATGAAGGTTGAACAATTTGATTATCTATTGAAGTAACTTTCTTACCTTCATCGACTGTTGTCCTGGCCGAATCGAGAGCTTGAAGATTGATCGATTCATCACTTATACAAAGTATGAGTTCACCTGTGGCAACATCAATTTTTGTCTTGGCAGTTGCTAGAAAAGGCCTCCCTAAAATTAAAGGAATTGAATTATCCTCATCCATGTCTAAGACAACAAAGTCGACTGGGAAAACAAATTTATCAATTTTTACGAGAACATCTTCGATAATGCCCCTAGGAATTCTAACAGTTTTATCAGCTAGTTGAATACTCATCCTAGTTTGTTTGGGCTTCCCTAAACCTAGTCGTTTAAACAGTGAATAAGGCATGGCATTTATGCTTGCCCCTAAATTAGCTAACGCATTATCAATATGTAAACTACCAAGTAAACATGGAATTGTAAAACTCCCTGGATCTTTTAGTTTCTGTGGTAGTCTATTTTGTAACATTGCCGAGCATGTTGCGTTTAGTTCCACGTGATGCTCTTCATCTATTTTGCGTTTATTGGTCAAGAGCTGTCTTAAGAATTTCTTCGAGTCTAGCATCTAAAAAAGAGATTCAAGAAGAGGTAAGTTAATATGTAATTTCTTTAAAAGTTTAAGGAACTTACCGAACTGTTCTTCTGAATCGTCTCTTTTTATGGCTTCGAGGTAAGGTATACGAGGTTGGTACTCTTTGATTACCGATTTTGGCTTTTCTTGCGTGACCTCTGTTTTACCTTCGTCTACTTTATTTTCTGGCCTTGGATCAGGTTCATCTAACCCCTTATTATCCCGAGCTGTGATGGCTTGGATTTGCTCCTTAGGGTTAATTTCAGTGTTGCTTGGTAGACGTCCTTGCGGTCGTTCTAACATCAGCTTTGCGAGTTGTTCGACTGCATTAGTGACTTCTTTGACTGACTTAGTAATTTCCCCGATTCGGCTCTCATTGCTATTGAGTGTTCTCTCAGTTTCTTGGATACGTTTTTCCGTGTCTGCTGAGAATTTTGCCATCATCTCCTCGAGGGTTGGTTTCTTCTCTTGAGAGTAGGGCTGATTTTGGAAATTTTAAGGAGGTTGTTGCCTTTGATTTCCTTGATTTCCTTGAACTCCCCACGAAAAATTTGGGTGGTTCCTCCAACCTGGATTGTAAGTTTTACTATAAGGATTATTATTGGATCGGAAATTATTACCTATATAGTTCATCTGTTCGCTCCCTGCTTCCGATTGGTAGGATGGGTACTCAAGATTTGCCACGGTTCCACTTGCGTCACACTGCATGACTGGATGTGCCTGCGAAGAACACAAACTATCAAGCTTTTTATTCATCATCTCTAGCTGCGTTGATAGCATGGTCACTGCATCGACGTTAAAGACTCCTGCTGATTTTGTCGGTTTGGTTCTTGAAGCCTGCCGTTGATAATTATTCAGTGACATCTCCTCAATGAACTCGTAGGCTGCTTCTGGAGTTTTGTTGTTCAGGGTTCCACCGGCGGCTGAATCAATCAGTTGCCTCGTTGAGGGGTTTACACCGTTATAAAAGGTTTGGAATTGTAACCACAGGGGTAAGCCATGGTGTGGGCATCTCCTCAAGAGATCCTTGAATCTCTCCCATGCGTCGTATAATGTCTCTAAATCCATCTGCACAAAAAAAGAGATATCATTCCGTAATTTGGCCGTTTTGGCCGGTGGAAAATATTTCATTAAAAAATTTTCGGTCATTTGATCTGATGTAGTGATTGACCCTCGTTGTAACGAGTTTAGCCACTGTTTAGATTTATTTCTCAATGAAAATGGAAATAACTGAAGACGTATGGCATCATCAGAATCGCCATTTATTTTGAAGGTATCACAAAACTCTAAAAAGTTAGCTATATGTGTGTTTGGATCTTCGTCCTGCAAACCATCAAATTGAACAAATTGTTGAATCATTTGTATTGTGTTAGGCTTTAATTCAAAATTATTAGCAGATATAGTAGGCCTAACAATACTCAATTCTGCTCCTGTTAAATGCAGTTTCGCATAATCAAACATTGTACGTGGAGTAATATTTTCCCCCACGCCGCGTGGTGGTGGGTTGTTTTCGTCCATCCCTTCAGCAGGATTGGATCTGCCTTCTTCCTCTATTTCTATGTAATCTAAGGCTTGCCTAGTTTCTCGATGATTCCTGCGAGCGGTGGCTTCGATTTCACTATTGTATACCAAAGATCCTCTTGGGTTCCTTCTAGCCATAAACTAGAGGTACCTGCTAGGAAAAGATAGAAAGAAAATTTCAGCAAAAAGTAAAAATAGGAATAAAAACAAAAATAAATTGCAAAAAATAAAAATTATGGCTAAAGTAATAAAAATAGAGTTTTCTTAATATTTTAGTTCCCCGACAACGGCGCAAAAAATTTGATTGCTGAAATCAGAGTTTTAAAAATTTATAAAAGAATGATCGAACCTAGAGGCTAACTCTGACAATGATTAAAGGCAAGTGTACCTATCAAACAGTAGTATAGCTTAGGCAAGACCGGATTATCGAACCCAAAGGAACTAAAATTATTAATATTAACTTTCTTTTTATTAATTATGTTAGAATTTGACCCTAATTGGAACGGTGGTTTCGGGACCACGAATCCGAGTCTGAAGAATATTTAAATATTATTTTCTGTGTTTATTATATGTGAATTATTATTTGTGAAAGTTTCGTATGAAAATTTGATAGTTTGTGTGTTTATTTTTAACAAAAGGACTTAATCGCGTAAAGTGCAAAAGTTATAAAATAAAGTGTAAGTGTTAAATTGTTGATGGCTTTTTAATATGAGGTCTTTAATGGGCAAATAGCCCATTTTCAATGGTAGTGGGCGGCAAAGGTCTAATATAGCCTTAAGAAATATGTTATGTTTATTATTTATTAAAGGTTAAAAAAGTAAACTATTAATAATGTTAATATATGATATATTATATGAAATTAGAAACCATTTTTTTTGTTCATCATCTCTCATTGCCGAAAGTTAGAAAACAAAAAGGGGTTTAAAAGCTTTGAAACATTCGGCCATCATCTAGCTCAATTCAAGGTGTGTTTTACTTCGGTTTTTGATAATTTTTACGTTTTTTAAATCATTGCTTCGAATACTTCAAGACCCATGTTTGAATTTTTGATTTTGATGAATATTTTGAAATGTGCCATTGATGAGTTCATGAGTTTTATGATGATAGTTGATGAATTATGAAATATATATGTTAGATTAATATGTTTTGTATTGAGATTTATGGTAATTTTGAGTAATTAGGGCTAAATCGAGAAAATAAATCTTTGAGGGGTTAAAATGCAAAATAAATGAAATGTAGGGACTTATATAGTCATGAGAAAGATTCGGCCCTAAAGGATTGAATTCAAATTATGTGTATTTTGTGTTTTGTGCAATAAGAACTAAATTGTAAAAGTTGTAAATGTCAGGGGTAAAATAGTAATTTACCTATTTATGTGTTTTAGGACTAAATTGAGATGAAATGTGCTTGAAAGAGCTTATTTTAAATATGTTTAGATCAAGAACAAAGAAAATCGGATTTGGATCGGGGAAAAGCGAAAGTTCACGAATAGCCGGTCTTCGTAGTCCGTCGATAGTCGAGGTAAGTCTTTAAGCAAGATAATATCGTAAGTATCGATTTTAACCTAGTCTATATGTCGAATTATGAATTTGTGAATTTAAATATGCCAAAGCCGAATGTGTTAATGTAATGCAGCAATGATATTGATAATATGTAATGTGAATTAGTTGGTTCGGTAATATGAATATTCGGGCTTATGCCTAGCAGGCCTTGTGCCGGTGAACTATATCGGGCTTATTGCCTAGCAGTCTTATAGCCGGTGAATGAATATCAGACATTTGGTCTAGCAGGCTTAGTGTCGGTGTGTGATTCAGGCTTATGCCTAGCGGGTTTTATACCGGTGATTGTTAATACTAGCTTATGTTTATGAATGAAATGGTTGAGTTATGATGGCATTCGAATAAGCCAAGGTTTATTACCATAGTCTGAGTGTTCGGCCGAAAGGTATGTATTGAATCAAATTTATGATATATGTGATGCTTCTTGAATAAGCAAGTTGATAGAAATGTGTTCGTATATTCGGTACGTAAGATACGTGAGTAGAAATGACATTGAGTTGGTATGTTTACTTGCTTACTTGAGATTATTATATGGATATGAGAAATTTTGCCTATATAGGTTCGCCATGAGTTATATATATATATATATAGATAATTGTATACATTCAATTATGTGAAATCACCTTATATGTACAGGGAAGATATTATTCGGTTGTAGGTGGAAATACATATATCTTTGATTAGCGATCGGGGTACTTTTGATAAGTTTTACATTTTTAAGTATGCGATGAATAATATTTCTCTAGGCATGAACATTGATATTCGGCCATGATTGTACATAGGTGTTATGTTATTTCATGAATGTTAAGAATTTTATTCTGTTTAATTTAATTGAATACCTAGTTGAAATTGTTAAGTTGCTTAAGACTTACTAAGCTAAGTTAGCTTACTCTGTATGTTTTCACTCTGTTTTATAGATTGTGATCAAGCTACGGACTCAAGGAATCATCGTTGAAGTCATCCACACTATCGACTTATTTTGGTACTCTTAGAAGTTGAATTTTAAACATAAGGCATGTATAGGCTAGCTTGATATTTTGAAGGATACTGTGTTAATGTTTATAGCCGTGCGAAAATGGCTTGTCTTTTATTTATTAACCTAAGGTTATGCAAATCTTGATTATGGTAAAAGTGCAAGTTTACTTGGATAATGATTATGGATGTGTTTTTAAATCATGCTAAGCAAAACATTGGAATATGTATGTTTGATATGTAATCACCTATGTGAGTCTTTGATAGACCTTTTGAGTGTGAATAGGTGTGGTAGTTTAATAAGTTTGGATTAAGGATTCGGTGTATATTATTTTGATGTGTAATTTGGTAGCATGGATTAACCTTGTAAACTTTGTATTCGGTAATATGGGAAACTAATGGACATGTACTTGAATGGCATATTCGGTTATGAAAGTCATAGGTGCATGAGTATCAAATTCATTTTATGTGAATTAGTACTGAGATAGACAAATGATAGGAATATGGTCTTGATGGCATTCGGCCATATGCTTGATTATTATAAAATTTCAATTGGTAATATATGTATGCATGTGTTAGTAGTTTGATTGATTTTTGAGTCTATTATGTCATGCATAACATTTACTAAATTATCATTTTAGAAGGTGATCTTATTATGCATATCGAGACAAAAGAGGTTGCATTTGAGAAATTAGTATATGCTTGAATGATTTGCAAATTAGGTACGGTTGGTGCATGCATAAGTAATGAATAAGTTGTATAAATATTTGTGGCTCAATTATGCGCATGTCAACAAATTAAAGTGTGCATTGGATCGATTGAGTGTTAGTTCTTTTTTATTTTGGTATGAGAAATGTACATGTGATCTCATATATGTTTATTTAAATGCCATGATTATTACATAGTTGAGAACTAATTATGTGTATATATAAATATTAGGTTAAGGTGACTTAGTTTATTAAATGAATAGAACCAATCTGTAGATCGTTGCAATGACCCATTTGGAATATATATATATATATGTGAACATTCTTATAATAGTTAGTCTATTGAATGAGGTATGTTTTAAATCATCTTTTATATATGTTGTATGGTATGCATAAATGTTCATAGTATGTTCGGATTATGTTCTTTAATGATTACGCTGTATATGACTTAAGTGATTGATTAAAAGTTGTGATATAACTAGCAATGCCCCGTAACCCTAATCCGGTGACGGATACGGGTTGAGGGTGTTACATTTGATTGGTATCAGAGCTTATGATTTAGTCGATTCTAGGACTACCGTAGCGCGTGTGAGTCTAGCTATACATGCCTTAACTTGATAATACGATAGTGTGATGACTTCTGACATTTAAATTGTGTTTTATATAGTAAATGGATCCTGAAAGAGCCGTAGCTGATGATGTAAAGAGCGTAGCACCTGATCTCGCACATGGGTCAGGCCGATAGACTCTCGACCTGTCTCGGGTAGCCATGAGAGGGAGGCTAAGCAAGCCTTCTACCAGATGATGAATGAATGGTTTACCCAGTTTATCCAGACTAATCCGGCTGTACAACAACCTCCACCCCCGAATAACCCAACTCCGATACCTTCAGCACCTCCGATGATAGATCCGATGAGGTCTAGTAGGCCTCCTGTTGATAAAATCAGGAAATATGGGGCCGAAGAATTTAAAGCTAATGTTGATGACGATTGAGAACGAGCTGAGATGCGGCTTGATAATACCATCCGGGTGCTTGATGAGCTGTCATGTACTCCAGACGAATGTTTGAAGTGTGCTATATCCTTATTACGGGACACCGCATATCACTGGTGGAATACACTAGTATCGGTGGTTCCGGGGGAGAAAGTGACCTGGGAATTCTTTCAAATAGAATTCCATAAAAAGTACATCAGTCAGAGATTCATTGATCAAAAACGAAAAGAATTTCTGGAATTGGAACAGGGTCGAATGACCGTGACTGAGTACGAACGGAAATTTGTCAGACTGAGCCGATATGCCCGTTAATGTATGTCAACTGAAGCTATTATGTGTAAATGATTTGAAGACGGTCTGAATGAAGATATTAAATTGCTAGTGGGCATACTCGAGATTAAAGAGTTCGTAGTACTTGTCGAACGAGCTTGCAAAGCCGAAGAGCTTGGAAAAGAGAAAAGAAAAGCCGAGTTTGAAGCTAGAGACATTCGAAAAAGATCATCGAGTAAGACCTTTCATTCGGCACCAAAGAAATTTAAAGATGAATCCAGTCTACATAAGGCTACTTCAGACTTCTCTAGACGAGATCGACCTCCTGTGGGTTCTGGAGCCACTTCGATGGCTAGTGTTGGTAATGTTCAGCAAAGTCGAGCTGAGTGCAAGCATTATGGAAAATGGCATTCTGGGAGTTGTAGATTTTGTGATCGGTCCTGCTTTAAATGTGGATTGTCGGACCATTTTATTCGAGAGTGCCGATGCTAGCCAAGCAAAATACGGTTCAGAATACAAGACCGAGTAACGCGTCAGCACGAGGTAGACCACCCAGATGTTCAAGGAATATAGGTGGCAGTCAGAGAGGAACAAAGGACGCTGCAATTCAATCTGAGGCTCGAGCACCTGCTAGAGCATATGCTATACGTGCCAGAGAGGATGCTTCTTCCCCAGATGTTATCACCGATACTTTCACTCTTTATGATACTACTGTGATTGCATTGATTGATCCGGGTTCGACTCATTCTTACCTGTGTGAAACATTTGTATCCAGTAAGACTCTGCCTGTTGAGTCTACTAAGTTTGTAGTTCGAGTATCAAACCCCTTGGGTCGGTGTGTTCTAGTCGACAAAGTGTGTAAAGGTTGCCCGTTGATGATTCGGGATTCATGCTTCCCAGCTGATTTAATGTTGTTGTCTTTCGACGAGTTCGATATAATTTTGGGAATGGACTAGTTAACTTTGCACGACGCTGTTGTCAATTGCAAGAGAAAGACCATTGATTTGAGATGTTAGAGCAGTGAAATTATTCGGATCGAATCTATTGATCTAAATGGGTTACCAGCAGTAATATCTTCTATGCTAGCTCGGAAGTATATGTGGAAAGGGTATGAAGCTTACTTTTCTTACGTGCTTGATAGTAAAGTGACTGAAAAGTAGATTGAATCCGTACCAATTGTGTGTGAATACACCGATGTGTTTCCTGAAGAACTACCGGGTTTACCACCTGTCCGAGAAATAGAGTTTGGTATTGAATTAGTACCAGGGATGACTCCGATTTCGATAGCTCTGTATCGGATGGCACCTACAGAATTAAAAGAGTTAAAAGCACAGTTGCAAGAGTTAACAGATAGGGGCTTTGCACGATCGAGCTTCTCTCCCTGGGGTGCACCAGTTTTATTTGTGAAAAAGAAAGACAGGACTATGCGAATGTGCATCGATTACCGACAACTCAACAAGGTAACTATAAAGAATAAATACCCGTTGCCACGGATTGATGACTTGTTCGATCAGTTGAAAGGGGCTTCAGTGTTTTCAAAGATAGATTTGAGATCGGGCTATTATCAGTTGTGAGTCAGAGATTCCAATGTGCCAAAGACTGCTTTCCGAACGAGGTATGGACATTATGAGTTTTTGGTTATGCCTTTTGGGCTTACTAATGCACCTGCTATTTTTATGGATCTGATGAATCGGATTTTCAGACAGTATTTGGATCGATTTGTGGTAGTGTTTATAGATGATATTCTAATCTACTCCAGAGATGAAACCGAGCATGCTGAGTATCTAAGATTGGTGCTACAAACTTTGCGAGATAAGCAGTTGTATGCGAAGTTTAGCAAATGTGAGTTCTGGTTAAGTGAAGTCAGTTTCCTAGGCCACATTATTTCAGCATCAGGTATTCGGGTTGATTCGAATAAAATATCGGCTATACTCGATTGGAAACCCCCGAAGAATGTTTCTGAAATTTGAAGCTTTCTGGGACTTGCTGGTTACTACAGACAATTTGTGAAAGGTTTTTCTATAATAGCTACCCCGTTGACAAAGCTATTACAGAAAGACACTAAATTTGAATGGTCGGAAAAGTGTTAGAAAAGTTTCGATCAGTTGAAAGCCCTTTTGACCAAAGCTCCAGTGTTAGTTCAGCCTGAATCGGGTAAAGAATTTGTTGTTTATAGTGATGCTTCTTTAAATGGTTTGGGTTGCGTTTTGATGCAGGAAGGCAAAGTCGTAGCCTATGCTTCGAGGCAATTGAAGCCACATGAAAGAAATTACCCGACACATGATTTGGAGCTAGCAGCTATTGTATTCACGTTGAAGATTTGGCGTCATTACTTGTTCGGGGAGAAATGTCATGTCTATTCAGATCACAAAAGTTTGAAGTATCTGATGACTCAGAAAGATCTGAACTTGAGACAACGCAAATGGTTAGAGCTGTTGAAAGATTACGAGCTAGTGATTGACTACCATCCGGGGAAAGCCAATGTTGTTGCGGACGCCTTAAGTCGGAAGTCAATATTTGCTCTTCGTGCATTGAATGCACATATGGCTATGTCTGGTGATGGTTCGATAGTAGCCGAATTAAAAGCAAGACCGTTGTTTATGCAACAAATTTGTGATGCTCAGAGAGTTGACAAAGATACGATGGCAAGACGAATTCAGTGTGAAAGTAATGCAGAGTCAGAGTTTCGAATTGATGAAAATGATTGTTTGAACTTCAAAGGCCGAATATGTGTTCCGAGGAACGTGAATTTGATTCAGATGTTGTTGAATGAGGCTCATAATAGTCGATTGTCGGTACATCCGGGTAGCACAAAAATGTATAATGATTTGAAACAATTCTATTGGTGGCCTGGTATGAAACGGGATATATCTGAATTTGTCTCGAAGTGCTTAATTTGTCAGCAAGTAAAAGCCGAACATCAGGTGCCTTCTGGGTTACTTCAGCCGATCATGATACCTGAATGGAAATGGGACAGAATTGCTATGGATTTTGTATCCGGTTTGCCTACGACCCCGAGCAAGAAAGATGCAATTTGGGTTATAGTAGATAGACTAACCAAATCAGCTCACTTCATCCCAGTTCGTACGAACTATTCGCTCGATAAGCTTGCTGAGTTGTATGTATCTTAAATTGTGAGATTACATGGTGTGCCGATTTCTGTTGTTTCGGACAGAGACTCGAGATTCACGTTGCGGTTTTGGAAGAAGCTGCAAGATGCTTTGGGTACCAAACTACATTTTAGCACAGCTTTCCATCCGCAGACAGATGGTCAGTCTAAACGAACTATTCAGATACTTGAGGATATGTTAAGGTGTTGCGTCCTCGAGTTTGAAGGTACGTGGGAACGATACTTACCTTTGATTGAATTTTCTTACAATAATAGCTTTCAATCTAGTATCAAAATGGCACCTTACGAAGCTTTGTACGGCCGCAAGTGTCGTACACCATTGTACTGGACCGAGCTCAATGATAACAAGATACATGGGGTTGCTTTGATTAAAGAGACTGAACAGAAAGTATCAATAATCCGAGATAGTTTGAAAGTTGCATCAGATCGCCAAAAGTCATACGCGGATTTGAAACGTAAAGACATTGAGTTTCAGGTTGGGGATTGGGTATTTTTGAAAGTGTCTCCGTGGAAGAAAGTGCTTCGATTCGGTCGAAAAGGCAAATTAAGTCCAAGGTTCATCGGACCGTCTGAGATCATCGAACATATCGGGCCTGTTGCTTATAGATTGAAGTTACCTTCTGAATTAGAAAAGATACACAACGTGTTTCACGTTTTGATGCTTCGTAGATATAGAACCGATCCGTCACATGTGATCGCCCCGTCTGAGATTGAAATCCGATCCGATATGACGTATGAGGAAGAACCATTCTGTATCTTAGCTCGTGAAGTGAAAGAGTTGAGAAATAAGAAAATTCCGTTAGTAAAAGTACTATGGAATGGTCATGGAGTAGAAGAGGCTACGTGGGAGCCTGAGGATTCAATGAGGCAACAATATCCGACTTTGTTTAACGGTAAGATTTTCGGGGACGAAAATCCCTAAGGGGGGAGAGTTGTAACAGTCTGAATTTGACCCTATTCGGAACGGTGGTTTCGGGACCACGAATCCGAGTCTGAAGAATATTTAAATATTATTTTCTGTGTTTATTATATATGAATTATTATTTGTGAAAGTTTCGTATGAAAATTTGATTGTTTATGTGTTTACTTTTAACAAAATGACTTAATCGCGTAAAGTGCAAAAGTTATAAAATAAAGTGTAAGTGTTAAATTGTTGATGGCTTTTTAATATGAGGTCTTTAATGGGCAAATAGCCCATTTTCAATGGTAGTGGGCGGCAAAGGTCTAATATAGCCTTAAGTATGTTATGTTTATTATTTATTAAAGGTTAAAATAGTAAACTATTAATAATGTTAATATATGATATATTATATGAAATTAGAAACCATTTTTTTTGTTCATCATCTCTCATTGTCGAAAGTTAGAAAACAAAAGGGGGTTTAAAAGCTTTGAAACATTCGGCCATCATCTAGCTCAATTCAAGGTGTGTTTTACTTCGGTTTTTGATAATTTTTACGTTTTTGAAATCGTTGCTTCGAATACTTCAAGACCCATGCTTGAATTTTTGATTTCGATGAATATTTTGAAATGTGCCATTGATGAGTTCATGAGTTTTATGATGATAGTTGATGAATTATGAAATATATATGTTAGATTAATATGTTTTGTATTGAGATTTACGGTAATTTTGAGTAATTAGGGCTAAATCGAGAAAATAAATCTTTGAGGGGTTAAAATGAAAAATAAATGAAATGTAGGGACTTATATAGTCATGAGAAAGATTCGGCCCTAAAGGATTGAATTCAAATTATGTGTATTTTGTGTTTTGTGCAATAAGAACTAAATTGTAAATGTTGTAAATGTCAGGGGTAAAATAGTAATTTGCCTATTTATGTGTTTTGGGACTAAATTGAGATGAAATGTGCTTGAATGAGCTTATTTTAAATATGTTTAGATCAAGAACAAAGAAAATCAGATTTGGATCGGGGAAAAGTGAAAGTTCACGAATAGCCAGTCTTCATCGTCCGTCGATAGTCGAGGTAAGTCTTTAAGCAAGATAATATTGTAAGTATCGATTTTAACCTATTATATATGCCGATTTATGAACTTGTGAATTTAAATATGCCAAATCCGAATGTGTTAATGTAATGTAGCAATGATATTGATAATGTGTAATGTGAATTAGTTGGTTCGGTAATATGAATATTCGGGCTTATGCCTAGCAGGCCTTGTGCCGGTGAACTATATCGGGCTTATTGCCTAGCAGGCTTATAGCTGATGAATGAATATCGGACCTTTGGTCTAGCAGGCTTAGTGCCGGTGTGTGATTCAGGCTTATGCCTAGCGGGTTTTATACCGGTGATTGTTAATACTAGCTTATGTTTATGTATGAAATGGTTGAGTTATGATGGCATTCGAATAAGCCAAGGTTTATTACTATAGTCTGAGTGTTCGGCCAAAAGGTATGTATCGAATCAAGTTTATGATATATGTAATGCTTCTTGAATAAGCAAGTTGATAGAAATGTGTTCGTATATTCGGTACGTAAGATACGTGATTAGAAATGACATTGAGTTGGTATGTTTACTTGCTTACTTGAGATTATTATATGGATATGAGAAATTATGCCTATATAGGTTCGCCATGAGTTATATATATATATATATATAGATAATTGTATACATTCAATTATGTGAAATCACCTTATATGTACAGGGAAGATATTATTCGGTTGTAGGTGGAAATACATATATCTTTGATTAGCGATCGGGGTACTTTTGATAAGTTTTACATTTTTAAGCATGCGATGAATAATATTTCTCTAGGCATGAACATTGATATTCGGCCATGATTGTACATAGGTGTTATGTTATTTCATGAATGTTAAGAATTTTATTCTGTTTAATTTAATTGAATACCTAGTTGAAATTGTTAAGTTGCTTAAGACTTACTAAGCTAAGTTAGCTTACTCTGTATGTTTTCACTCTGTTTTATAGATGTGATCAAGCTACGGACTCAGGGAATCATCGTTGAAGTCATCCACACTATCGACTTATTTTGGTACTCATAGAAGTTGAATTTTAAGCATAAGGCATGTATAGGCTAGCTTGATATTTTGAAGGATACTGTGTTAATGTTTATAGCCGTGTGAAAATGGCTTGTCTTTTATTTATTAACCTAAGGTTATGCAAATCTTGATTATGGTAAAAGTGCAAGTTTACTTGGATAATGATTATGGATGTGTCTTTAAATCATGCTAAGCAAAACGTTGGAATATGTATGTTTGATATGTAATGTAACATCCTGAAAAGGGCCTATGCATTTTTGGTTTAATTGTACGAAACGACATGTCTTATGTGTTATGAATGTGTTTTGAACATTTTTTGGAAACCTGGAAATGTATGGAAATGTGAAGTTTAAAAGAGGAAAGTGAACATTTTTGGAAACTAGGAAATGTAAAGAAATGATTTAGAAATGATTCAAAAGAGGAAAGTAAACATTTTTGGAAACTTGGAAATGTAAAGAAATGTCAAGTTTTAAGGTTTAAAAAGGGGAAATTAAGGCAAGGTGGCCTTAAGAAAATTAATAGGAGGAATTTGACACACAAACAGGCTTGGAAAAGTGGCCTGAAGATATCACTTAAGGCCCAGGTAGGTGACGCCACAAGCTATGCAAGTGGGCCTGAGTTCGAGTCACTTGGGGAGCAAATAAAAGAGTTTTATTTTGCTGCAAGGAGCAAGGGGGTTGGACGGGCACATGGCTAAATTCTAAGAGATTTTATTCTTTTATAATTAGTGGATAAATAAGGGATAAATAAAGGATTTATTTATCATTATTTTCAAGAGATAATTGTTGGATTAAATTCTTTTAATAAAGTGATAATTCAAGGGATAAAGCTATCAAAATAGAAGAGTGGTGGCCAAGTAAGGGACTCTAGCTAGTAAATTCGGCTATAAAAAGAAAAGAGAGGCCATTCATTCATTCACTTTTCCTTTGCCGAATTTCTTAAGCAAATTCTCCTCTCTCTGCCGAATTTCCTACAGTTTTTATTCTTCTTCTCTTTGTTAGCCAAAGCCGAAATACCTTGTGTTCTAGCCGAATCCTCCATCTTTATTCTTCCTTCTCTTTTCTTTCTAATCCCTCCAAAAGCCGGAAGTAAGCCTTTTAAGGCCATAGCCGAATATCTCAAGTGGCTTCAAGCTTAGGTGCTGTCGATTTCTTCAAAGGTAAGAACAAGTTTGATTTCTATTCTTTTCTTTTAGATTTGTCGAAAATCTAGGACTAATCTCATCAATATTCTTGTTGCCGAAACCTTGAGGAGATCTTTCGGGATTTACTAAGTGTCAACTACAAGGAAGGAGAAGTTCTTTTCCCGAAGGTACACCATAGGCCGCGTGTTCCCTAGTTATTCGGTGAGTTTCGGGATTTAAAATCCACAAGGCAAGTGTCTATAGCATTCGGCCAAGGCTTATTTTGGTATGAAGATCTATTTCTTATTTTGTTTAAAAGCCGAAATTAATTAGTTAAGTGATTTTAGTGCCTAGCCGATTGCAAGGGGACAACTCTGCGAAGTTTCGGGATTTGACTATAGTCAATTCGACACCAAGGTAAGTTTTAGTGTACTAATCCTACTAGGATTTGGATTTATGGCTGAATGGCTCTTTACTAAGTATTAAATGATTGATTAAATGTAGAGATCTAAGATCTAAGGCATTAGATCAAGCTTTTCGGGATTTGGATTGGAAACCCTAAGCGAATCAGGTGTGTACCCCACACTATTTCTCAATAAGTTTTATGGCATGTTTAATAATATATATATGTGATATTAAGAATATGAAAGTGTAAGAAAGTGGCTAAGGTACCATGTTATGGTACAAAGTACTCAGGTACGTTTCCTACTCCTACTAGGATTATGAAATATGTTAATTGTAACATGAGAATAAGAATAAGAATGTGAACTCTAGCATATTTATGCATATTACTATTATATGGGGCATATGGGTTTTATTTTGAAGGGGAAGTGAATGTGGTGACCTAAGACCACGAACACGGTGACCTAAGACCGTGATATCTGAATGTGGTGACCTAAGACCACAATAATCTGAATGTGGTGACCTAAGACCACAGTAATCTGAACGTGGTGACCTAAGACCATGAATGCGGTGACCTAAGACCGCGATATGGAGTGTAGCGGAAGGAGGGTCGACTTAGTAGTCCCCACGGTGTACGGTTGGTACGGGGGAGTGTAGCGGATGGCTTAATAGGTTTGGGTTTTGGGAATGCATCATAACTTGTATGCTATGATATGAATGTGTAATAATTGTTATGCCTGATTCGATTATGATTTAGTGTTGTGTACACATTGAGTCTATTGACTCACCCCGTTGTGGGACCATGTTTCAGGTGATGAACAGTGATGGACCGGGACGGCAGGACTTGTGGTGGCCATGCTCAACTTGAAGTCTTTATTTTAATGGACTATTAATTTTTTTAAGTACTCTGAATTATTTGGATTTATTTTATGTAATAAGGCCTTAAGGCCATAGTGCACTGTCTTATTTCTGTTTATTGTTTAATTATGTTACAAATTTTTATTAAGTTTAAAGACCAAGTAATTTATTCTTTTCTAAAAATATACTCTATATGTTTGATCACATAGAATTAAAAAGGGTTTTCTAATATGAAAATCGAATTGGTTTTCAACACAAGCCCAACCCAAACAATTTTTTTAAATCGCACAAGATTTTCACAAAGTAACAAAAGAATTTGAACCAGTTTATTTGAGGAACATACCAAATCTGGTCAAAGCTCGTGGGCCGGGTTTGGGGTGTTTCAATTTGGTATCAGAGCCCAGTTTCAAACCCTCGGCCTGGGGTTTAAGGCCAAAAATGTTTTCAAATCGAGCCCAAATGAGTTTTTGAAGATAAGCAGGTTTTCTGGCATGGCACCTAAGTCTGGCCGAAGTCCACCAGGCAAGTACCCCTAACCTTTGTGTGAATTATAGTATGAATTGTAGAAGGGTAGAACTGGAATGGCACAAGTACCCCTAACCTTTGTGTGAATTATAGTATGAATGTAGAAGGGTAGAACTGGAATGGCACGTAGTAGTATGATAAGTATTTGAAACCCTAGGACTAGTTTACCCCCCCAACTATTACATAAGACTTAATGCTTAATTAAACAAACCTATGGCTAAGTCGCCGAGTTAGGGTGTGGCAACCATTGTGCGCATGTCTAGGATTGGATCCGGAAGAGCCTGGTATTTAAGCATGAAATATTTCTTGATTAAAAAATTACTAAAATACCCCTAGTGGTAAAATTACAAAAATGCCCTTGGTTTATGAAATTTCCAAAATACCCACAGTTCTTATTAAAAAAAATTCATTACTTTATAACAAGTCCAAAAACTCTACTTCTGCAATCAAAAACTTTGATTTTGGAAAATTACGAAATTGCCCCTGACTTACAAAATTACCAAAATGACCCTGAATTTCAAAAATTTTGCAACATCACTGATTTGGAAAACAAAATCCTCAAAAATAACCCTCAAGTTTTATAAATTTTGAAATACCCCTGAATTATTAAACTTTACAAATTTACCCTGATTTGTAAAAATTTACTGAAATACCCCTGGAATTTCAAAATTTCCAAAAATACCCCGGGAATCTAAAAAAATTCCAAAATACTTTTTGACAAAATCACCAAGGAACTTTTTCTTTTGAAAAAATTACAAAAATACCCCTGTAGGACAAATTACGAAAATACCCTTGGGTAGTGAGAAAACAACAACCATGAAAACTACAACGTTTCTCTGAATGAACGAAAGTTCATAATTGAATGATGGATGTACGAATGAAAAGACTGTGTACATGTATGAATACGAAAGAACCACTTCTAAAATTCTTTTCATAAAACTTCTTCGCGAGTAATCAGTGGAATAAAGGCTAATTCATAAAATTTCTTAATTAGATTAAAGCACGATCGTAGAAATGAGCTCTGGAGGACGTGGTTCTGGAATACCTTAATCACCTTGTTCGTTGTAAAGTCAGTTCGTTCTTATGTGGCTAGTAAGGTGTATGGAACCTTGATTGTAAACTAAGAGAATGTGCCTAGAAAGTATGATAGTTTCTTAAGATCAGAGTGCGCAGTAGTAGCGTAGTGTGGTGAGTTAGACCGTACGATTGTTCGTTAATAAGTAATTTCGAGGACGAAATTATTTTTAAGGTGGGTAGAACTGTAACATCCTGAAAAGGGCCTATGCATTTTTGGTTTAATTGTACGAAATGACATGTCTTATGTGTTATGAATGTGTTTTGAACATTTTTTGGAAACCTGGAAATGTATGGAAATGTGAAGTTTAAAAGAGGAAAGTGAACATTTTTGGAAACTAGGAAATGTAAAGAAATGATTTAGAAATGATTCAAAAGAGGAAAGTAAACATTTCGGGAAACTTGGAAATGTAAGGAAATGTTAAGTTTAAAGGAGGCAAACGAAAATTTTTGGAAACTTGGAAATGTAAAGAAATGTCAAGTTTTAAGGTTTAAAAAGGGGAAATTAAGGCAAGGTGGCCTTAAGAAAATTAATAGGAGGAATTTGACACACAAACAGGCTTGGAAAAGTGGCCTGAAGATATCACTTAAGGCCCAGGTAGGTGACGCCACAAGCTATGCAAGTGGGCCTGAGTTCGAGTCACTTGGGGAGCAAATAAAAGAGTTTTATTTTGCTGCAATGAGCAAGGGAGTTGGACGGCACATGGCTAAATTCTAGGAGCTTTTATTCTTTTATAATTAGTGGATAAATAAGGGATAAATAAAGGATTTATTTATCATTATTTTCAAGAGATAATTGTTGGATTAAATTCTTTTAATAAAGTGATAATTCAAGGGATAAAGCTATCAAAATAGAAGAGTGGTGGCCAAGTAAGGGACTCTAGCTAGTAAATTCGGCTATAAAAGGAAAGAGAGGCCATTCATTCATTCACTTTTCCTTTGCCGAATTTCTTAAGCAAATTCTCCTCTCTCTGCCGAATTTCCTACAGTTTTTATTCTTATTCTCTTTGTTAGCCAAAGCCGAAATACCTTGTGTTCTAGCCGAATCCTCCATCTTTATTCTTCCTTCTCTTTTCTTTCTAATCCCTCCAAAAGCCGGAAGTAAGCCTTTTAAGGCCATAGCCGAATATCTCAAGTGGCTTCAAGCTTAGGTGCTGTCGATTTCTTCAAAGGTAAGAACAAGTTTGATTTCTATTCTTTTCTTTTAGATTTGTCAAAAATCTAGGACTAATCCCATCAATATTCTTGTTGCCGAAACCTTGAGGAGATCTTTCGGGATTTACTAAGTGTCAACTATAAGGAAGGAGAAGTTCTTTTCCCGAAGGTACACCATAGGCTACGTGTTCCCTAGTTATTCAGTGAGTTTCGGGATTTAAAATCCACAAGGCAAGTGTCTATAGCATTCGGCCAAGGCTTATTTTGGTATGAAGATCTATTTCTTATTTCGTTTAAAAGCCGAAACTAATTAGTTAAGTGATTTTAGTGCCTAGCCGATTGCAAGGGGACAACTCTGCGAAGTTTCGGGATTTGACTATAGTCAATTCGACACCAAGGTAAGTTTTAGTGTACTAATCCTACTAGGATTTGGATTTATGGCCGAATGGCTCTTTACTAAGTATTAAATGATTGATTAAATGTAGAGATCTAAGATCTAAGGCATTAGATCAAGCTTTTCGGGATTTGGATTGGAAACCCTAAGCGAATCAGGTGTGTACCCCACACTATTTCTCAATAAGTTTTATGGCATGTTTAATAAATATATATATGTGATATTAAGAATATGAAAGTGTAAGAAAGTGGCTAAGGTACCATGTTATGGTACAAAGTACTCAGGTACGTTTCCTACTCCTACTAGGATTATGAAATATGTTAATTGTAACATGAGAATAAGAATAAGAATGTGAACTCTGGCATATTTATGCATATTACTATTATATGGGGCATATGGGTTTTATTTTGAAGGGGAAGTGAATGTGGTGACCTAAGACCACGAACACGGTGACCTAAGACCGTGATATCTGAATGTGGTGACCTAAGACCACAGTAATCTGAACGTGGTGACCTAAGACCACGAACACGGTGACCTAAGACCGTGATATCTGAATGTGGTGACCTAAGACCACAGTAATCTGAATGTGGTGACCTAAGACCACAGTAATCTAAACGTGGTGACCTAAGACCATGAATGCGGTGACCTAAGACCGCGATATGGAGTGTAGCGGAAGGAGGGTCGACTTAGTAGTCCCCACGGTGTACAGGTTGGTACGGTATGATATGAATGTGTAATAATTGTTATGCCTGATTCGATTATGATTTAGTGTTGTGTACACATTGAGTCTGTTGACTCACCCCGTTGTGGGACCATGTTTCAAGTGATGAACAGTGATGGACCGGGACGGCAGGACTTGTGGTGGCCATGCTCAACTTGAAGTCTTTATTTTAATGGACTATTAATTTTTTTAAGTACTCTGAATTATTTGGATTTATTTTATGTAATAAGGCCTTAAGGCCATAGTGCACTATCTTATTTCTGTTTATTGTTTAATTATGTTACAAATTTTTATTAAGTTTAAAGACCAAGTAATTTATTCTTTTCTAAAAAATACTCTATATGTTTGATCACATAGAATTAAAAAGGGTTTTCTAATATGAAAATCAAATTGGTTTTCAACACAAGCCCAACCCAAACAATTTTTTTTAAATCGCACAAGATTTTCACAAAGTAACAAAAGAATTTGAACCAGTTTATTTGAGGAACATACCAAATCTGGTCAAAGCTCGTGGGTCGGGTTTGGGGTGTTTCATGTAATCACCTATATGAGTATTTGATAGACCTTTTGAGTGTGAATAGGTGTGGTAGTTTAATAAGTTTGGATTAAGGATTCGGTGTATATTATTTTGATGTGTAATTTGGTAGCATGGATTAACCTTGTAAACTTTGTATTTGGTAATATGGGAAACTAATGGACATGTGCTTGAATGGCATATTCGGTTATGAAAGTCATAGGTGCATGAGTATCAAATTCATTCTATGTGAATTAGTACTGAGATAGCCAAATGATGGGAATATGGTCTTGATGGCATTCGGCCATATGCTTGATTATTATAAAATTTCAATTGGTAATATATGTATGCATGTGTTAGTAGTTTGATTGATTTTTGAGTCTATTATGTCATGCATAACATTTACTAAATTATCATTTTAGAAGTTGATCTTATTATGCATATCGAGACAAAAGAGGTTGCATTTGAGAAATTAGTATATGCTTGAATGATTTGCAAATTAGGTACGGTTGGTGCATGCATAAGTAATGAATAAGTTGTATAAATATTTGTGGCTCAGTTATGCGCATGTCAACAAATTAAAGTGTGCATTGGATCGATTGAGTGTTAGTTCTTTTTGATTTTGGTATGAGAAATGTACATGTGATCTCATATATGTTTATTTAAATGCCATGATTATTACATAGTTGAGAACTAATTATGTGTATATATAAATATTAGGTTAAGGTGACTTAGTTTATTAAATGAATAGAACCAATCTGTAGATCGTTGCAATGACCCATTTGGAATATATATATGTGAACATTCTTATAATAGTTAGTCTATTGAATGAGGTATGTTTTAAATCATCTTTTATATATGTTGTGTGGTATGCATAAATGTTCATAGTATGTTCGGATTATGTTCTTCAATGATTACGCTGTATATGACTTAAGTGATTGATTAAAAGTTGTGATATAACTAGCAATGCCCCGTAACCCTAATCCGGCGACGGATACGGATTAGGGGTGTTACAGATAACAATTTATAACCATGAATGTACATAATTATCATACAGGTTTCATATGCATGAATTTTCCATGTCACTAACCAAGTCTTTCTAAATCGGAAAACGACTTACATATATGAGGACATCATTTTCTTTGTGCCATAACCCAGCTATGGTCTTTTCATTAAAATTTCATAGCCCAGCTATGGTCTTACATTTAAACATTGCCATGGTCCAACCATGGTCTTATCCGTCAATTCATCCTTTGCCACAAACGATGGTACTCAAATCCCGCATTCCATTAAATCTGAACATTCACTTTAATTTCATTATATAATAATATTTCATGTTTTTAACAAATAGTATAAATAAATATATAATACCATCAATCAATTCAATATAATTATCAAAGTTCAACCATACGAACTTACCTAGGCCTATTTGTAGATTTTGTAGAAATTTAAGGACTAGTCTATTAATTTCTCTTTTCCCTGTTTATCTTCGGTTTCTTGATCTACAATATAAAATTACTCATTCATTAGCATCTAATTCAATTATAATTCACTTTACAATTTATACCCTTTAATTTTCAAAATTACACATTTACCCAAAATTTTATAGTTTTTACAATTTAGTCCATTATCAATTATCCTATCAATTGAGCTAATTTTTCTCAATTAACACTTTATCTAATTATTTAGGCTACTATACAGCCTTTGATATTCAGAATTTCAACATCAATCCTAATTCTTAACTTTTCACAATTAGGTCCTAAAATCAATTTCTATCAAAATCACTAAATAAAATCATCATCTAACAAAATTAAAGCTTCAAATCCATGTTAATTCATCATAAACATCCAGCACTCATCAATTGTAACTTTCAAATTCACCCATAAAATCAAAAACTAATGAATTAGATAGTTGGGCCTGATTGCAAAAGTCTTAAAAACACAAAAATTTTAAGAAAAGAGCAAAAATTAACTCACATGAAGTGAAAATATGAAAAACCAGATTCTTGGAGACCTCCTATGGAGTTTTTGCTGAAGAAAAGTGAAGAAAAATGAAGAAATATCTAGAGATTCAATTTAGTCCAATTTTTAACTATTAAATTTTTTTTCTTTTTCCAATTTTACCCCTTGTTCACACTAGCTTTATTGTTTTCTTTTACACACTTGCCGTCCAGCCTATTCCATGGGTGTCTAATTACCCTTTTGGTCCTCTCTTAATTATTATTTGAGCTATTTAATCATTTTAGCAAGTTTTACACCTTTTTCAACTTAGTCCTTTTTACTTAATTAACTATCCAAAAGTTAAAATTTTCTAATGAAACTTTAATTCTAACTTAATGACACTCCGTAAATATTTATAAAAAAATTTAGGGCTTGGTTTATGAAATCGAGGTCTCAATACCTCAGTTTCAAAACTAATTTATTTGATAAATGTTTCTAAAACATAAATCACTAATCCATAAGCCTTTCTAAATTCACGATTGGCTCATAAATACTAAATAATAAATTTATAAGCTCACTTGTCAGATTTTAGTGATCTCAAACCACTGTTTTTGACATCACTGAAAATTGGGCTGTTACAGAAAGTTTCCAAGGGAGTGATCCAAGCTAGGCTAGTATTTGAGTAGGTGTTATTATTATCATTATTTGAACTGTGGGAATAAGGCAATGTGGTAGATTTTTTGCATGAATATTGCCATTATGTTTTGGATGATTACTTGGATTTGTTACTCTCTGAATTTATAGATGTTTGACATTAGTTTATTGGTATTGCTTAGCTTAAATAATTGACGATGCTTGAGTTGTAATTTTGGGTATTTTTTATGTCAAACTTCGGAGTTAAGATGCATGTTGAATTGATATAGGTATGGTTGTGTTAAATGCTCTGTTTTGGTGTTATTTTTGTTTTGTTTTGTGCAGAGGTATCGATAATCGGGTATTTAGTATTGATACCTTCATGATATTTCGAATGTGCAGGAAGTTAGTAACTTAATTTGGTATCGTTACCATTTCTTGAGTATCAATACTCGGGGTAAAAATACTAATACTTTTTTACTTGTATTGATAGTTTGCTGGATTTAAATTTTGCAAGAAAACAGAATGTTGATTTGGTACCAATTTTCTAAACAGTATCGAGATTGTCTATGAAAAATATCGATACCATTGAGCTAGTATCGATACCTACGTAACCTTTTGGCATTTTTTGTTAAATAGTCCTTAAGCATGCTTCTATTTCATGATATGATCGTTTAATGTATGTTTAATGAATTTTAACCTCGCCTAGGGTATTCTCCATTTGGATTCTTTATGAATGTTCAAATTTTGTTGATGTTTGCATGCTAATGAGACGTTGTGTAGTATGTGATGTTGTGACAGTGGTGTAGCGTCCTGTTACTTGGGCTCGGTGATCGGGCCGAGTATAGGATGTTATATTTGGTGGTATCAGAGCTTAGTATATCTAACACATTGACCTAAGTTAGTGATGTACGGGCTAGGGTTGCGAAACTCATGTGTCTAAATTTCTCTGAATACTTGAATTTTTGAGATGTCTCTATTTGAATTGCATGAATTTGTCTGAAATTGGGGCAAAAACAAGAACACATTGCTTTAATTCTAAAGTTTTATTGCAAGAATGTGACTTGGATCATTTTTCCGCCACTCACACCTTTGGTTTTGTTTCTGTATGTTAGATCAGATTCAATATGTCCCGTAGACATGTTAATGTTAGTGCGAATGTATTCGTATGTTCTAAGTGTATTAGCTAATAAGTGGAGAATCCTGATAGAGACTATTAAATTAGAAACAACGGTTATGAGTTCTTTAGACGAGAGTGCTGTAGTGAATAGCTGAAATTTTTAGAGAAGTTACCGTAGAACAATTTGTGGTAGTGAATAGGATCTTCAAGAAAAGTCATAGGAAGTTACAGATGATAGGAATCAGAGTTGCGCAACAAAAGTGTGATGGTTGGTTTGAAAGTAGAAATATCATATTTTGTAATTAAGCAAGAGTCGTGTCAGTATGTGAATTTTGAGGACGAAATTCCTTTTAGAGGGGAAGAGTTGTCACACCCCGAAATTGGGTTTAGAAGTTTTGAGGGTAAATTAGGAATTCTAGCTTTGAATAGGTTCATAAATTTTGAATTGTGGTAACCCGAAATTGTTTTCGACTATGGTTTTTGGAAATTAAATTAATTTTTGAAAATAAGGTAGGAAAGAACTTCAATTTTGAAAAGAAGCCTGTTTTGTAAAAAGGGTTAGATTAAGAGTGGTTTTAAAGCAAATAAACCAAGTTTTAAAATCAGCCATTTTCCCCTTTTAAACATACTTTTGACATGAATGAAAAAAAAAGAAACCCCATCATCCTTTTTCTTTATGTTGTCCATTAGAGAAGAAAATCCCAAAATTTCATCCTTCAATTTTTTGTCTCTATTACTCCAATCTCTTGTTTTCTATTATCCTTTAAACATAAAAATCCCTTTCAATTCAAAGAAAGACACCAAAAACACCATTAAATCCATTGATTTTTCTTCACGTGAGTTTTTTCGTGTTCTCAACCAAATGTTTGATTCTCCTTCAACGAAGGTAATGTTTCATTTTCCTATTATTTTTTTAATTATATCTAGCATTTTAGATTGAGTTTTTATCTATTGAATCAAGAGTTTTGAATAAATGCCAAAATTTAGGTCGTTAATGGTGAAATTCAGGATTTTGTATGAAATCGATGTTTCAAAGAGTTTTTCAACTAGTTTTGATGAGATTAGAAGGTTTTTAAACTTTCCCTAAAGTCTTGTTAAGAGAATCTAAGATTTTAATTGGTTTTCATGAAAAATGGCTATTGTATGTCGAAATTTCAGAACCATGAACCTATGTAGTTTAAAGTAGTTTGAAGGTTGAGAATTATTCTTAGATGTATAATTAGATGATTGGAATTTATTATAAGAAATGTGAATAAGTAAAGGTTAAGACATTTGAGTTTCAAGTTTGTTAGTAGAAAATTTCAATTCCAAGAGGGACTAGCCTTAGACATGTGTTTTTGTTTATTTAAGGTGTGTTATGGCTGCTAATTGATTGTGTATATTGTGTGGTTATTAGGTGTGAAGCATCAGAACCGTTAGAGGCTTCTACGAGTAAGGTGAAAGGCAAGGAAAAGATAGTTTAAGCTTTCGACAATTAGGCGAAAGTGTGAACGATAAGTGTTTGGAATCGTTACTAGTAGAAACGATTCATAGTGCTAATTGGGAGCTTAAAAGTAGCCTAAACCCCTAACCTAAGTTTCGAGTGTAAGCTTTCTTATACCCTTTTTTTAATTTGCAAAGTATGTGATTGTGTGATGTAGATTGAGTATTAAGTTGTGATATATGTGATTGTGTGATGTGGATTGAGTATTAAGTTGTGATAATGTGACATGTGATATATATTGTGATTGTTGTTGTGAATATGTTAGTTATGGGCATATTAAATATGTCGAATGACAGTGATGATATTGTGTTAGCAATATAAATGTGCAGTAAAAGTGTATAGAAAACAGTAAGTTTGTATGGATTGAATTGTGGAATGTGATGCTAATGTAACAGGTAATGTCTGTTCATTTCTATTCAAACTCGCAATTCATCTCTGATTTCAACGAGCTAGTGGAGGGACCGATTGGACATGTATGATTGGGGCTCAAATTATTTATAATTAAGTTCTAGTTTTTCACCTATTAATTCATTTAGTCACGAAGCCAGTCCACTATAATATCGTGACTAAGCTCTCCCTAACGGCATACCATTACGAAAGCAACTACTCAGTGCTCGTCAAATGACCTTATCATAAGTGTGTTACCCTCATAGGGTGTCCTTGATCTCTTTAAGATAAAATTCATTCTTCCAATATGATTCTATTTTATCTCATGGTAACCATTACAGCTTTCTTCATAAAAATTCAATTACTATTGAATAATAATTAAGTCATTCATCACAAAGACGAAAGGCCTATGACCATGTTTATTTTTCATCAACTATGTAATGCCAATGAGAGGATATCATTACCCATGTCTCGGGTTATGAATTCCATTGTTGTGAATGACGCTACATACTGCAGAATTTGTACACCCAACGCACTAGCTTTTGGCTCCTTATCTATTCGAACTCAGGCTTTCACTTACATCAAAGTGTATGAGTCATGTATATATAGTTTGTCATCCACTCAGGATTTAGATATGCCACACTATGAATATCACAAGTGAATAAATCCATAAACGGATTCAAGATCTTTTCTTCTCGAGTCCAGTCCGATGTACTGTCAGTCTAGTCAGTCACATCCATGTCTCTATCTTTTGGAAGTCATGTCTCTATCTTTTGGGAGTCATCTGCTTTGATACCCAAGATAATACATCTCCCCAGTTGCACTTGATAGACGATATATTAATCTTTCAATCAATTTAATCTTAATATTTTATAAAAATTATAAGCCTAAATTAAAGTATTGAATTTCATATTTAGTTGTACAATAACTCTATTTTCATTTTCATCAATATTTGAAATAATTAAATAAAATAATTATATATGGAAATTAAATCTAAATTTTTTCCATACAATGCGTGGAAAGAGTGGAAAATTTACAATAAAATAAATGAAAATAACAATATTAAATACAATCAGGGGAAAAATCAGGGGGCTCGGCTCCCCTAAAATGGAAAACTTTCCATTTAGGCCCTTTGAAATTATTAAAATTTTAAATTAATAAAGATAAAATTTCACTTTGCCCCCCTTAAAAATGATAAAATTTTGATTTAGTCATTTAAAAATTATAAAGATAGAGGCTATTAAAATGGTGAAATTGTAATTTTCATTTAGGCTCTTTGAAATTTTTAAAATTTTAAATTAGTAAAGGTAAAATTGCACTTTGCCCCCCTAAAATGATAAAATTTTGATTTAATCATTTAAAAATTATAAAGATAGAGGCTATTAAAATGATAAAATTGTATTTTTACTATTGTAAAAATTGTATTTTAACAAAACAAGGGTTGGTTTTTCCTTTAAAATTTTCTATTAAATTTTTTTATTACTTTTTTATAAGATGAGTTTTTCAAAATATTTCAGAATCTAATCGAAAAATTGAACCTTCAAATGTTCTAAATAAAAAAAAAACTTTAACTATTAATGTAACTTCACTTTTGATTTCTTTTTACATGTATCTTAATTAACTGTATTAATTTTTTTAAACCATTATAATGTAAAAATCATATTATTGTGTAACAATAGTCTTCAATTATAATATTATATTTCCTTAATAGCACTTAAACATTTTAATTAATAATATCATACAGTAGCAGAGTCAGAAGTTGACAGGGATTCGGCTCCCTTAAAATTAATTTTTTTTATTTAGGCCATTTATAATTTATAAAGTTTTAAAATAGTAATGGTAAAATTGTACTTTGGCCTCTCATAATGATAAAAATTTGATTGATCCTTTAAAATTATAAAAATATAAACTATTAAAATAGTGAAGTTACATTTTTTACTATAATAAAAATGTACAATTTAATTTTAACCCAAAAAATCTATTTTGGCTCTACTGCTTTTACTCTACTAAATTTGTATTCTTTTTATTTTTGTCCTCTCCTCCTTTTGTTACAAAATAACGAGGCTTTTATAGCCTTGAAAATAAAAAATAACAAAAGAAACTATTTTAATCCCTGATATTTAACGGAAAAATCTATTTTGGCCCTGAAACTTATATCCTGTTTCATTTTAATCCTCAAGCTCTTTAAAGGAAAAATCAGAACGACGCCGTTTTGAAAAGAGGCTTAATTACCATTTTAATCCCTGATATTTAACGCGCGTTTTTGATTCAATCCTTTTAATTTGTTTTAATTGTTGTTTTAACCCCTGTTTATTTGTTTTATTTTATTTTATTATTTTACATTGTATTAAACTATTCTATTATATTAAATAGTCTACATTATTTTATAATTTTTTATCTTATATATATTAAATATTAATTATTATTTGGTTTAATATTTTTTTCATTGCATTTTCTTTATTTATTTATTATATTATACACTTTTTCTACATTGTATAGTATTATATTATATCATATTTTTATTCTTATAAAATATATTTATATTGAAAAACATGTTTCATTTATATTGTTTATATTATATTTATTTAAAATCATTATATACTATTCTTTTTACTTATGCATTGTTACATTATTTATATCATATAAGTATGTAATTTTATTTATTTATTTATTAATTATTAATCTTGCATGAAAATTTTCATATTTATTTAATATTTTCTATTTTGATATTTATGGTTTTATGTTTATATTTTATTTGCCCATATTCTTTCATTTATTCATTTATAATTGCCATTGTGTAGTTATTTATTTATTGTTTTATGAATACATTTTTTGCAAAATTATCATATTTTATCTAAATATCTTTAAAATAAGGCAATGTTTTGTATTTAGAAATTCGGGAAATAGTGTCCAATCGTGCTGGGTTGCGATTTTTCGTTTGGCTAAATAACTAAATATCATTTTAACAAGTTTTGTAAATCTTGAGATGATCTTAGTTACGATGTTTAAAAAATATCGTGTCCAATCGTGCTGGATGTGATGTTTATATTCATTCGGAACGAAGAACTCTCAAATTTTTAAATCAAATTGCTCGAAGTTTTTAGAAATCATATTTTTAAAAGTTTTTTTTAAATAAGGCAATGTTTTGGTATTTAGAAAATCAGGAAATAGTGCCCAATCGTGCTGGGTTTCAATTTTCCGTTTGGCTAAATAACTAAATATCCTTTTAACAAGTTTTGTAAATCACGAGATAATTTTGGTTACGAAGGTTTTAAAATATCGTGTCCTATCGTGCTAGATGTGATGTTTATATTCCTTCGGAACAAAGAAATCTCCTGTTTTAAATCATAAAAACTTATTCTTGAGAATTCAAAACGTTGTATCCTAACTTATTGGGTGTGATGTTTTGTATCTCAAGGTAAGAATTTTCTAAAAAGATGTATCTAGCTTCGAAGTTATGAGATACTGTATCCTAACTTACTGGGTGTAATATTCTTATTTCTTTGAGATAGGTGGTCTTGGTTTACCTTCAAATAAAAGGATCTTATTTTAAACTTTTTTTTTAAATTTCAGACATTTGGACATTATTTTATCAATTAGGTACCAATTTTTGGGCGTTATGAGGGTGCTAACCCTTCCTCATACGTAACCGACTCCAGAACCCATTTTCTCGTTTTTTTCGTAGACCAAAATCAAGTGCTTTAAAATGAAACGTTTTACAAGGTGATCCAATCACACCTAAGTAAAAGGATTGGTGGCAACTCCCATTTTCGTTTTTAAAAAAAAAGTCGATCCCCGTTTTTAAATCTGATATTTTAAAATGGTTTCGACATGTTGCATTTGGTTTTATGATTCTATTTCAGGTAAATTACACCAACAGTCACTCAATTTTGATGTAGCTGATAAAACAGTCACTCTGGTTTCAATTCAGTCACTCAACTTTTGAAAAATAAAAAAACAGTCATTTTAACCCTTTTCCGTTACATACATAACGAAAAAGTGACATGGCATTTAATGGAGGGTTAGTTGTCATTTAGACAGCCCCATAGCCCTAGCTACGCAGCAGAAAAGAAGAAAAGAAGAAGAAGAAGAAGAAGAAATGGACATACCCTAGCTAATGATCGTTTTGTTCCTCCAAGGTGGAGCCACCACTTAGTTCGTTGCTATCTGTTGAATCTCTATCCCTTTTTTTTCTTCTCTTCTTCTCCTCTCTTTTTCTTTTTTATTCTTAACTCTAGTTGCCGTCGTTCATGGCCTTCTCTTGCCAATCGTCATCACCAAACGGCTCCTCTTTGCCTCTTCTCAAATCTCACTTCAAATTTCCCAATAGACCTTCAAAATCCCAATATTAAGACCTTAACGCTTCGAACAAGGTTTCAATAGATCTTCGCTGTCCACCGTCTGATCACCATCACAACTTTTCTTTGACCAACCATGACTCTTGACCACTCAAATCATCGAACTGGTGGCTTGAGTTCTCCAACCTGCAAAACCTGAAATTGATGTTGGTTTCTTCACTTTTGATTCTCTTCTTTTTTTAGTTTTTCTTTTTTTTTACTTCTATCCTTTGATGCAGGCCAATTTGGGATTCTTGTTCTTTTTTTGCTGGTTTGATTTTAGATGCTTGCTATTTGGTTTTTTTTTTGTTTTGCTAATTTTCGTTGTTTTGTCGTCGATTTTGAATTGTAGCTTCATAACATTTCCACAAGCAAGAGGTCCGACCAAACCGATACCGATGAACGGGCTGTGATGGGATCTCCCTTGACGTTAGTCCAAGCAACAATAATGCGATCCTGGCCACATCATGTTTCGACACAACTCGCTGACCTCAGAATTAGCCTAAGCTCAAGGGCCCGAAGTGCAAAATAAAGCTTAAACTCAGCTCAATTTTAGCTTCTTCAAGCTCGTCTAGTTCAACCCGAGCTCATTTAGCTTACTTTTAACCCATCTTTAATTTGTTGGAATAAACTTAAATAATATTTAGTTTAAGTATTAAATGTGTTTAGTTAATTTAGTTTAATTAATTAAGTTGCTAGAATAAATTACTCATCTTAGTTAATTGAGTTCATCTTAGTTAATTAAGTTGCTGGAATAAATTACTCATCTTAGTTAATTAAGTTCATCTTAGTTAATTTAGTTGTTGGAATAACTTAGTGTTAAATGTGTTTATTTAACTTTATTGATTAAGCTTATTAAGTTTAATGTGTTTAATGTGTTTAATGTGTTTAATGTGTTTAAAAGTGTTTAATGTGTTTTAATGTGTTTGTTAATAAATACTTGTAGGTGACTATTCAGCTAGAATCAGGTACATACAAGGGGCTGTTACAAAGTGTTAAATGTGACTATTCAGTTGGAATCAGTTACATTCAAGGGGCTGTTACAACATTTAAAGAAGAGCATTATGCACCATTAAAATTTGGCAGCCTATTCCTCTTCTCCAAGGAGTTGTTCAAGAATAGCAATGGACAACAATTAAAGGAGACCATTATAAATGTTGCTAGTGTCTATTCGGCTGCCCAAGGCTGGTTTAATGAAGGAATTGAAATCATTTGGCTGCTCAAAACATTGAACTCTTCCAGCCTAAGTAATCAGCTCATTCATTCAGCTGAACTGGAACATTAAATCATGTTAAAAGTTGTTGTTACTTAGGCCTAGAGAATTCAAGAGTTTGTGCTTAGTAATTAAGTTTTATTTCACCTTATAACCACACATTAAAGCTGAATTCTTGTAACTTTTCAGCTAGGTTTCATGTAGCACTATAAATATGTTGTAATCGGCTTGTTTTGGGAACTTTTTGCCAAATTATATGAACAAGTGTTCTTTTGTGAGATTTCAAATTCTCATAGTTCTTTTCGGGTTTGACTTGACTTATCAAGCATAGTTTGTGGCGTCAATCTTTCTTTTGTAAACCGAACCTATCACTTTTGGTGTGGCATTCATTATACCTGTGGTTCCTATCACTTTTGATAGTAGGTCAAGGTTCTTTGTTGATTTTCCTAAACCGAATTCCCATAAGAGCTATTTTCACTCTCGAGTCAACAATCATTTTATTGTTGGCTCATTCTCTGCCCTTAGCCGAATTCCCTATCTATTTTTTAATTATCTTTCTTTTCGACCTTTGTTTGTAGCCATTGCCTATCTTTTCCATTCCTTTTGAAACGAACCAAGTCTTACTCAAATTCACGATTGGGCAATCTAAACGACTCAAATCATCACCGAAACGAGTTCGTATCAAACAGTTTTGATGCCAGCCTCAACATTTTCGCATTTGATTTTCAATTTTCACTACCATGGAAAAAATCAAGCTTCATGGTAGCTAAGAGCTTTTCCAAGTTCCGTCTGCCCCAATTTTTTTCCCAATTTTTTTTCCCATTCTAGGCCCTAATTTTAGGTAAATTTTGGGTAAATTCCATGTCAATCTACCACGTCAGCTAATTGAGTTTCCAATGTGGCAAGTTAACTGGCCACATCAGCCAGTCAACTTGCCACATCAGTGGTCCCATCAAGACAATAATGGAAAATGTTAATAAGTGACTGATTTGTCACTTTTTGATAATGTTAGTGACTGTTTTGTTTTTTTTCTAAAGTTGAGTAACTGAAATAAAACCTAAGTGACTGTTTTGTTAGTTACCCCAGAATTGAATTACTATTGGTGTAATTTACACTTCCATTTCACCGCAAAAATGGGAGGATTTTCCCATCATTATAAATTGGATTTGTTTTATTGAGGGTTATTACTCACTTCAATAAGATTAAATATTCTGAATTTAAAGATATAAAATGAGGGAAGAGGGACGGATTTGAAAACCGAGTGTCGAAGCTATTTTTTTTTAAAATCGACTTTTATTTTAAAAAACGAAAGATGGTAGTCGCCACTAATCCTTTTTACATGAGGTGTGATCGGATCACCTTGAAACTTGATCCTTCTGATAAAAGTTTTAATTTATTAAAACAATATTTTTCTGTCTACAAAAAATCCAAAGAACGGGTTCGGGATTCGGTTACGCACGAGGAAGGATTAGCACCCTCGTGACGCCCAAAATTAGAACCTAGTTGATTAATTAATGTCCTAATGTCGAAAATTGAAAAGAGTTTAAAATACGATCCCTCTATATTATGTTATTTTACTAAAATATTTCTTAAATAAATCGAAAAAGTATGTTAAAGACCTTCTTATCTCGAGATTAAAAGTCACATCCCGTAAGTTAGGACACGACACTTCGAATTCTTGAGAATGAGTTTGCCTTTATTATTATTTTTTTATATTTGAAATCTCACGGGTTTTAATTTTAAAATGATATTCGGTTATTTAGACCCAACGAGAAAAATCAAAACCCCGTAAGTTAGGGCACGACTTTCTCGAGTTTCCAAATACAGAAAATTGCATTATTTTGAAAACTTTCCTTTAATATCAAACGTAATATTTAATCGATGTGCACATTTTATTTGGATACAATACATCAATGGATGAATAGGTCTAAGCTTATTGTATAGTATTGGGATAAATAGAATAATATATTATAGATATATGAGTGAATGTTAGGGTAAACAAGTAGAAGATAACTATAATAATACGGATGTAATTGTAGTAATGATAGCGTAATATGCATGATAAGTAATAATAATAATAACAATAATAATAATAATTATTATTATAATACTAATGATAACAACAATAAATAAGGATAATAATAATAATAAATAATGTAATTTTTAAAGTAAAAATACAAATAATAAATAAGTAATAAATAATAGAATAATAATAATGATAATAAAGGAAAGAACGAAATGAAATAAAATAAAATGAAATAAAAATGCACAATGAATATGAAAACCAAATTTGTAAAATAAATAAATAAAATAAAATGAAATGAAAACCTAGAAAAGGCTGAAATTAAATAAAGGACCTAATTGTAGCTAAATAAAGTTAAAGGAACAAATTATAAATAATAAAATAATTAAAACAGGAGCGAGGATTAAAATGAAACATGCAAAAAGGAATAAGGATCAGATGTGAAATTATCCGAGACTCTTTAAAGCATAGGGACCAAAATGAAAGAAAAATAAATTTCATGGTAAAAATTAAAAAGAAAAAAGAAAAAATAGGACTTGATTTTAAAAAAAAAATTAAAACAGAGGGGACAAAGAAACAAATAGACCTCATCCCTATCAAACATGCGGGTCTTTGGATCGGGTCGGACCAGATTCGGGTCGTCGGGTCGTCTAAAACGACACCGTTTCAAGTATCACTCTCTTAAAATGGTCTGAGGACCAAAGTGAAAACAAAATAAAACTGAGTGGTCAAATTTAAAAAAAGAACAGGATCACATTGGAATCCTCTCAAAAAGCGGAAGGACCATGGTTGCAATTATACCCTGGCCACAAAACACGCGGATCCTCAGGTCCTGGGTCGGGCAAGAAACAAGTTAGCCAAAACGACGCCGTTTTGGTGTCTGTGCATTGGCCCAAAACGGCACCATTTTGTAAGGCCTATTTAAGTCAAAAAAATTTTAAAACTTCATTTCAGCCCCCATTCTTTAAAAAAAACTGAAGCTTTTCTTTTCTCTCCAAAAACATCCCCACGTCCGGCCTAGGGTTCCGGCAATCGGCCACCGTGGCAGCCGCTGGTCACCGGCGACGGCGCCGCCATTCTCGGTGGCCGAAAAATGCCGAAAATAGCCCTTTTTAAGCCTAAATCTAGGTCTAAAGGTGAAAGCCTAAAAAAAGAAAAAAAATGAAAAGAATCCGACCGTTGCCCTTCGACCTCTCGTATGCCCTTCTCTCGAAGCCCGAACGAAACCTCAAAGGGTTTCCATGGCTCTCGCGAACGGAGGAAACCTCCGACGGTGGCGAGATACGAAGAAACGAGTAAGTTTCAAGCCTTTTTTTTTGTTTTAATGTCTTATTTACAAAATTTAAAAAAAAAACTAAAATACATAAAAGAAAACAAATCACCTTTTTTCAACTTTGAGTTCTTTTTTAGATTGATATTGTGTGTGTAAAAAACATTGATAATGTTCACGACTTTTTATAGCCGATTTTACATAGCCTATTCTACTGTTTATATCACTATTGCTACTGCTCATGATTTCATTTTTGCTGCTATTTTTGTTCTGTTTCTGTGCTCTTTCTTTTTGCTTGTTTGCAGGCATTGACTGAGGCAGAGAAGTCGTCTTTGGTGAAATGGCAGTCAAGGGTGCCAGGCCTCGGGACAAAGCACAAGCGGGGCGACCGAGGGAGGAGCGGCGCACATAGGGCATTAGGGTTTCTACTTCTTTTTTTCTAAAAAATTTTTAATTTTTTGGGCCTGTTAAAATTTGGGCTAGGTTTTTAGTATTTTGGGCTTGTAAAATGGGACTGGACTATTTAATTATTTTATTTTTGGTTTTGTTTTTTATTTAGTCTTGGGCCTATTACAGCTACCCCTCTTTACTCGTTGTCGTGTAACGAGAATGGAGAAAAGACTTTGAAGAAGGACCAACTTCGCCCGGCCTCGCCGAATCTTGACATCTTGGAGCTCATTTTCTTCAAGTAGCATCTTTCTAACCCACTGCAACTTCAGAGGTATAGAATTTGTTGCTTCAATCTACTTCACCGCAACTTCAGGGAGAAAAGATTAGTAGCTTCAATCTGCTCCATTACAACTTCAAGGAGATAAGATTTGCTATCCTCGATCTATTGCACTGCAACTTCAGGGAGATAAGATCTGTAACTTTAATCTGCTCCACTGCAACTTCAGGAAGATAAGATTTATAATTTGTAGCTTTAATCTGTTTCACTGCCACTTCAGAGAAATAAGATTTGCTATCTTCAGTCTGCTCCACTGCAACTTCAGGGAGATAAGACTTGTAACTTCAATCTGCCCCACTGCAACTTCAGGGAGATAAGGTTTATAATTTGTAGCCTTAATCTATTCCATTGCAACTTCAGGGAAATAAGATTTGCTATCTTCAGTCTGCTCCACTGCAACTTCAGGGAGATAATATTCACTATCTTCAATCTGCTCCACTGCAACTTCAGGGAGATAAGATTTGCAATTTATGGTTTTAATCTATTTCACTGCAACTTCAGGGAAATAAAATTTGCTATCTTTAATCTGTTCCACTGCAACTTCAGGGAGATAAGATTCATAACTTGTAGCTTTAATATGTTCCACTGTACCTTCAGTGATATAAGATTTGCTATCTTCAATCTGCTCCACTGCAACCTTAGGGAGATAAGACTTGTAATTTGTAGCTTTAATCTATTCCACTACAACTTTAGGGAAATAAGATTCGCTATCTTCAATATGCTCCACTACAATTTCAAAGAGATAAGATTTGTAACTTTAACATGCCCCACTATAACTTTAGGGAGATAAGGTTTATAGCTTTAATCTGCTCTACTGCAACTTCAGAGAGATAAGATTTGCTATCTTCAGTCTGCTCCACTGCAATTTCAGGGAGATAAGACTTGTAATTTGTAGCCTTAATATGTTCCACTACAACTTCAGGGAAACAAGATTTGCTACGATGATTATAATCCGTCCCACTGTAACTTCAGGGGTATAGGATTTATGGTTTCACTGACTTCTTACACTGTTCTCTGGAGAACATGACCTGTAGAATCCATTTCATGGGCCTATTTATGCCTAGTGATTAGGATGTCATGATTAGGATGAATCAAATGCTTCTAACTAGATGTGTATGAATGATATTTGCATGAATGCAGAATGTCATTTTTCGAGAATGATCCCTTTTTAATGCTTAGGTTATCATTGCTTGCCGTTTATCAAGGTTCTATCACTGATGTGTTACCATGCCTTCTTGTTCAGCTGGTGTCTTTAACAGAAAATCTGAATAAATGGTTATAATTTAAACTATTCTTTTTCAAATGTTTACAACCCTTAAGTTCGGTTGGTTCAGAATAGTGTTCCTGATTTCAGATCCTTGTACTATTTAGAAAACCTTTCAGAGTAATATGCAGAACTCATTTTACTTGAATATTATTAGTCCATTAATCGTTATTTCAATGTAAAAATGCTTGAAAAAGATTATCACAATGGACAAAAAGGAATTTTATTGAGAGCAAGGCTCAAAATGAATTGATTAATCAAAGATAGCAAACATTACTGAAATACAAGATCAATAAGATGAAAATAGCTGCCCCAGATATCACAGCACGAGCTTCCTCACACTAACTTCTTGAGGACCATCTTGAATTTGATATGTGTTTAGGAGATCTAAAGTGCTTCATTGATGCCCCAAGACGTAGCATCCCTCTCCCTTGTAAATTCAGGGATAACAAGACTACCATGTGCCCTAGCTTTGATCAAAATTTGAATTGCCCTTTTCCAGGTTTTCAACACAAAACCCCTTTGGTCTCAAGAAACCCTTTGTGGGTTTTCACTTGACCTCTCCCCCCTTTTTTTAGGTGAAGTACTTCTTGACTGAATTTGAATTCACAGGATTAGGCAAGCTTTTGCCATCCATATCAGTCAAAATCAACTTTCCTCCAACAAAAGCATTCTTTACCACATAAGGTCCTTCCTAGTTTGGCATCCACTTTCCTCTGAAATCCTTTTGTATGGGGATTTCAATTCCAGGTCCCTCTCATGGAATTCTATGGGACGAACCTTTTTGTTGTAAGCTCGCATCATTCGCTTTTAGTACATCTGACCATGACAGATGGCTTTCAACCTTTTCTCTTCAATCAAGTTTAGCTAATCATATCGGGATTGGATCCATTCTGCTTCATCCAACTTCAGTTCTGCCAAAACTCTGAGAGAATGAATCTCAACTTCAATGGTAAAATCGCCTCCATTCTATAAACCAAAGAGAATGGCGTTGCCCCAGTGGAGGTCCTGACAGACATTCGATAAGCATATAGAGAAAATGGTAAATTCTCATGCCAATCTTTATAAGTCTCAGTCATTTTCCCCATGATCTTCTTGATATTCTTATTAGCTACCTCCATCGCACCATTCATTTTTGGACGATATGGTGACGAGTTGTGGTGTTTGATCTTGAATTGACTACAGACCTCTGCTATCGTATTGTTCTTTAAGTTCAATGTATTGTCAGAGATGATTCTTTCTGGCATTCCATACTGACATATGATTTCTTTCTTCAATAATTTGCTGACTGTTGACTTCGTGACATTAGCATATGAAGCGGCTTCTACCCACTTTGTAAAGTAATCGATGACCACGAAGATGAACCGATGCCTGTTACATGCATTACATGAGATTGGCCTAATGACATTCATGCCCCACATAGAGAAAGGCCACAGAGAAGTCATAACATGAAGAAGTGAGGTAGGTACATGAACTTTATCTCCATAAATTTGACACTTATGGCATTTCTTGGCATAACTGATGCAATCTCCTTCCATAGTGGACCAGTAATACCCGAATATCATGATTTGCCTAGCCATTGTAAAACCATTGGCATGTGTTCCACAGACACCCTCGTGGGCTTCTTCCAAGATTTTCTTAGCCTCGACAGTGTCTACAGATCTTAGTAGCACTTGATCCTTTCTCTTTTTATATATGATCTCCCCATCTAAGACATAGTCACTGGCCAGTCTTCTTAACGTCCTTTTATTATTCTCAGTTGCTTGGTCAGGGTATTCACGATTCTTCACATACCGCAATATATCATGGTACCAAGGGTGATCATCCCTTTCTTCTTCTTCTTCTTTGATGTTGTAACAATGAGTCTCATAAATACTCATCTGGATAGGTTTCACATCCTCTTGTTTGTTCACTTTGACCATCGAAGCCAATGTGGCCAAAGCATCAGTCATTTAATTTTCTTCTTGTTGAAGATAGCAGAAAGTGATGTCATCAAACTCTTCAATTAGCTCTAGAACCAGCCTTCGATAATTAATCAACTTGGGGTCTCTCGTCTCCCATTCACCTTTGAATTGATAGATTACTAGTGCAGAATCTCCATATACCTCTAGCACTTTGATCTTACGTTCTATGGCTGCACGGATTCCCACGATGCATGCTTCATATTCTGCCATATTATTCGTGCAGTCAAAATCCAATTTGCTAGTAAAGGGATAATGATCGCTGAAATCAGAGCTTTAAAATTTATAAAAGAATGATCAAACCTGGAGACTAACTCTGACAACGATTAAAGGCAAGTGTACCTATCGAGCAGTAGTATAGCTTAGGCAAGACCGGATTATCGAACCCAAAGGAACTAAAAGTATTAATACTAACTTTCTTTTTATTATTTAGCCTTAAAAACGGAGTGAAGTTACTTTTAAACTAAATTGATGACGACTAAGCTAAGGACACAAAGACAAAAAGAAAAATTTGGAAAATAACTTGAAGAAAAACTCAATTGATCACGACGATACCCTCAGGAAGAATCCACCTAGACTTCACTTGTTACCTAACCCTGAATTATACGATTTCTTTACTTAGCTTGATCCGTATGACTCCCTAACCTATATTAAACCTTCTCTTGAGGCGAATAATGTCTAACCCAAGGTTAATTAGTGGAACTCTCGCTCACTTATAATAACCCCTTAGAATAACAGTAAATCGATCAATGGACTCCCATATTAGGTTTCACCCTAATCCGGCAAAATCTTGTAACCCTATCTCTAGGCGTTCGATCAACTCCGCTTAATTATGTTAGATCTACTCTTAGGCAGGGTCTATTCCTCCTCCATCTAAGCACATCAGATTTGGATTAAACAACATAATTAAGAACAAACTAAGTAATTTATAATATAATTCAGAAATCACATAACAAGATTCATTTAGGTTTCATCCCCTTCAGGTATCTGAGGGGTTTAGTTCATAATGAATAAAAAGAACATCTCAAGAGAAAAGATAAAACAAAACATAAGAAAATCCTAAAACCCCCTGAAGGAATTGAAGGAGAATTCCGCTGTTTTGAGTATAACTCCGACTTCTTGGGATGGATCAATTGGCTATCCTCGCGTTATTCCCTAACTCTGACCTTCTCGGCTTGGCTCCTTGGCCTAGCTTTGACGCCTTCGGCTTCTGCCAAACTCCCCTTTCAAGTTGCCCCCTTGGGTGTTTATATAGACTTTGTGATGCCTTACTTAGCCCCTAAGTATCCTAATTCAAGTAGAATTCCTAATAGGGTGTTTGAATAGGCTTTGGAAAGTGTTTCTTTGCCTCCAAGTATCCTTTCCCGAATGAAATTTCTCTTTCCAGCGACAGGGACACGGCCATGGCACACGCCCATGTGGATTGTGGCCAGGCCGTGCTTGGACTTTTAATGAGGCATGGCCGTGTTAGTTTTGGGCCAGGCCGTGTCAATTTCTTTATTGGCCCAATTTGGTCCGTTTTAAGCCCGTTTCTTGTTCTTTTCATCCTTGGGTGCTTTCCTGAGTATAAAACATGAAAAGAAAGGATTAAGATCACCTTTTTACATAAATTAGGAATAAGTCATCCAAAAACAAGCTAAATGTGGGATTAAAATATGTTATAATTACGGTTTATCAAATAATGATCTCCGTTTGGGGATATCATGACTGCCCTGATTTCGTTGCCCACAACATTTGAGGCTCCATCGAAGTTTAGCTTCCAAGGATGACCTTTTTGAGAGTCTTCTTCAGTGGTTGCAACATACATTAGATCTTCATTCGGGAAATCAAAGTTTAAAGGCTCGTAATCTTCTAGAGCCCTACTGGTTAGAAAATCTGCTATTGCGCTCCCTTTTACAGCCTTTTGATTCACATAGACTATATCAAATTCAGAAAGTAGAATTTGCCACTGAGCCATTCTTCCATTCAAAGTAGTCGACTCCATCATGTACTTTAGAGGGTCCAGTTTTGAGATAAGCCAAGTTGTGTGGTATAACATGTACTGTATCAGTCTTTAGGTTGTCCAAATCAAAGCGCAACACAACTTCTCGATTGGCGAATATCTTGTCTCACATTCAATGAATTTTTTCCTGAGGTAGTATATCGCTCTTTCTTTTCTCATTGACTCATCATGTTGGCCAAGCACGCATCCAATAGAATTTCCAAATACTGCCAAGTACAATATCAGCGGCTTATCTGGGTAGACGGCATCAGTACTGGGGCATTGGACAAGTAATGTTTGACCTTGTTGAAAGTCTTCTGGCATTCCTCATCCCAAACGCCTGGATTGTGTTTCTTAAAGAGACGGGATATGGTGTCAGATTTCTCAATTAGTTGTGAAATGAACCAGGCGATGTAATTTAATCTTCCTAGGAAACCTCGAACTTCTTTTTGAGTACGTGGCAGAGGCAACTCCTATATAGCTTTTACTTTATCTGGGTTGATCTCGATCCCCTTTTCACTGACTACAAATCCTAGCAATTTTCCCGACCTAGCCCCGAAAGTACATTTTGTTGGATTGAGCTTCAGCTGAAATTTTCTTAATCTCAAGAACAATTTCCTCAAGACTTGTACATGCTCCTTTTCTGTTCGAGATTTTACGATCATATCGTCGACATAAACCTCAATTTCTTTGTGCATCATATCATGAAACAAAGTTACATGGCTCTTTGATACGTTGCTCCCGTATTTTTCAGTCCAAATGGCATCACCTTATAGCAAAATGTTCCCCACATGGTTATGAATGTGGTCTTCTCCATATCTTTAGGATACATATTTATCTGGTTGTATCTCGAGAAACCATCCATAAAAGAAAAAAGCGAGTAACCTGTCGTGTTGTCCACTAAAGTGTCAATATGAGGTAATGGGAAATTGTATTTTGGGTCAGCTTTGTTCAAATCCCTGTAGTCTACGCACATTCGTACTTTTCCATCTTTTTTAGGGACAGGGATGATATTGGCTACCCATTCTGAGTAGTTAACCACTTGTAAGAAACTAGCAACGAATTGCTTATTGACTTCCTCTTTTATTTTCAACAAAACGTCGGGCCTCATCCTTCGGAGCTTCTGTTAAACTGGCTTACACTCTTCCTTTATGGGGAGCCGGTGTACCACGATATCAGTACTTAACTTGGGCATGTCTTGATATGACCATGCGAAGACATCCTTGAATTCTTAGAGTAACTCAATGAGGTCTTACTTTGTTTCTGCAGTAATGCAAGCTCCAATCTTCACCTCTTTTTCCTCTCCTCAGCTCACAATTTCCACTGACTCTTTGTAAGGAAGGATTTATTTCTCATCTTGTTCTACCATCCTCAACAAATCAGGAGATAGGTTACAGTCTCGATCATCTTTACAATCCTGAGAATCCTCCATACACATATCTTTGCTCAAAAGGAAATTTTGAGTCAGTAGCAGCGTCATTCGTATCATGATATCTGGAGACTAGTTACGAGGATGAAGAAAAATCCAAAGAACAAAAGAATCTAAGAATAATTATCTGTATGGTATGATTATGAATGAAATAAAAAGAATAAAAGAATATTTGCTCAAGATAATACGCAAAGATGCATTTTATTGAAATAAAGATGTTGCACATAAGCCTATTTCACAAAAGGATTTTTATTGCTCTTAGGCTTAGAGCAATAAGCGTTTTTTGAACATTACTCTGAATTAGCTCTAAAAACTACAGGAATGTCTTCTGCAATCCAATTGTTCAGAACACTTCCAGGTACATAGGGGCAGATGCCTGATAAATTTTATCCCCCAATTCCTTCTTCAGATAAGACATTGATGTTCAGATTTCCCAACATTTCTTTTGGTCGTGAAATAATAACCAATGGGTGGTTGACTTTATAGACCTTCTCTGTTTACCCTTCTTCTGAGGCGCATATATCTCCTTCTTCTAAGCCCTTGGCATATTCAAAAAGTTCTAGCTACTTATTATCCATCGGATTTTGCATTAGAGTCCTGAACTCAATACACTCTTGGATTTCATGACACTCCTTAGCATGGAACTCACAGTAGTCCCTCATCCCTTCAGGTCTCTCTTCTGAATCCTGTTTGATCAATCCTCCCTCTACCATTTTCTTCCAAACCCATTTCAGTGGGGTTTTCAGTTCCGTTACGTTCATCTTGGTTCTTTTTCCTCCACTCTCGATTATCGCATTTACCCCTTTATCTGAATGACTGGGTAACGGATTTCCTACCACATTAGATCCGAATGGATCATCGAACTTCACAATGCCCATCTTAATGAACCTTTCAATTAACTTTTTAAACGCGGTGCAGTTCTCGATTGAGTGTCCTGTGATTCCCGCGTGGTACTCGCATTGAGCATTTGCGCCGTACCATTTGGGGAATGGAGGTTGCATAGGTTTCAGGTAGAAAGGGGATACCACATGTGCATCAAACAGACTTTGATACAGCTCCCTATATGTCATCGGGATGGGTGTGAATAGAGCCTTTCTATATTTGGCCTCGGGTTGGATTCTTGCCTTGGGGGCCCTGATGGCTAGTAGTTACTGTCCTTGGCGAGTCTACCATGATTGGTTTTGAATAACTCTTGTTATATATGCTTGTATTATTCACATCGTTTTCCTTCTTACTCGGGGCTGATCTTTTGGTGCTTTCCCCTGTGTCTATCTTACCACTTCTCACTGCGTTTTTAATCATTTCACCGGACATTACTATATCCGAGAAGCTCTTAGTAGCGCTTCCAAACATATGGTTGATGAACGAGGCTTTTAAAGTGTTTATGAAAAGAATTGTGGTTTCTTTCTCCAGAAGAGGTGGATGGACTTGCGTTGCCACCTCTCTCCATCTTTGGGCATATTGCCTGAAGCTCTCATTTTGTTTCTTCTCCATGTTCTGCAACGTGATTCTGTCGGGTGTTATGTCTTTCACATGACTATATTTCTTCATAAAAGCTTGTGCTAAGTCTTTCCATGAATTGATTTTGGCACGACTCAGTTGGTTATACCATTTAGCTGCTGACCCGATCAGACTGTCTTGGAAGCAGTGGATTAACAATTGATCATTATTGACGTATCCTATCATCCTTCTACAGAACATAGTGATGTGAGCTTTAGGACAACTAGTCCCATTATACTTTTCAAACTCTGGAGTTTTGAACTTCGGTTGGAGCACTAAATCAGGAACCAAACTCAGATCCTTAGCATCAACTCTGCAATGGTAGTCAGCATTTTCCATTGCTCTGAATTTTTCTTCTAACCATCTGCATCGATCCTCAAGTTGCTTTGGTAGTCCCACTCTTGCTTTGTCAATTTCTACCATATCATCTAGATCAAGAACAACATGATTGGTTGGATTATCCCCCGGATTGGAGCCTGACCCTGTTTGGTAGTTCATTAGTGCTGAGGTATCGACTTGATACTGTTGGGGTCTGATTGTAACGGGTACCCTTTGTGGGTACACATCTGGTTGTCTTTGGACGTTTATCGAGGAAAAACCCGGGGGTAAGTGGGGTCCTCATTATCATCCCCTGAGTTGACCACGGTACTCTTCCCTTTTTCAAGTCCTCCAGCCATCAACTGCGTCAATTGGCTTATCATACTTGTAACACCCCTTACCCGTATTCGACGCTGGAATAGGGTACGAGGCATTACCGGAACACATACACTTGTAAACGTATTAAACTGAGTCATAAAATTTCATCCAAATTAAAACTTTTCAAATTTTTATCTTTGAGTCCCTAAATAGGGCCTACGAGGCCCAATACATATTTTGGAAGCGGTTCGGGACTAAACCGAGAACTTTGGAAAATTTCACAACACTTAAAAAAATTTTCTTCAAAATAGGGTCACACTCAATATGCATCCTCAACAACTCTTATACATGCATAATTATATCTAATTATCATACCATACCATTGAGCCAAACTTAGCCATTCGATATCAAGACTACTAGCACATTCAACCATTAGGTATTTAGGCCATAACCCACAACTCATCATGTATCATGCAAACACAGCTCACATCACAAGACATTGGCATATAAATAATATATATAGGCTTACAATCAATTAGCCAATATAAGCCAATTAGCATGGCTACATACTACAATAACCTTTAATCATTACAAGCCAATACATTTGGCCAAAACATAATAACACATACACAAAATGACTAAGCCCCTATACATGCCATAGACTTAAATTACTTGAAGGCATTGATACCAGTCAAAAGCTTGATAGTGTGATAGAATCTCCGACGATCTCCAGCCCGAGCTAGCCTCTATGACACTATAGGAAAAAGGAAAGGAAGGGGGGTAAGCTATATAGCTTAGTAACTTAGCATGTAAATAATAAGCAATTAATTAATATGTTTTTATCAATCCTCACAATATGTTCTCAAGGTAATACAATCATAATTGCACAAAATTTCACTATTTACTTATGTTCATCTTAAGCTGTCTACTCGAGTCACAGTCACTAAATTATTTATATCTTGAGCTAAGGAACTCCAAATTAAGATCCGAAAAATTTACCTGAAACTAAACTCACATATATTCTGACCATAAAATTTTCAGAATTTTTGTTTTAGTCAATAAGTATATTTTATTCTTTAAAGTCTCCCATGTTTCGCTGTCCAACAGTTTCGACCTTGTAGCACTAAAAATTAATTATCTCATCGTACAGAATTTGGATAACGTTCCCGTTTGTTTCTCCTGAAATTAGACTCATTAAAAAATTTAATAATATAAATTATAAACAACAATTATTTTTATACAATTTTTTAAGGATTTTCCAAAGTCTGAACAGGGGATTCCGACATCATTCTAACCCTGTCTCACAAAAATTCAAATATCACAGAATATGAAATTCTTTTGTTTACAGCATTTCTTTTATGTAAAAATAGACTCATTCAGCTTTAGTTTAATATCTTATTCAACCTCTAATTCGATTTCCACCATTTTTTTTAATTTTTCAAAGTCACACAACTGCTGCTGTCCAAAACTGTTTTGTTGCTGAATTTACTCTTTCATAATTTCACTTACTCCATTTCATCTTACCGAAGGTTCGATCAAATATTGAGCACATTGTTCATAAATTTTCACACTTATACGTGCACTTATTCATCACATAATCATATTCAATTACACTTATTCGTTACATGATCACATGTATTTTCACTTAGTCAATTTCCCGTTGAACTCATCGGAATAATAACAAATACACGGTGGCCTGCACATAGTACCACCCTTGTAGCCGAAGCTATCTGATGCACATAGTAGCCTGCACTAAGTATTACACGTGTGACCAAAACCATCACTTACACATAGTGGCCTGCACTTAATACCACACATGTGATCGAAGCTATCGGGTACGCATAGTAGCCTACACTTAGTACTACACATACGACCTATCCGTCTGGTACACGTAGTAGCCTTCACTTAGTACTACACACGTGACCTAAAACCATCTCGTAGCTCTCTTGTACACATAGTGGCCTACACTTAGTACCACACATGTGACCTAACTACCTCATTCGTATCTTTTCTATTCCGAAGGTTCAACCGGGAATTCTCACTTTTCAACATTTTACCAATTCATCCATAATCAATCACAATTCATAATTTACATCAAATAATTACTCCATATTCAACCATATCTCATATAATATAACAAGATATTAAAACATAAATAAAAAAATGATGTATTATTTACATACAAACTTACCTCGGTAGCATAATCGGTGAAAAGGACTTATTCGTTATATTCTTTGTTTTTCCCCCGTTCTAAGTCCGAATCTCGTTTTCCTTGATCTATAACAACACATTTAACTCATTTATTCATCCTGCTACTCAAATTAGCCTAAATTCAATTTTGGAAAAATTTACATTTTTGCCCATAAACTTTGTCATATTTACACTTTTGCCCTTAGGCTCGTAAAATTATTTTCATTCAATTTCTTTATACTTTAAGCCAAGCCGAACCATTTTCATAACTATAACAGCCCTCAATTTCCATTAAAACACACTTTTATGACATATTTTATAACTTTTACAAATTAGTCCTTTTAGGCATTTTTACCGAAAATCGCTTAGTAAAAGTCATTTCTCTAACCATAAACATGCATTTTCTACCAATAAACACAAAAATACACACATATTCATCATGGGTCAAAACCCTAGACTTTAACCTTATCTCAAATTAGTGGTAGAAATAGATAGATCTTGTTACGAGGATTTAAAAAACGTAAAAAATCATTTAAAACATGGCTAGAACGGAATTACAATCGAGCTTGAAAGCTTAAAAAACCCTATCCATGGTTTCCCCTTGTGAAATTCGGCCATGGGGTTGAAGATGGACAAAAATTGGCTTTTAATTTTGTTTATTTAATCATTTAATCGCTAAATGGCTAAAATGCCCCTAACTTAAAAATATTCTATTTCACCTATTCCATGTTTATTTTTATCCAAAAAATTAAAAAATGGTCTAATTACCATTTAAGGACCTCCAATTTAAGTTTCATAACAATTGGACACCTCTAACATGTAGAACTCAGCTTTTGCACTTTTTACAATTTAGTCCTTTTGACTAAATTGAGTGCCCAAACGTTGAAATTTTCAAACGAAATTTTCACAAAATCGTTTTGTGAAATTGTAGACCATAAAAATATAATAAAAATAAATTTTCTTATGTTAAATTTATGGTCCCGAAACCACTGTTCCGAATAGGCCCATGTTCAAGCTGTTACAATACTTCTTTAGGATTCTAGTATCTGATCCCTCATCTCCTGTTGTACTTTCACTAACTGTCCTTGCAGCTGGTCTTGCATGTCTTTTTGAATTTGTTCTAGCCTTTCCAATCTTTGAGCCATTACTTTGGTTTTGGCGCGAGTATTGTAACGATATTCGGTTGATTGGCTTTTGTTGGTTTTCAGATTAACTGAAATAATTTTCATTAATTAGGGACTTTTCGTGAAATTCAATGCATGTGATGCAATGTAATGCAAATGCATAGAATGAATGCAAAAAGAGGCATTGACTCTGATTCAATTCTACTAGAACAACTTTACTAGAAAACAAATTTCTTTACATAAAACGGATTACATATACGGCTTTGCCCTAATACTTAAAGCCTTAATCTCCCTAGAAGTCAAGCTAACTCCTAAACCCCATTTGATTCTGGTTCACTTCAAATTTAGCATGTCAACCTGAATTGCTATGGTTTACAAATAATTGGCCACCTCTTGTATTTGAGCCACTAATTCTTTCAATGGAGAGTAGTTCTTAAAGAATACTCGATACAGAACCTTCTCGACCCTCCAAAAGTGGCTATGGAACCATGCTAACAGAAGTTGTGTACACCCTATGAACCTACCTTCACCTCTTCTCCTATATGCATTCAAAGATCTGAAAGTTTCGACCAAGATTGTCGGGACGGGTGTGACCCTTTTATCAAGTCAGTCAAACAAGTCTGAAACTGCCTCATCTACATACCCTAATGCTTTAGGGAAGATTACTAACCCGTAGATACTTAAGGCGAAGATATATACCTTTTCTTTGTGCCCGAATGCGCCAAAATGAGATCTCGCAAACTTTCTCAAGGGATATATTTGCTTTCTCCTTTTTCCTTGATCTGGGCTGCGGCCTATTGCTCACTCATCCCCGTGATGCTCATTAGTTTCTTTAGGAAAGTCGGGATATTGGCGGCTCTAGAGTAGGCCTTGTTAGCTTGAATCCTTGGGCATCGAAGCAAAATGGTATACTCCTTCATAGTAGGTACCAAATCCACTTTTCCAAAAGTAAAACAGCTATAGGCGGGATTTCGAAATTGAGCCAGAGCTCAAAACAAATGCTTGTCCACTTTGATATCGAGTAGATAAGGCAAATCACCATAATTATAGTAAAATGGCTGCTTGATTTCATCATCCTATTGGACCTATATCTCTTTCAATTCTTGGAGATTGTTCTGGGTCACATTGATACGAGTGAAGTCCCACAATTCTAATACATACCCCTCCCTCAGACTATCACCTTTCTCTAGTCGCGTTTTCTCATACCATATTCAGACAGCCGCATTATATTCCACTTTATCAGGAAATTCATTTTCCATAGTAAGCTCTCTATTTAGTAATCGAATGTGAATCAACACCTTTTTTATGATGAAAATGTCATGCATTCATAGTCAAAGCAAAACAAAACAAGTCAATACATTTTATACAAAGCTAAAATTTAAAGAAAGCAAGAAATAATAAATAAAGTACCTATTTGGGTGACCACTAGGGGTTCGGTGCGGTTCTACCTAGGGTAGGCTCTTAGGGCTCACTATATGCGGTTCGGTTCTGAAGTAAGGGTACCTGAACTGGCAGATTCCTCGATCCTCACCCATTATAGGCTCATACGGACAGAGTTCAGTTCAGGGGAATACATTTCCCTATGGCCATACGAAGATGAAAATCTCACGAAGACATAGTGTAACACCTCAAACCTGGCCCAATTGCTACGACCGGATCTGGTATGTCACTAAGAAAATTTTTGTCAAACATGTCGTATTTTTCAGAAAAGCCCAAATATATTTCATATAGAATATGCCTTTGTAAAATAAAACCAAACTTAATTACAAGCCTTAGTTTAATTAAAATAAAAAAAATTAAATAACTAAAAGTAATTAAAGCCCAAAAATAAAACAAAATATAAACTAGTGGCCCGTGGCCTTATTACAACGAAATTTTAAAATCCACCAATTAAAAATATAAAATAATAACTTGAGTCTTTTTGCTAAATCCACATATTCTTCTGCATGGCTACCTTGCGTTCCTCTCCAGCCCGGTCCGAAGCACTAGGTATCACCTGAAATGTTAATTAAAAGGGTGAGTCGCGAGACTCAGTGTGCAACCCTCATGCACCACTAGATTTTGGGCCTTAAGCCCGTTAAACAAAGTAAACAGTTTAATACTCATAATAAAAATTAATAACAAATAATATGCAAGGCCCAACCCGTTTGCCTAGGTTTCCATCCGCTACACGCCTCCGTACCAACCGTACACACCATTGGGGATTTCTACAATTGACCCACATCGCTACACACCATGATGGCAGTCATGCTGCTCATCCACATATGATGGCCGAAGCCCTTATAACATGTAATGGCCGAAGCCCGTATAACATTTAATGGCCAAAGCCCGTATAACAGTTCACGGCATTAGCCGCTACATCAGATCACGGTAAAAACCGCAACACATATAACGTATAACTTCCTCCTTTAACAAACCCAACCCATGCAATCATAAAATCAGTATACTTTTATCATATAAAGTCAAAACATTCACTGACCTGGTAATTTGCTTCACCCTTTTCGGGTTTCCAACATTAAACCGAGATATCGGCATTTATCACAACATATAAACTTATGAACATACATTAATAATCAGATCTAGATGGTGGGGAAGTATTACACACCTGATATCGCGAAATCTACTATCCTTAGTTGATATCTAAATCTACTATCCTCAGTGTAAAGCCTTGCTCAAAAGCCGAAAAAATTGCGAAAATAGGCCTCTCCTATATTCGGCCATGGTTAGTATTCTACCCAATTTTATACATATAAATAAACAAATCCTCTTACCTTGAAATCCCAAAAGTAACACGATTCTATAACTTAGAGATCTATGCGATTGGCCTCCTTCTTCAAATCCCGGAATACCGAAAAGAAGAGTGAAATAAGAGATTAGTTTCTAATAGCCATTCGGCTAAGGACTTTGGAAAGCCAAAAGAACATTGAAATCCCGAAATCAACACTTACCTATTGTTTCCTTCAGATTCCGGCACAAGTAGACTCCATTAAAGAGGATTCGGCAACTTCAAGAGGTGAGATCCTAGGGATTTCGGCTTTTGGAAGAACAAAGGATTTGAAGGGAGGGTTAAGAATAGAATAATAGGGATGTAGTTTTGGCTTTTGAATCAAAGTGAAGATAAGGGGATAGGCTTAGAGATTTCGGCTTTTTGCAGAGAATGAAGAAGAAGATGGAACTTTAGGAGTTTTCGGCTTTTACTCAGAGAAGAAGAGAAAAGAATGAGAGAAAAACCCAAATGCCGAAATTGAAGAAATATTCCCCCTATTTATAGAAATTTCGACACTTACCTAACCTTGCAGATAAATCCTATCTTTTCTCCTTTATCTTAATCTACTAGCTCATCTAAAAGAGACTTAATTATCTCTAACTCCTCCCTCCTTTATCAGCATATTATCCACATATTTTAATCATTAAAATCCCTAAATTTTAGCCTTTATCTGCTTATTATCCACATAAAATAAATTCCTAAATAATAGCATTTATCTGCTTATTATCCACATATTTTAAACATTAAAACCCCTAAATTTTAGCCTTTTTGCCATCCATTCCACCTAATCCTAATGCCCAAAATTTAGCTAACTTAAATTAAAAGAATTGGGCTCCATGAAACTTAAATTTGGGCCCCTTACTCCCTTGTGTGGCGTCACCTCCTAAGATTGGGCCACAAGCCCACTTTGGTATTTTAAACATAGATACTACCTTTTAAACCCTATAATGCCCAAACAGATAATTTTAATCAAGGCCTTTGCCTAATTCTGAGCCCAATTTGGACCCCTATTACTTAAATTAACATATTAAACATATTCACCCATTAAACGCATAGGCCCAAAAATTCAGGATGTTACACATAAGTACGGATGTATCTTGAAAGCAATCCGTTATCCTATACGGAGGTGAAGACCTCATGAAGGAATAGTTTCTCACTCCAACTTAAAAGGGTAAAATCGACCAGTTATGCGATGCAATATGCAGATATATATTAAAAGACTCGAACCAATAAAACAACCATATCAAAATGATGCAGACAACAAAAATGAATGTCGAAACCATTTTTAGATTTTGGTAAAAAAACGAGGATCGACTTTAAAAAAATGGAAATGGAGTCGCCACCAATCCCTTTTACTTAGGTGTGATTGGATCACCTTGTAAAACATTTTATTTCAAAACATTAATTTTGGTCCACAAAATACAAGAAAACGGGTTCGGGAGTCGGTTACGTATGAGGAAGGGTTAGCACCCTCATATCGCCCAAAAATTGGTACCTAATCGATAAAACCATGTCCAAATGTTGAAAATTTTAAAATATGATCCTTTTATTAAAAACAAAACCAAGACTTACATATTTCAAAGAAATAAAATGTTATATCCAGTAAGTTAGGATATAACATCTCACAACTTCGAAGTTAGGCTCGCCTTTATTTGTAGAAAATTCTTATCACGAAACACAAAACATCATATCCAATAAGTTAGAATACAACGTTTTGAATTTTAGAGAATAAGTTTTAATTTGGAAATTTATGAATTTCAATTTTGAAAGAAAATGGATACTTAATATTTTAAGTTCAACGATAAAAATCGAAACCCAGTGTGTTAGGGCACAATTTTTCTCGAAGTCCCCAAATATTAGATATCACCGTATTTTTTTTTAAAACTATTTGAATAAAATACGTCAATTCAAAAGATGTTTTTATAAAACAATGGTTTGGGTAAGATATTAAGACATATATATTTACATAACTACAAATTATACTAACAATAAATAATAAAAGAATAATATAACATAAATATATAAAGAACTATATTAAGCAATAATAACGATTAAAAGGATATAAATAAATAAACTGGGGATAAAATGAATAGTAATAATTAAGATTTAAAATGAAACGAAAAGGGAAAGATATATTTGAACATTGAATAAAAAATAAAAGAATATGACGATTTTAAAAATGATTTAATATATATTTATATAAAATTTAAAGTAAAAAAAAAAGAGTACTTATAACAAATACACAATTTAATAATTTAATATATATAAATGATTACATATAATAAAAAATAATAAGTAAATAGTATATAATAATTTTAAATAAAAACATATATATAATACACTAATCATAAAAATTACATATGTAAATAAAATAGGTTATATAATATAAATAAATTTTACAAAACAAAATTTTAAAAATAATATATGATATAATATAATATTATATAATATACAAATTAATAAAAGCATAATATAATAATTAATATATAAATCATAATATATAATAAAAATAATATTACACCAAATAAAATAATAAATAATAAATTATAATAATTTAATATGTATAAAGATAATACATAATATATATATATGAATTTTATACTATTAAAAATTAATAAAATAATGAAAATAATAAAACATTTTAATATGATAAAAATAATATAGTATTAGAATAATTAAAAATAAAATTAAATAATAAAAAAACAAAGGAAAAAAGATTAAATAAAAATAAATATAAAAGGATTGAATTAAAACACGCGTCACATTATAGGGATCAATATGGCAATTATGCCAAATTTTTAAAACGACATCGTTCGGATTTTGGCCTTTAAGTGGCCGGAGTATTCAATTGAAACAAAAATAGTCTTTCAGGGCTAAATAAAAAAAAACTATTCGGACATAATTGTAAATTTTCAAAAATGCAGAAGGGCTTATAAGGCAATTTGACACTTAAACAAAAACACGCGGATCCTCCCGGGGTCGGGTCAACGTGCGGGTCACAGGCCTTAAAACGACATCGTTTTGATGCTTATTGGCTTAAGCAAAAACAGCGTCATTTTATACTGCTATATAAATTAATTTTCAGAGAAAAAAATCATTTACACCTAGTTTTAAAAAAACAACTGAGTCCTTAAAAATTTCTCTCGGTCCTTTGGCCTTCGGCCAGGACCCCAGCCCGATAGGCCACCGCTCGTCGCTGCACGTGCCACCGCATATGGCGGCAGGAGGCCAGCAACTTCACCTTTTAAATGCCGATCGAAAGGTAAAAATCCTTTCTATTTTTTATTACTAGGATATTTACTGTTTGCAAGAATTGAAGAAAAAAATAAAAATAAAAAGAACAACGCGAATAAGAAATAGGAAATCACCTTCTGTTTGGGGTTTTTTTTTATTTCTGTAAATATTTTGTATTTTGTGTATGTGTATACTATCTGTATATCTCTCTATTTTTTCGTGTGTATTTTTGTATGCTCTTGTCTCTGTATCCTTGTGTTACAAATTTTAAGGGGTTTTATAACCCAGAAAATAAAAAAGGAAACAAAGAAATTCCATTTTCGCTGCTGTTTCTTTCCTTTCTTGCAGGTAATCGACGAGGATCTCGGCGACAGTGCGGGGCTGTCGTGCGTTGATGGTGGCGTGGCTTGCATGGATTGCAGCGACTGGTGGCCTGGGTGCGAGGCTTGCGACGAAGGCTTGCGGCGCCTAGGGTTTCAGAAACCCTGGGCCACTGGAACTGTTTAAGTTTTTGGGCCCCTTTGGGCTGTGTAGATTTTGGGTTAGGGTCTGTTGCTGAGGGTGTTTTGGGCCAGGGTGTATTCGGGTAGGCTATTTTAGGTATTGGGTTGGTGGTAATAGTTTTAGGCTTCAATGGGTTTGTAAAATGGACTGTAAAAACATTGTTTTTTTTATTTATTTATTTTTTATTTTAATTTTTTTGGTTTGTTTATTTTAAACCCGAGCAAATTGGGCCAACTACAGCTGCCCCTCTTTGCTCATTGTCGTGAAACGAGAATAGAGCAAAGACTATAAAAAGACCAATTTTTCCCGGTCTTGCCAAATCTTTATCTCCTGGCCCTTGTCTTCTTCAAATGGCTCCAACTCCACTGCAACTTCAACGGTATTGGGACTCGCTTCAATCTACTTCCTGTAACTTCAGGAATGCCAGATCTGCTATTTTTCAATCTGCTGCACTGCAAATTCAGGGAGATAAGATCTGATATTTTTGATCTACTTCCTGCAGCTTCAAGAATGCCAAATCTACTGTCTTCAGTCTACTCCACTGCAACTTCAGGGAGACAAGTCTGAAAGTGTCTTTGATCTATTTCCTGCAACTTCAGGAAGATGAGATCTTCTGTCTTCAGTCTACTCCGCTGCAACTTCAGGGAGATAAGGCTGAAAGTGCCTTTGATCTACTTCTTGCAACTTCAGGAAGATGAGATCTGCTGTCTTCAGTCTACTCCGCTACAACTTTAGGGAGATAAGATTGAAAGTGCCTTTGATCTGCTTCCTGCAACTTCAGGAAGATGAGATCTGATGTCTTCAGTCTACTACACTGTAACTTCAGGCTGATAAGATTGAAAGTGCCTTTGATTTGCTTCCTGCAACTTCAGGGAGATAAGATTGAAAGTGTCTTCGATTTGCTTTCTACAACTTCAGGAAGATGAGATCTTCTATCTTTGGTCTACTCCGCTGCAACTTCAGGGAGATAAGACTGACAGCTAAAATCTACTTCTCTGCTACCTTGGGAAGATAAGATCCGCCAAATTCACCGATATTACTACACCGTCCCCTGAAGGGCATGTCCTGTAGACTCGGTTCCATATGCTTATGTCAAATGACCAGGATGCTATGATCAGAATGAATCGAATGCTTCTAGCCACATGTGTTATGAGTGACATGAATGCAACATGTCATGAAAATGATTCCTTTTTAAACGTTTAAGGATTAGGATGCAATGATCGGAATGAAACAGATGCTCCTAATGAAATTTGCTATGATGCAAAAATGTTATGAGTATGATTCCTACTCTAGGTGTCATCACTCATTTGTTCTTCATTTTTGTTCCTCTCGAAACATCAATCATGTTCTATTCAACAAGTTTGGCCCGCTGTAATTTCAGAGTTAACTCCTCTTGAAACTTGAAGACCTAAGGCTTGTATAATCCTACTATGATAGGAATCAAAATTTTTCAATCCGTCCCATCTGCAATTTTAAGGTATAGGATTGATTTCAAATTCAACCTCTTCCACCACAATTTAGAAGTTCTGAATTTTTCATCAACTTAGTTCGTTACACCATTCCCCGAATGTTATGACCTGATCACATCAACTCATTATTTGGTTCATTTGGACAAAGAGTTCAGAGAAATGGTCTCTAATCAGACTCTTCTTCCTCAAATATTTCCAATCTATGCACATGGAAATTCTAAACAATTGTCCTATTTCGGTTCTTTGTTTTATCTAGAAATTTCCAAAGTAATATGTAGAACTTCTTTGTGAAATTATTAGTTCGTCAATCATTATTTCAATGAAACACATTTATGAATAATGGGTAACAAACAAATTGATCTCAAAGAGCGTTAAATGAATTATCAGAAATACAAAGAAAATTAACCGAGAATATATCTTTGAGAAGAAAAAGAATCCAAAGATGTCAAAATGAATAGGACAAAGATCAGATGCCCTAGATATCGCAGATTGAGCTTCTATATACAAACTTCATGAAGACTACCTTGAGCTCAACATGTGTTTAGAAAACCCAAAGTACTTTGTTGATGCCCCAATATGCAACATACTTCATTTCTTGTTGAATCAAGTAGAGCAAGATGTCTATTCAGAATTTGAGCCGCCCTTTTAGGGTTTTCAACTCAAAACCCCTTTGGTGTCAAAGCGCCCTTTGCGGGTTTTCACTTTGGCCTCTTCTCCTTTTCAAGCAAAATACTTTTTGACTGAGTCCGAGTTTACGGGATTAGGTAAGTTTTTCCCATCCATTTCGGTCAAGATCAGTGCTTCTCTAGAGAAAGCCTTCTTCACCACATATGGTCCTTCCCAATTCGGTATCCATTTTCTTCTGAAATCCTTTTGTATGGGAAGAATCTTTTTCAGTACTAGGTCCCCCTCATGAAACTCTCTTGGGCGAACTTTTTTATCGTAGGCTCGCATCATTCATTTTTGGTACATCTGACCGTGACGAATAGCCCTTAGCCTCTTTTCTTCAATTAAGTTCAACTGATAATACCGAGCCTGGATCCATTCAGCTTCATCCAGCTTTATTTTTGACAAAACCTGAAGAGAAGGTATTTCCACTTCAATCGGTAGAACTGCCTCCATTCCATAAACCAACGAAAAAGGCGTTGCTCCAATAGAGGTTCTGACGGACGTCCGATAAGCATAGAGTGCAAACGGTAGTTTCTCATGCGAATCCTTATAAGTCTCAGTCATCTTCCCTACTATCTTCTTGATGTTTTTGTTAGCCGCTTCCACTGCCCCATTCATTTTTGGACGATACGGAGACGAGTTGTGGTGCTTGATCCCAAATTGACTACAAATTCTTGTTATCATGTTGTTGTTCAAATTCAGCGCGTTGTCTAAATGATCCTCTCGGACATTCCATATTTACAAATGATCTCCTTTTTCAAGAATCGACTAATTGCTGACTTAGTGACGCTATCATATGAAGCAGCCTCTACCCATTTCGTGAAGTAGTCAATTACCACGAAGATGAATCGATGCCCATTCAAAGCTTTTGGTGAGATCGATCCAATAACATCCATGCCTCACATGGAAAATGGCCATGGGGAAGTCATAACGTGCAAAGGTGACGGAGGCACATTAATTTTATCTCCATAAATCTGGCATTTATGACATCTCTTAGCATAGTTGATACAATCTCCTTCCACGGTGGACTAATAATATCCAAATCTCATTATCTGTCTGGCCATTGTAAATCCATTAGCGTGTGTTCCACAAATGCCCTCATGAACTTCCTCTATGATTTTCCTAGCTTCAACAACATCAACGCATCTCAATAATACTTGATCTTTTCTCTTCTTATACAAGATATCCCTATCCAAAACATAGTCGGAGGCCAATCTTCTTAGTGTCCTTTTCTCATTCTCAGTTGCATGCTCTAAGTATTCACGATTTTTTACATATCGCAATACACCATTATACCAAGGGTGATCATCTTTTTCTTCCTCTTCCAGATTATAACAATGAGCTGGAACTTCGAAAATACTCATCTGAATAGGTCTCACATCCTCTGGTTTGTTTACTTTGATCATAGAGGCCAAGGTTGCCAAAGCATCCGCCATCTGGTTTTCATCACGTGGGAGATAATTAAAAGTAATTTTGTCAAACTCTTCAATCAATCCCAGAACTATTTTTCGATAATCAATTAGCTTGGGATCTCTTGTCTCCCATTCTCCTTTGAGCTGGTAGATTACTAAGGCAGAATCTCCATATACTTCTAGCACTCTGATCTTACGCTCTACAGCTGCTCGAATCCCCATGATGCATTCTTCATATTCCACCATGTTATTCGTGCAATCAAAATCCAATATGCATGTAAATGGATAATGATCACCACTCAGGGATACCAAGGTTGCCCCAATTCCATTTCCCACAGCATTCGACGCTCTATCAAAATTTAGCTTCCACGGACATTCTTCAGTATATGCCACATACATCAGCTCTTCATTGGGGAAATCAAAGCTCAAAGGTTCATAATCCTCTAAAGCTCTGCTAGCCAGAAATTCTGCTACTATGCTTCCTTTTATAGCCTTTTGGTTCACATAGACTATATCGAATTCAGACAGCAAAATCTACCACCTTGCCATTCTTCCATTTAAGGCGGTTGACTCCATCATATACTTTAGCGGATCAAGTTTTGAAATCAACCAAGTTGTATGATATAGCATGTACTGCCTCAACCTCCGAGTTGCCTAAATCAAGGCGCAACACAATTTTTCAATCGACGAATATCTCATTTCACAATCAGTGAACTTTTTACTGAGATAGTATATCGCCCTTTCTTTTCTTCCCGACTCATCGTGTTGACCAAGCACACATCCTATTAAGTTATTAAATACTGACAAATACAGTATCAATGGTCATCTGGATTAGGCGGAGATAGTACTGGTGCATTTGACAGATATTATTTGACTTTGTCAAAAGCTCTTTGGCACTCATCGTCCCATACACCCTGGTTGTGTTTCTTAAGAAGACGCAATATGGGATTACATTTCTCAGTTAATTGTGAAATAAACCAAGCAATGTAATTTAATCTTCCAAGAAAACCTCAAACTTCCTTTTGAGTGCGTGGTGGAGGCAATTCTTGTATTGTTTTGACCTTGTTTGAGTCAACTTCGATTCCTCTCTCACTGACTACAAAACCCAGTAATTTCCCTGACCGAGCTCCAAATGTACACTTTGCTAGGTTAAACTTCAATTGAAACTTTCTTAATCTCAAAAACAACTTCTTCAAAATTTCAATGAGTTCCTTTTCTGTTCGAGATTTGGCAATCATGTCATCAATATATACTTCAATCTCTTTGTGCATCATGTCGTGGAACAATGTTACCATGGCCCTTTGATATGTTGCCGCAGCATTCTTCAGTCCAAATGGCATTACCTTATAACAAAAGGTACCCCACAATGTTATGAAGGTGGCTTTCTCCATATCTTCAGGGTGCATCTTGATCTGGCTGTTTCCTGAAAAGCCATCCATGAAGGAAAACAATGAATATCCCGTCGTATTATCCACCAATGTGTCAATTTGAGGCAAAGGGAAATTGTCTTTTGGGCTGGCTTTATTTAAGTCCCTATAGTCTATGCACATCCAGACCTTTCCATCTTTCTTAGGGACAGGAACAATGTTGGCAACCCACTCTGAGTACTTGACCACCTGTAGAAAACCAACATCAAACTATTTCTTCGTAGCTTTTGTTGAACTGGTTTGCACTCTTCTCTTATGGGAAGGCGATGCACTACAATATCAGTACTTAGACCAGGCATATCTTGGTATGACCATGCAAAGACGTCCTTGAATTCCCGTAGTAACTCAACTAGATCTTGTTTCGTCTCCTCGGCTATGTGCGTTCCAATTTTCACAACTTTTCCTTCCTCCGAGGCTTGTTTTCTACCTTCTCCTCATGTGGCAAAACTTGTTTCTCCCCTTGCTTTACCATTCTTAACAAATCTAGAGATAAATTACAATCTCGGTCACCTTCAAAATCCTGAGATTCTCTAAACATATGTCTTGCTCAAAGTGGACCTCTAGTTCTGTAGTATCGTTGCTCACGTCATTGATATCTAGGGACCTGTGATGGATACCAAATAATGTACAAAGAACAAATGAATTCAAGAACAACTATTCACATGATATGAATGAGAAAATAAAAAAAAATTGGAATGAAATTAGAAAGTCAAAAGAATAAAAAATGGAAGAATATTTGCTCCAGTTAATTATCAAAGATGTATTTCATTGAAATAACGATGTCTGAACATGAGCCTATTTCACAAAGAAATCTTATTGTTCCTCGGCTAAAAAAAACAACAAGAGCGTTCTGAATATTACTCTGTATAATCTCTAAAAACTACAGGAAGTTCCTCTGCAGTCCAATTGTTCAAAACAATTCCATGTTCATAAGGGCGAATGCCCAACAGGTTTCTTTGCTCAACTTTTTCCCCATGTATGGCATTGATGTGAGGACTTTCCAATAACCCTCTCTTACGGTGAATTATCCCTCCTGATATAAAGGTCTGGGATATGTGGAGGAATGTCATCGATTCCCACTGGATTTCTTCTCTATTCAAGCGTGCTCTTCTTCTTTCCCGCTTCTTCTCTATTTCTCTCTTCTTTTGTTTAGCATCTAGCCTGAAACCCAAGCCAAAATGGTCTCTCTTCTCTTTCGGCATCGGCACTTGGACTTCCCCTTGGAGATGCCTGCCCAGTCCTTTTCCTGGTAAGGCTCCTTTCCCCACCATCATTTGTAAGCCCATCCTCGTGGTCTTGGATATCTTAGGAACCGAAACTTCATTTCCTTCCAAAATGAATGTTGAGTTGACGAACTCTAAAGACTGGAAAGAACACTCAATGGCCTCTTCATTTGTCTCTACATATGGCGCGTCATTGGTAACAGTTGCTATGATGTCTTCCTTCGCGTTTATAGTAACCAGGCGACCATCTATCACCGGTTTCAGCTTTTTGTGTAAGGATGAGGGCATTGCCCCTGCTGAATGAATCCAGGGTCTTCCCAACAAGCAGTTGTAAGAGGACTCTATATCCATTACCAAAAATTCCACCTCATATGTGTTTGGTCTGATTTGCAACAGTATGTCAATTCTTCCCATCACTCTTCTCTCGGTGCCATCAAATGCTCTCACTATGTTCTGGCATGTCTTCATATGAGAACTGTCTATCGGCTATCTTTTTAGTGTAGACAATGGTAAGACATTTGAAGCTGATCCATTGTCGATTAGCACGCTCAGTAGAGTATATCCCTTGCAACGAGTAGTGATGTGCAAAGCCTTAGTTGATCCCATACCTCCATGTGGAATTTCATCGTCATTGAAGGAAATAAAATTATCAGCACTTATATTACTAACCAGACGGTCAAGTTTACTGACAGATATATCCTTAGTAACATAAGCTTCGTTCAGCACTTTCATCAATGCTTCGCGATACACTTCTGAACTTAAGAGTAAGGCTAGCAACGATATGCAAGCCGGTTGCTTGCGCAGCTGCTCTACCACGCTATATTCACTATGCTTCAAGAATTTTAAAAATTTTTTAGCCTCCTCCTCCTTCACAAGTTCATTGATAAGTGCCTCAGCCTCTTTCTCCTGCTCAACTACCAAAATTTTAGCTTTTACAGGCGCAATTCTAACGTTTACCAAGTCGTAACGCCTTCCACTTCATGTGTAGAATCCTTCACTTTGGACCTCCTTGGAAGTACTAGCTGAGTTTTCCCCGCTGATATTGTCACATTGCAGTCGTAATTCCAAGGTACCATTATGTTATCCTTGTAAGGAAAGGAAATAGGTTTTTGGATTACGACTTTAGGCGTGATTTGTGTTCCCCCTTCTGTGTTTCTCGGTCGGGAAATGATGATCCTCAAATAATTGACTTTTTGGTTGGTCAACTCTCCTTTTGTTACGCATACGTTTCCTTTCTTCGAGCCTTCTTCGTAAAACTCCAGCTCCTTATTGTCCAAGAGGCTTTGTACCAATAGTTTGAACTCAGCACATTCCTGAATCTCATGTTTCTCTGTTTTGTGGAACTCACAGTAGTTCCTTATTTCTTCACCTCCTTCCACAGAATCTAATTCTACCAATCCTCTTCTCATCATCTCCTCCCAAACCATTCTTAATGGGTTTTCACTTCTGAGATATCCCCATTGATCTTTCTCGTGATCTTTTCACCGATCGCGTTTACCCCTTTATCCCCATGGTTGGGTAATGGGTTCTCTGAACTAGGTGTATCATCGAACTTCACAATCCCCATCTTGACGAGCCTCTCAACTACTTTTTTTAAGGCAGTACAATTTTCTATCGAATGCCCCACTATTCCCGCGTAGTAATCACATTGAGCGTTTGATTCATACCATTTAGGATATGCGGGTTGTAACGACTGTAGATAAAATGGGGACACTACGTGTGCATCGAATAAACTTTGATATAGCTCCTTGTACGTCATTGGGATTGGCGTAAATTGGAGCTTTTCTGAATTCTGCCTTGGGCCTGATTCTTGTCTTGTCGACCCTTGTTGCCCAGCCATATCTACCTTTGGCTGACTAACAGTGATTGCCTTTGAGTACCCTTTGTTATATGTACTCGTATTTTTCACCTCATTGTCCTTTTTCCTAGGAGCAGATCTTCTAGTGGTTTCTCCCACTTCAATCTTACCACCTCTTATGGAATTTTCTATCATTTCCCCTGCCATCACTATATCCGCGAAGCTCTTAATGGTGCTTCTTATCATATGGGTGATAAATGGTGCCTTCAAAGTGTTGATAAACAGCATGGTGGTTTCCTTATCCAGGAGAGGTGGTTGAACATGCATGGCAACTTCCCTCCATCTTTGTGCGTATTGCCTGAAGCTTTCATTCGATTTCTTTTCCCTGTTTTGCAACATGATTCTATCAGGCGTCATGTCTGTGACATGATTGTATTGTTTCATGAAGGCTTGAGCTAAGTCTCTCCAGGAGCTAATATTAGTACGGCTAAGTTGATTGTACCACCTAGTCGCTGCTCCCATCAAACTGTCTTAGAAACAATGAATCAAGAGTTGGTCATTGTTCAGGTAACCAGTCATTCGTCTACAGAACATAGTGATGTGGGCTTCAGGGCAACTAATCTCATTATACTTCTCAAATTCTGGCATCTTGAATTTATGAGAAAGCACCAAATCTGGGACCAAACTCAAGTCCTTTGTGCCAATACCATGGTGATGATCGGCATTTTCCAAAGCCTTGAATTTTTCTTCCAACCATCTACAACGATCTTCCAACTGTCTTGAAGATTCAGTTCTGATCCCTTCTCTCTCTACTATGTCTAGGTCAGGGATGAAAGGGTTAGCAGGGTTATCCCCTGGGTTGGATCCTGTGCCAACTTGAAAATTCATGGGCACTCCAGCGTCAGCTTGCCCTTGTTGAGGCCTAATCGTGATAAGTAGCCTTCTGGGATATTCCTCAGGTTGTGTTTGCACATGTAGTGGAGTGAATCCTCTAGAAAAATCCTCATTGTCTTCAGCATTAACTATGGGACACTTTCCTTTGTCCATGGCCCCACTCAGTATCTGGGTCATCTGAGCCATCATGTTCCTTTAAGCCTCTAACATTTGGTCCCTCATCTCTTATTGGAGTTTTTCCATTTGCTCTTGCATCTGGTCTTGCATATCTCTTTGGAATTGTTTCATTCTTTAATCCATTTTCTTTGATTTGGCACGTGTACTGTAGCTTCCAGATTTTCCTTCTCTCTCTCTCTCTCTCTCTCTCTCTCTCTCTCTCTCTCTCTCTCTCTCTCTCTCTCTCTCTCTCTCTCTCTCTTTCTCTGTGATAATTTCAACTAATTAGGCTCTCCCTATGGACTTAAATGCTATGATATGATGTAATGCAAATGCATGAATACAAAGAGGCATCAATTCTGATTCAACTTTATTTTAGAAAACTTTATTAGAAAACAAAATCCTTTACACAAAATGGATTACAAATATGCTTTCGCCCTAAGGCCCAAAGTTTTGATTTTCCTAAACAATCAAGCTAACTCTTGGCCACGATCTGACTGTAGCTCATACTTCATGCTCAATGTATCAGCCTGTGCTGCCAAAGTCTGTAAGTGATTAGCTACCTCTCGAATCTGGACTATTGCTTCACCCATAAGATAATCTCGACTTCTAACTTGATCATGAGAATCGTGAAGCTCCTCCTTCCAACGCCCTTCTCTTGTTTCAAGAAGCTCAATCCGAAGTTCACAACTGTGCAATGCTGATTCTAACTCTTCAATCTTACCCTTCATTTCCTCAATCTTGTTCAGACTTGACTTTAGCTCGATCGCGGAATTACGGCTTCGATGGTGATGAAGAGATCATCCAAGTTCAGCCACTCTAGCTTTTAATTCTTCCTTTTCATTTCGACTTTCTGACAAACTCTTCTCTAGGGCCTCATTTTGCGCTTGCATTTCTTGAAATTTCCTCTTCCAATAGTCAGCTTTGGCCTTTTCCTCCTGGACCTCTTGTTGCCACTGTTTCGAAGCCTTCCCCAATTTGGCATTCTTCATCAATAGACGCATCTTCTTATCTTCAGTCTTCAAGCTATCTCGATCTTCCTCAATCTTCCTTTTCTCCTTTCTTATCTTTTCAGTCTCTAGTTTCTGAACATTCACGTCTAAGCTTAGGTACACTTTTTCCTCTTCCAACTTTTCTATTTTCTTTCCGAGCTCTAAATTCCTTCTTTCGAAATCCTGTTTTATCATCTCCAATTCTGATGGGACCACTTGTAAAAATTCTTCAATTGATCGAGCGTCTTCTGAACTTGGCATAGGAATATTGTCATTGACTCTCCTACTCCACCATCCACTATATTTTGGGTCGTCATTGGGCTTACATCCACTCTCTTCATGCGATGGGTCTGATTCCAAGCACTAGAAATCTCCTTAACCCTCTTCTTGTAGCTATCCCCTTTATACGAAAACTCACTTTAAGCTAATCCGTGTGTAGCTGGTACAAACTGCCTCAATCTGAACTGCCTTAATACAAGCAAAGGTGCATATCCAATGGCTCCCCAAATTCCAAGTAGAGGGACCCAATCAAAACTCCCACTCCGATACAGAACTTCATTAGGAACCATCCAGGGGGCTCTCCACTCAACATCTTCTTCTCGGAGATTTCATAGAAGCGCTATCCAATTTTCTTCAGATGTGTCGTCTCTCCTTGGGGTAGCCACTATCTCTTTTAAAGGAGAGTAATTTTTTGAGAATACCCGATAAGAAACTTTGTCCACTCTCTAGAAGTGACTATGAAACCAAGCCAACAACAACTGTGCACATCCTATAAATCTGCCTTCCCTAGCTCTCCTACATGCACTCAATGATCGAAATGTTTCTGCCAAGATCGCAAGAACAGGTGTGACTTGTTTGTCAAGTCGATTAAAAAGATCTGAGACAGCCTCATCCACGTATCCCAATGCCTTAGGGAAGATCACTAATCCATATATACTCAAAGCAAATACATCGACTTTCTTTTTCATATCAGGATGCTCTAAAATCAAATCCTTCAAAGCTTTCCATGAGATGCACTTATACTCACCTTTTTGCTTAATTCTGGCTGTGACCCACTGTTCACTCATTCCCGTAATATTCATCAGTTTCCTCACAAAGGTTGGAACATTAGGAGCCCTTGAGTAAGCTTTATCTACCTGAATCTTGGGACAACGCAATAGAACTGTATACTTCTCCACCGTAGGCACCAATCAAGTCTTCCGAAAGTAAAGCAACTATACGCAGAGTTTCAATATTAGGAGATGGCTCGAAACAGATGTTCATCTACCTTAATGTCCAACAGGTACGGTAAATCCCCATAGCTGCAGTAAAACAAATGCTTGGTCTCGTTACTCCACTGATCTCATATCTCTCTTAATTCCTAAAGATTGTACTGCGTCACACTGATACGAGTGTAGTCCCATAGCTCTGATCTGTACCCTTCAGCTAGGCTATCTCCTTTTCCTAACTGTGTTTGCTCTGACCACCTACGGACGGCTACATTGTCCTCCACTTTATCAAGGAATTCGTTCTCCATAACCAGCTTTCTAATTTAGAAACTGGCCGTGAATTGATACCTCTTTAAAATATGAAATGACATGCAACAAAACAAAACACAATCAATTAGTAACATGAAGTAAAATATAAAGCAAATAGTCAATCGCATATCTGGGTGATTGCTAAGGTTTGGTATAGTTCTATCTAAGGTAAGCACTTAGGTTTTCTATATATGGTTTAGCTCTAAGGTTGAGGTACTTGAACCAGCAGATTCCTCGATCCTCACCCATTATAGGCTCATATGGATCGAGTTTAGTTCAGGGGAATACATTTCCCTATGGCTGCACGAAGGTGAAAACCTCACGAAGGAGTAGCTTCTCACTCCCACTTAAGGGTGTGACCACAACGGTCATGCAATGCAATGCAGAAATAAAAATAAAACCACATGCAAATAAAAAGGATCATATTTTTTTTAAAACAGATTTTTAATTCGGACATAAGGACATGAAATTATCGATTTTATGGCTTGACTCTCTTATCTCCCCATTGGAGTCGCCAAGCTGTCAAAACCATTTTTAGATTTTGGTAAAAAGACGGGGATCGACTTTAAAAAAACGAAAATGGAGTCGCCACCAATCCCTTTTACTTAGGTGTGATTGGATCACCTTGTAAAACATTTTATTTCAAAACATTAATTTTGGTCCACGAAATACAAGAAAACGGGTTCGGGAGTCGGTTACGTATGAGGAAGGGTTAGCACCCTCATATCGCCCAAAAATTGGTACCTAATCCATAAAACCATGTCCAAATGTTGAAAATTTTAAAATATGATCCTTTTATTAGAAAGAAAACCAAAACTTACCTATTTCAAAGAAATAAAATGTTATATCCAGTAAGTTAGGATATAACATCTCACAACTTCGAAGTTAGGCTCGCCTTTATTTGTAGAAAATTCTTATCTCGAAACACAAAACATCATATCCAGTAAGTTAGGATACAACGTTTTGAATTTCAGAGAATAAGTTTTAATTTGGAAATTTATGAATTTCAATTTTGAAAGAAAATGGATACTTAATATTTTAAGTTCAACGATAAAAATCGAAACCCAGTGTGTTAGGGCACAATTTTTCTCGAAGTCCCCAATATATATCACCGTATTTTTTTTTAAAACTTTTGAATAAAATACGTCAATTCAAAAGATGTTTATAAAACAATGGTTTGGGTAAGATATAAGACATATATATACATAACTACAAATATACTAACAATAAATAATAAAAGAATAATATAAATAAATATAAAGAACTATATAAGCAATAATAACGATTAAAAGGATATAAAATAAATAAATAGGGGATAAAAAATAGAATGTAATAATTGACTTAAAATGAAACGAAAAGGGAAAGATATATTTGAACATTGAAAAAAAAAAAATAAAAGAATATGACGATTAAAAATGATTTAATATATATATATTATAAAATTAAAGAAAAAAAAAGACTTATACAAATACATAATTTAAGAATTTAATATATATAAAGGATTACATATAATAAAAAATAATAGAAATAGATAATAATTTTAAATAAACATAGATATAATACACTAATCATAAAAATTACATATGTAAATAAAATAGGTTATATAATATAAAAAATTTTATAAAAAAAATTTAAAAAATAATATATGATATAATATAATTATATAATATACAAATTAAAAAAAAGCATAATATAATAATTAATATATAAATAATAATATATAATAAAAATAATATTAAACCAAATAAAATAATAAATAATAAATAATAA